>OX608075.1:106792558-107392558 GCA_951509635.1 Eupeodes luniger
ATGCTCTGTTATACGATTTCTTTAACATCGTCCTTGAAAGAATAATGCATAGCTCCCACGTCAAAAGAGGCACTATATTTCAAAAGTCTGTCCATTTACTGGCGTATGCTGATGACATTGACCTAATCGGAAGAACTCAGCCTGATGTCAATGGGGCTCTTGTGAGTATTGAGGCAGAGGCGACAAAAATGTGTTTAGCGGTTGATGAGGGCAAAATAAAGTACATGCTGACATCATGACAGGAGCTACAAAACCTACGTCTCGGTCAAAACATCACCATAGACAGACGTTACTTTGAAGTAGTTAATGACCTAGGCTTCACTATGAACGCAGAAATCAACGAGATAAAACGAAGAATAACTCTTGCTAACCGTTGTTTCTTTGGGCTAAGAAAGCATGGACTATGACATAAGTGAATGAAAGCAACTTGGGCCATTTCGAAAGAAAAGTTCTTCGTGTGATCTACAGTTTGGTGGATAAGATGGAGCGACGAGCTGTACGGCCTCTACAGTGACGTGGACTTAGCCAGAAGGGTAAAAGTCCAACGACTGAGATGGTAAAAGTCCAACGACTGAGGGTCACGTAGAGCGCATGGAAACCAATGCTCCGGCCCAGAAAGTCTTCAAATCCACATCCATACGACAGTGCAGTAGAGGAAGACCGCGGATCAGGAATGCGCACAACTTGGAGCGCGAAACTGAAGACATCTAGATAGGTACCGACATAGATGGAGAAGTTTGTTGGGTGAGGCCCTAGTTCACACAGGACTGTAGTACCACTTTAAGTAGGTAGGTGTCTTCTAAATCCTTACAAAAAAAAACAGTAATCATAACAAGTGCGCCCGCCTTATTTTAAAAAAGATTACACCGCCAGCCTTTAAACCATATCAAACAAGATTTCTTAGATTTCGCAAGCCCTCAATTGCGACAATTCTGCTTATTAACTTGTGCATTATTATACTGAAGACGAATTTTTGATGAAAATTAGGATAAATCTTATTCCAAAATTGACAGGTTACAGGAGCAACATTGTTATTTGATCTTAAGTTATGCACATCGAACTGTTTCGACTTTTCACATCATTATCTTTTCGAAACAGCTCAAATTTGGTAAGATGCTTCACGACGATCAAAACTGCTGTTACTGCAAAGTTGTCGCCACTTTAAGTAATGACGTAGAATTTTTAATTGTTACCAAATGTAAGAAGATAACAGCCTCAAAAGTGATAGCTGTGCAAATATTGGGCTATTCAAAATAAATCCTTTTATTGGGTAACCCTTTATTTAAAAATGTTCTTGTTTTTAAACTACTTAAAGTAAACCACAATGTTCACACTGTTCTTTCGTACATTCGAAATAACTCTTTCCTTCGACAATATTTAAACAAAAAGCTGGTAATATCGAGTTTAAATAATAAAATTAATATTTTCAAAAAGGAACTTCCACAAGAAAAATTGGTAAACTACAGAAACTCACATTTTTGACACCTAGTAAGGTTCTTAGAAAAACTCAATTGAAAGTTTTTTAAATAAAAAAAAAAAACAAAAAACCAAAAGTTGCTTTTGAATGGTGCCGTGACATAAGGGCAAGTGACATAAGACCAAATTTTAGAATTTGGCCTAATGACACTTTTCGAAAGCGTCATAAGGCCAAATTTCAACGGTTGGTTAAATCCACATGATGGCACAACACTAAAAGTGCCATCCAAAAGATAGTGCCTTGGGGAATCGTTGTGTAGGTTTTGAATTAGATTTGATATTGTTGGTAACATAAATATTGAGTAGCTAAAGTTATCTTCAAAGATTGTGGCTCGGTTAAAGGGTTCATCTGCGTATCGAGACATGACGAAACTGTTCATTACGGTTTCTGTTTTGAACAAGTCCAAAACATATTTAACAGTTATGGGAGTTTTAGGGAACGACTTGTTTCGAATTCGCATGCCGTCTTACTTCTCCAAATTGAACCTAATAATAAAAATGGCTACAATATGTTGAACAAATTTGGCAAACAAATAAAAAACTCTTATGCTACTTGAACTTAATTAGAAGCTTACCTGGAACCCTCCCACAATCCCTTGAACACACTTCATTGAAGACTTCGCGTATGCCGCTTCTTTTTACTAAAACATTTCCATATTGTTTTTTAATTTCATTTATAGTTTTCATTTTATTTTTTAAACTTTCATTGTCTGTATGATTATGAGCGGCACTTGATTTCGGGATCCGAACTAAGTTTTCATTGTGTAATTCGATTACCGCACTTGGGCTACTTTATTAGGTATAGCACACATATCTTTTGGATAGTTTACAATTTGCTTTAAATTAATATATGTAATTGTTTAATATCAGGTATATATGTATGTACATATAACAGTTGGCTGCGTACTCTTAAGCCTTCACAAAACTCATAATTATAGATCAAATCACTTCAAACATCCATTTTACGACTTTTTCGTACAAGGCAAGAAGAAAACAAATGAATAGCTTGGAACTTTCCTGATTACATTTACATGAGGCCAAATTTCAAAATTTGGTCTTAAGACACTTGCCCTTATGTCACGGCACCCTTTGGAATATCCTGATAAAAAAACAATAATACTGACCAAGAAAAAATGCAATTAACAAATTGTTTGCTTAAATGTGTAAAATATTTCGACAAAAAACGGCTCAAACTCTTATTTGGTTTGTACTTTAAGGTCAATGTTAATTATATGAGGTTTTTTTATCTCTGCTTGTTTTTGAGTAATAGTCGACGATTATGGTATTTTTAAATATGAAAACTCGTTACAATTACAATAAACTTTTTAAGTCATGTCGATTAATACCTAAATCGTCTTTGTAAAAATACATGAATTATTAAACTTTGTCAAATTTATTTGAAATTCAAAAGCAGTTGTTTCTAAAGTTCAAGATGAGTACGATATTTTGAATCAGTTTGTTTTGATTATTTCGAAAATTTTCTGCAGATAGAAAAATAAAAAAAAGAACTTAAGAATTTCATTGTTTATGAATTTTATTCAAAAGGACTTAATCGTTTTGATTGTATATTTTGTATTGAGTCCAAATAAGCTTCTATAACCATTAACAATTGTTTTTCTTCTACAAAAATATTTAAAATTCATTTCAAGGTCCGTTCAGTCTTTATGATTTTTAGCTTTTACCTTTTCATTTTAAGTATAGGTAAAAAACAATTCACTTTTTTCAAGTGATGAAAACCAAACTCAATTTATTGCTGTGATATTGAATTCAATAAAAGAAATAGAAATTCGCCACCATTCAAGATTGAGTTCGATTTCAAAAAATAAGGAAACAAATAATAATAATAAGAAAAAAAATAGCATAAACTCAGGTTCGTATTCGTATTTTTATTGCCTCTTTACGACGACGACAACGAATCACCCTGACCTAATTCAATTTCAGTACTACACTTACCTATTGCATTCTTGTAATTTCACAATCGTACTTAATTTAATACCAGCTATTATTTCGATCATGAATCAAAATGTGAAGAAAAATGCTTTCACACGACAACTCAAAAACGATAAATCGATTTCCAAGAACGAAATTCTATGGAAACACTGTTTTCCAACTGATTTCTGGCAAATACCTTTGAATTGGTTTCATTTCTCATTCTTTTGCCTCATAAACTTTTCATATCAATTCGAACAATTGTCCACACTTTCCTATAGCAACAACCAGAACGACAATTCAATAAACTTTGCTGCAATAGTTTTACTACTATTATAAGAACCACAGTTTAAAAAATAAAAAAAGTCGAAATAATAAAAATCTAAAAACCTTTCATACCCGCCCAAGGCAATTCAATTGATGAATTTCAACTCCTGGAAAAAAAGGAAGAAAAATATAACTAACTTGCTGCTGTGAACACTGTACAGCTTAGTGTTCTCCATTTCTACAACAGCTACCTATACCTTTCAACTGTCGTCAATGACATTACCCCCAAGGTGCAGCAGAGCTGTAAATTCTTGCATCGTCCTTCTTCTTCTATACTCAGATTGTATATGTAAGGTAGCTCCGTTTTATATGCAGTGAAAAATATAAGATTTACTGCCAATTGAAAATGTTTATCACCTTTTTTCTTGCTCCAATAATTTTTAAGAATATAACTTCTCTTACCCACACATTTTATGTGGGTACCTATACATTCGGTATTTATAGTATAGGGAAAATTGTTTGCTTCTTAAAAGTCGCGAATATCACTTCTGGTATTATATATACCGTTGCAAGTTGACGTAAAACTTCGCCAGAGGTACCTTAACACCTGGAAATAACTCATTCATAGTCTCACTCACTTATTTTTAGAGAAAAAAATATAAGAAGATGAAATCACGGACAATTCGATTTTTTTCCAGGGTTGTATTTGTTATTTTACAATCATTAAGGGAGTGAATTTGATACTAAGGGAGTATTTTCACTGCTAGCTAAAATATACAAACATTAGAACTAATTACTGTGAATACTCAAATACAAACATTAAAATAGTGTTTGGAGTGGTGGATAATTTCTTCTAGAATAATTTACTACTTGAAACATACAAAAATAACACTTAGTACTATAAAAATATTTTTTTTAAAGTTTAAACATAAGAAAAATAGAAACTATTACTTAAGTTATAATTAACATTTTTAAAATAAAATTACATATTTAAACAATTAATATTAAGAAAAGGTCAGGGCTGGAATAATCACTAATTTTTCAACTAATACTTCACAAATAGTAAGAGACAGCACTGTAATTTCAGTCTTAAAATAATTAAAACAAGAATTTATTTATGGACTTAACTATGATTTATATGAAAATATTTATACAATTTCTGTGCAGTTTATCTTTGCACAAATAACGGGTTATTCATTTTTCGGTTTCAAAAGTTTAGGGCTGGAATTCGACATCTGTCAAACTAAGTTGTTAAACCAATTTTTTTTTATTTCAGCTGAATGTCTGACATTTACGAAAATGGATCGCTTAACTATCGCACAACGCATACAAATTGTTAAAACCTACTACAAAAATGGTGATTCTTCCACAGCCACATATATCGTGTTTTAAGAGGAATTGTGAAGAATATTGTAAGGCCTGTGCAATGTGCATTATCGTTTCGCTCGTACCTGCCACTGAAAATATTTCTGCTATAAGTGAAAGTGTTGCATTAGGACTGTCTTACGGCACATTATGGCTTATTTTGCCTTTCGATTTACACCTACATCCAAATATAGTCTAGCTCACACAATAACTGAAACCATTCACAACGTCGTAGATACGTCGAATGGGTGCTTGAACAACAGGCAGTGGACGGTGATTTTTCGAACAAAATTTTCTTCAGTGACGAAGCACATTTCTAACTCGATGGGTATGTTAATACGTACAAAAAATTGTCGTATTTGGAGTTGTGAGAATCCTCGAGTATATAAGAGAGGCCATTGCATCCACAAAAAGTCACTGTTTGGTGCGCTTTTCGGTCCGGAGGTGTGATTGGACCTTACTTTTTCTAAAACGACGCACGATGGAACAACTGGTCACTGTTAATTCGATGCGTTATGGTCATATGATAACCCACATTTTTTTTACCTGCTATTGAAGAATACAACTTGGAGAATTTGTGGTTTCCTGACCGTGTAATTTCTCGTCGTGGCAATATTAACTGGCCACCAAGTTCATGCGATTTGACACCGCTAGCCTTTTTTTTGTGTCACTAGGCAAAAGACCGTGTTTATTCAGATATATTTTCAACTCTTGAGCACTTAAAAAAACAAACATTTGTCAAGTTATGGCTGAGATATCACATCATATTATGTGTCAAAAAGTGGTTCGAAATTACCTCAAAAGAATCGATGCTTGCAACAATTCAATTGTAAATTCGGCAAGCAGCTGCCTTAACCTGCGAGTGTAAAATTTCACACAAAAACCCCTTAAAATTGTTAAAATTAAAAATCTTGACCAGCGTCAAACTCTTTCGCCTCATCTCCCTCCTCATACGAATCCAATCGAATTGTTGGCTTATGAAAAAGAGAGGAGATAATAGAAAGAACCTGAATAAAACAACAACAATTACTTGTGTGTACTTAGAAAAATGCTAATCGGTTCAATATAGTTCGATAGAACGAAAAAACCTGTAATTGGCTTACAACTTTCATGTGGGTGCGGTGGCGTAGTGCGTAGTGCACTAGCTCCTCACACGCTAGGTCGCTTGTTCAAGCCCAGCTCGGGCAAAAGTTCTTCAAAAATTAAATTGAACAAAAAGCGATTAAGCACCACTAAAGGAGTCTGATGATCGGGTTGGCCCCCGTGAAATAGCTATAACTCCAGCCAAACTTGGTGGTAGCACACACAAGTTGTTGTTGTTTCATTCTAAATTTTCAATTCTCTGGTCGGTCAATTAAATAATGTTATGTTTCAAAGAAAATGTCAACGTTCAAACTTCATAATAAAAAAGAAATATCATGGAAAATAGTTTTCTATATTTGTTTAATTTACGTTTACTTTTGAAACCGCAAAATAGATAACCCTGTATTAACTCGTTTTAATATCAATAAAACTGTACCGCTAAAGTTTACTGGTAAGAAGTTTAATTTTAAATAGTCCTCTTTTTGACAGATGTCCATTAATAAGATGTCATATTTTGACATTTGCTATTTAAAAACTACACCATTGGTAAAAATGGAACTATACACGCCCACCCTAACAACGTATTGGAAATTGTTAAAATTCTCTACAAGAATGGTGAAAATTTTGCAGTCACAGTTCAGATTCTTGACAAAATTTTGCAAACCGATATCTTGCGAAATTCCACCTTTATAATTTTTGTTTCCTGCTACAAAAAACATAAGGTTTACCAATGATCCACAATCGATTCTAGATTAAGGTGGAGTTCATGATGTCATCGGGGACATGGACCCGAAAGTGTGAGAATTGCTCATGAAATTTTTTTCAAACGAAAATGAAACTTCTTATTGAGTACACCTTTTATGAAAGTTCTTAAAACTGCTAAATTAAGTATTAAAAGTACTAATTTATTACTTTTCGGCGGCTCTGTTTAAATAAATCGATTTTCAAACTATAAAAAGAAAACCAAAAATAAATCAGCGAAAAGTATCTATGGAAGGATTGTATGTGAGGGAATTTTTCTTTTCGATTTAATTTTAACATTCAAAGACAGGACCTCTCCGTAGAGAGAAAGAGACTACTAAGACCATTGAAATAAAGAAAACAGGACACATGGCGTTTTGTATTACTTTGCAAACATTTTTTATCTGGTTGCATTCAAAATACAAAATACACTTACAAATACATACATAGCTGCATACAGCTTAGCGGCCCTTGGTCTATATAATTTATTGTTTCAGACGGTAAATATTCGGCGAAAAGAATTTTTTAACGTTTTTCCCTTCTTTGGAAAAAGGGTGGCTTCTTTCACTGGCTCGAAAAAGGGTGTTGCAAGAGGTGCACTACCATACCGCAAATTCTATCCTTTTTTGTCTCTAGATGGTGGTCTTTGTAGTATGGCTTTGGTGCAACTTCTGGATGGGAAAAACAACGTTTTCGAACTCAAGTGTAGAAAATTTAAAAAAGTAAGAAATGAGGAGGGGCAGGGCATATCCTTGTTGGCTATAAATTTCATTGCCAGATGATAGTTTTCTTTTGTGTCATTGCACATTCTGGCATCTAAACCAAAAGAAGAGTGTGTACACTGTATATGGTGTTTAGTTCACACCATACCTAGTACCGACTGTGCTATCATCGTCAACAGTGCATTTCTTAAATTGGATTTACGGCCGATTAAATTTATTCACTTCGTGTCATTGGATAGTTGCTATGTACTCGAATGTAATATACAAGAATGGTGGCAACACTATCAGAAGAAAACAATCAAAATCATTGTTGTGGACATGGACATTGGACATTGCAAGAGATCCAATGGGTGTATGGGTATGGCATGGCTTGAACGAACATAGAGGTGATATGTTTTGTTAAACGGACAGTTGCGTTTTGTAGTTTTTTTTAAGATACCTTATGGTTTGAATGGGGTCCCCAGAAACGGGCATATTGATGGAGTTCAAGTGTCTGAAATAAGATCAAGTTATTTATGGCCTGAAACAGAATGATTGCAAGTTTATTAAGGAAATGATTTAAAAAATTAACCATTTTTGGAATTTGTTTAAAAGCCAATAATATTTGAAATGTATTTAATATAAATGTTCCTCTTGTTAAGATTTTGCAGTAATTGGCTCAAAAAATTTTATATTAAGAAATATAACTTTGAAAAGTACGCAATGAAATTGAAGTTGTTATTTGTCTATAAATTTGAGAAATAAAAAGAGTTGGCCTATATTCTATCAAGTCTGGGCCCAGTGCGTGCACTACGAAAAGTAGTATCAAATGAAAGCTGAAGGCCAGCACGTTATATATTTGAAATATGTGAAAAATCGGTTAACGGGTTTTCGATATATTTGAGTTTAAAGTTGGTTAACCTACACAAACAATACAATTTTATTTGGAAAAACGGCTTATATCTTGCTGTGTAAGGTACATACAAAAATAATTTTAATATTTAACGCAAAAGATTTCTTAAATCAATTAAAAATAATTTTCCTACCATCAACATGGTCTTAAAATTTAAGTACTTAGTTTTTTTGGAATCCAATAGTTCTTACTTAGCTTTAAACATTGATATTTTAAAATTCAGCTATGAATTTTAGAGTTATAGAAATATATATATAGCTTAATTTAGGATATAATTAAGTACCCATAAGAGGATCATGTCCTTTAGTAATATTTTTGGAACAATTTTGAATTTTATGAAAAATGAGTTTTCAGCAATAAAAAAACTACAAACTCTTAATTTTAATATTTTGTAGAAGATCAAAAGAGCTTAATGTCAGTATCGTTCATCGTTTTTCGTTTCAAGATATTCAAGTCAAAAATGTATTCTAATCAATTGAATTTTTACTTTTTTAAATTCCTGTGTTATTTTGTACGCATTTTGGTATTATTAAAAATAAAACTCTCAACCATTCCTGTGTCCGAGTAATGTTGTCAGGGATGGAGAGGACCTACAGTCTTAAATCCGAATCCGAAAATTTAGTTTTGAATTTTCATGGCATTACTCTTGGAGGATTTGCCAATTCATCACAAGAGGCAGTACCCGTGAAAAAAACTTTAGATGGCAGAGGGACCTTAGACCTCTGACATGACAGTCCTACGTACTAATTATTGAGCCTTGATGTTATTATCACCAATCTCCTCTTGTGGAACGATCACATACCCGATATCGCCAAAATTGCAGCAAGATGTTTAAAAAACCTTAGTCGATGCAAGAAGTTTTTTTCCCCCTCTGATGTGGCTATTATATCTACAAGACTTATATACATATATTTAATTCTTGAGTATAACTCCCATATCTGGGCTGGTGCTTCTGCAACTTACTTAAGCGTAGAGCATTTAAATTGATTGGTGATAACACCATCATAGGATCATTTACGTCGCTTGAACATCATCGTAAAGTTTCTTGTCTCACCCTCTTTTAGCGTTTTATGCTCTAGAAAATAGCCAGCTGTAATCCTCCCCTTAATCAGTTCAACCGTAATACTCGCGCTTCTAGGAATGCTCATCAGTTTACCTTTGATCCCAACTTCGGTCGTACTGTCAAGTGCAGAGATTCGTTCTTTACCTGTACTACACGAATGTGGAATGCCTTAACACACTCTGTTTTACCCAGCCTTTGCAATATTTAGGAATTCAAAAATAATTTACTCCGTCACCTCCTTTCAACCTTTACATAATAAGGGAAGTAATATCCCCTTGAGTGTGCTCTTATTATAAAAAGAAATTATTCATAGTAAACACAGAGACATCTTTCAAGACCCTAGGAACCTTAAAATGTCAAGAAATGTAAAATAATTCAGTTTGACAAGTTATATTGCAATAACTTCCAAGTGATATTACACAACATAATGTGAAAATACAAGCAAAGGATTTGAAGGCAAGGATTTTTGGATTTAGAGAAAACTGTTTTTTGCTCTTAAAATTATTCAAGACATTCAAGTAATATTTTTTCCAATTTAATAAAAGCTATTTAAGAAAAAAATCTCTTTTAAAATCGTACAATGATTTTTTTTTTTTTGTAACATATCAAATAAATATTGAACTTTATATTTTTTTGAAGAAGTTATTAAAAAGTAGTCAAAAGTGACACATTGACATATTTCAAAAACAGTTACACAAATTTAACCTCAAAAATGTACCAAACTGTAGCTGGTGCGATAGACTCTGCTTTAGTAAATAAACATATTTAATTATTATTTCTATTTGAATAACTATGCTCGGCTCTTGTATCTTAAAATTTTAGGCCTTTGATGTCATCAGCGTACTCCATTTAATGACCAAACTCATACAAAAATGTTTTTCATTTTAATTTCTGTTTTTTAATAGAAAGTCATTTTTCTTAACTACCGAGGATTAAAAAATACAAAAACCATGTTGACCTATTTTTTAAAAGAGTTTATGAAAAGTCAACAGCATACAAGGTTACTTACTTCTTTAATATGTTAAATAAATTGCAATCCGTTCCGTTTTAACGTCGTCGTTGGTATGCATATACATACCTACAACGTTAACAGCATCACCTACGTTACGTATAGTATGCATGTATATAGTAAAAAATGTAAATGGATATTCAGGAAGTGCAAGATATGGTGCTTAAACTTTCATGTAAATCATCCTTCTTACTTATGCTTACGTCCAAAGAAAACATCCGATAAAAGTTATATAAATTATTTAAATCCTGAATCTTGATGCCTTAAAAAAAAAAACTGCAAAATGCAAACTGTGAGACTGAAAGTGCAACTGCAACATCAACAATCGAGAATTCTAGAGAAGGTATATTCGAGGTAAGATGAGATGAGGTGATGTACTCATGCAGCAGATATGATATATATATCCGCATCACTGCTAAACTTCAAATCCGTGCCAAATGCGGACAAAAAAAAACATACAAAATCATATTTTAAAACAACAACAAGTTGAACGGTCTTGAGGACTTCAAAGTTCATACAAGCGCCAGGTTCGTTTTTAGAGAAAATCAAAATGAGGAACACCGACATCATCGCTGGAGGAGGTGGTGTTCCTGCCTTTTAGTATTTATGCACCTACTTCTGATGCACATCATGAATAATTTATCAACTTACACAAAATCATAATTTAAAAGAATATCGTATGTTTGTTGTTGTTGGAAGTTGTGAAGTGTCATTTCCATTCCAGGAGGTTTTCCCATAATCATCACCAGGAGGAGACCTTCAGCAATTATTTTACATATAAAGCTCATACTCTTATTTAAAAAAAAAAAAACTGATCAAAAGTCCTTCAGCACATGTTTTTGACTTTATTGTTATTTCTTATTTTCTTATGTCAAGGCATCCAGAAAAATACAAGTTGTACAGAAACAACAAGAAAATAGAAAGGACGACAGAAAAAAAAATAGTTATAACAAAGTAACAAAACTAGAACACACACTTACCTGGTGACAATTCCTCGGTAATCGCTCGAATGGAGGACATCATAGCCAGCAGGACAACGACAATGATGCTACGACCATAGCTAACGGCAAATGGCATAGTAGCGCCTTTTGTATTCCAAGTTGCAGTTCCCATTGTATCCACTACTGTCATGTAAAGCAAGTGTTTTAATTTTCTTTTCCAAAACAGGAGAGGCGGACTGTATAGTTGTAGAAATATGTATGTATATAGATGCAGTGTAGAATAAGGAAACGAAGGAGAGGTGCAGAGCGAGCGTATGGAGGGCAATCAATGGGCGGTGGTTGAGGTGGTGTTGGACAACAATGAACACTACAAGGACGACTTATTCAACGAAGAAGAACTGTGTACATGTATGTCCTTTGGTTCTTGTTCTATGCAGTACCTTTGTATGTATATATCTCGGCTGGGTTTTGTTGTTAGTAAGTTTTGAGCTTGAGGTTCCTTGTGATCCTTTTGGCCACTTGTGCGCTGTTGTTGGTGCTGTCGGTGTTGTGTGCTATATACCTTGTGAATTGTTCTATGGCGCAAAGGACTTTCTATTGTGATGGTGTAATTTTTGTTTATATCCTTCGGACGAAGAAAGAGTTCAGGTCCAAGCTGGTTTTGCGTTTTACGTTACCTTCAATGTTGCAAAACTAAATTGCACTTCAAATCCACACACAACAAGCTGCCGTAGTAGTTTGAGTATGGTATAGCAGCAACAGCAGTTAACAGGAGAGTATTTTCAAGCTGACATCTTCCTGAAAACCATACAAACAAAAAAATATGCTCTTAAATTTTGTTCTACTTGTATTTTTATATTTGTCTTATTTTAGGTATGTAAAATGTACATATAAATTAATCTGTTGTAAGGAAGCTTAAAATTATATACTATACGCAAATAGGTATGTAAAATATTTATGCATCACGAAGAAGTTAGTGATGTAAGTTGAGACCAGGATATACGAGTTTATAAGGATGAGGGATGATTTCAATTCAATTGGCAAGGATTTTACTGTGAGTTTCTTAATAACATTTTACAAAAAGATAAAATGGTTGTACAGCACACCAAAAAACAAAACGACAACAACAAAATTGAAGACAGTTGACATACAATTGAAATATTTCCTACAACGGATGTAAAAGTTCTTTTATTTTTTGTTGAGGGAGAAGAAGTTAAGAACATAATAAAGCATACACCTTCGTCACCAAGGTGAGATAAATATATACTCACATACATACATACATACATATACTTATAAAATTTGTATACAAATGCACTCAAATGAAATATTTGCTTCGTATATCAGGATTATCATATTATATGACTTGATCCTTTTGTCGACTTCCAGCTTCCAAGACAATAAGATGATACCTACTTTTGTTATAAAGTATCTTAACTCTTAAGTCGGCAATAAACGAGATGAAATCCAGTTTAACAATTTTTGTTCTTGTTTTTTTTTGTTGTTGTTAAAACAATTTTTGAAGTGAATTAAATAAGAATGTTTGATGTGAAAAGATTGATGCAAGGATTTTTAATAAGTTAGGACTCTTTTTTTTAGTCTGTTGGAAAGGGGGAAGATTCCACTTGTTCTTTTATATTATGTTATATACCTATGTATGTTGTTGTTTTATGAATAAAAACCGACACATACTAAATCATTTTTTGATTTATTCATGGACCGTAATTTGAGGGATGAAAGCGAAAAATAGAGTGAGACAGTCTTACATATTTTGTAAAAATAATTTTGGCTTGAAAATTATATGTGTAAGGCCAGCAGCTATTTATACATGCACTATGATTTAAGTACAATATGAATTCAGTTAGTTATCTCAGAAATTGCAATAGCGATTTTAATAGAAAAATTACTAAGTATATCCAAATGAATAATTTTTTGGGTGAAATTATAACATTATAAGTCAAACTAACTATTCATTTTGAAACATCCAATTCGACCATAAAATAAAATAGTTTTTTTTTTTTAATTTTTGGAAAAATAAAATTTAATTAAATAAAATTTAAACAAAATTACAAAAAAACGAATCAAAACAAAAACCATAAACAAATAAAAGGAAACAAAATAAAATAAAATGTAAATTAAATTTTGTTTGGATTATTGGAAAGTCAAAAAAAGACAAATTTCGAAATATTAAAATCTTTTTATTTTATTTTAATATTTCGAAATGTGTCTTTTTTTTGACTTTCTAATAATACAAACAAAATTTAATTTAACTTTCAAATGAAATAATGTTTCATTTGAATTAAAATTAAAGTTTATCTTTTAATTTAAAAAATATACTTAGAAGCCCTTATTTATTTAAAAACATAAATTAAATTTGTTGAAACATTGTATGAATTATTTTCATCATTAAAGTTAAGTAAAAATGAACATGTCTTCCGAAAAATGTAAATACCATTTACATTCTCAAAAATTATTTAATACATTTATTTTATTTTTAGACAATCTTTTTAAACTGATTTTTTTCTATATAAAACGTTCAGATTTTCATAAACATTTTTGGTATGAAGTTTATAAAACAAAAATTTAGATAAAATTAAAAAAAAAATCTATCAGCACATTTTCGGAGAAAATTCGAATTTTCAATTTTTGAATAAAAAATGGTGACTATTGTTATTTTTAGAAAAAGAGGATGTGATGCGACCCACACTTATAACTTCCCATCCCGTCTGTCGATTTGTCTTACTTAAAAATTTGTAGGTTATCGAGTTGTGTTAAAAAAGGTGACAATTGAATTAGTTTTAAATTACCAACAATATTTTGCATATGATGAAATAATTTGATTTCAAAATCGTTTTTAATTAGCAAGATTTTTAGTCGAAAAACAATTTTTTTGTAGATTTTAATTTTTTATGAAAAAACTGACTTTTGGATTTCTATAAAAAAATTTAGTGAATGTCGAAAATAATATTGTCTGTGAGATAAAAATAGTTTGAAGCTAATTTTTTTTTCAATTTTGAAAAGCTATTTGAGTCGAAAGTAAATTTTTACCAAGTTTTAGTATTGTTTTTTTTTGTTATTTTATTTTATTATTATTTTTTGTAAGAAAAAAAGGTAAATTTAATATTTCTCAAAATTTAACTGAATGTTGAAAACAATATTTTTTATAAGAGAACATTTAAAGAAAATATCTTATATTTTTGAAAAGATGCTTGAGTCGAAAATCAATTTTTAATAACTTTTATTAATTTTTGTTTAGGTTTTTATATTTTGTAAAAAAACTATCAATTCGTTTTTTCTCAAAAATTTACTGAATGTTGACAACAATATTTTTTAAAAGATAAATTTAGATTAAAGCCAATATCTAGAAGTTTTGAAGAGATATTTAGTCGAAAATCGATTTTTACCAACTTTTATTAATTTTTGTCAAGGTTTTTATTTTTTGTAAAAATACTGTCCATTCGATTTTTCTCAAAATTTTACCGAATGCTGAAATAAGTTTGATTTCAATATTTGTTTTTTTCCTGAGATTTTTCACCCAAAATCAATCTTTTCCAATTTAAGTAGAATTTTTTGAAAGTTGTTATCTTATATATAAAAAATAGTAGAAGTACTTTGTAGGTAGATTTGAATGTTTATGAAAAAAATTAGAGGTGGATTTTTATAAAAATTCAACTGAATGTTGAACACAAAATTTTTTATAAGATGAAATCAGTTTGAAGCCAATATCTTTAAATGTTTGAGTAGATTATTAATTTTTACCAACTTTTAGTAATGTTTTTCGTTAGCTTTCCCGATATTTCTCAAAATGTTACCAGATGTCAAAAACGTTACTCTTCCTTGCACAACATTATTCTGGAGGTATAATCATTTTTTGTTTGTAAAATATTGGAGATAATAAATAATTTTTGTCAGTTTTTTTTTCATCTCAAATTGAAAATTTTGAAATGTCTTGACGCTTCAAGATCCATGGTTCTTACACACATGCATGTGTATCTACATACGTTATTCCTAAAAGTAAATAAATTTTGTGATATCGAAATATTTAAAAATATCAGAAAAAGCAAAAACATGATATTACCTCTAGACAAATTTTATGCAACAAAGAAAATATCAAAAAATGTAAATGTGTGACAAACTTGCTCCTCTAACCCCAAATTCTTGATTCCAAAGGCAGACATTTTCAATCGTATCCTTAACCGAAATATATCAATGATGAAAACCAAAAAAAGTGGCCCCTAAAGATAAAAAATATACCTACAAAATATATATCTACATATGTATATCTTTAAAAATTTAAATTCCAATTATTACTTAACTTCTCAAAAAAAACTTAATTCACTTATTTTTTTTGAAAATCCTAAGAGCGGTTTCTTTTTAAGTTAATTCTGTATACCTTAATACAAATTTTGTTTAGTTTTACGTTCTAATTTCGTTAAAAATGCTGATCTATTTTTGAGATATATGAACTTTGGAAAAAAATAATTTTTTTTTTAAAATACCAAAAATAAGACCATAATGATCATCAAATATTATTTTAACAATATAAGAGCTATTTCAGAAAACAGATTATCTAAATCAATCTATTAGTTTCTGGTAAAATTTAAAAACACATATAACGGTTCTTTGGCTAGTACCCTTCCTGAGCAATACAAAATTATGTTTTCTATATTGAAAGACGTCAAGCTAAGAAACAAAAAAATATAGCAAGTTTTATAAAAATCTATCGGGCATTTTTTGAGAAAATTCGAATTTTCATTTTTTGACCAAAAGTTCGATGATTTTAATTAAAAATAAAATACTTACTTAAAAATCTTTATTTATTTTGGAATAATTGTTTTAAAACATTAAATTGAAAAAGAAAATCGTAACATTGGGAGTTTTTGGTACAAAAATAATGGATTCAAACATTTGTTTGAAAACTGTACAGGACATTTTTGTACTGTGTGCAAGTTTACAGAAAAAATTAGTTTGTTCTTTAAAGTTATATTTTAAAAATCTACTTTTTCATATGGTTCTGAAGATTGTTAACAGTTTCAATCACGATACAAAAAGTAATATCTAGGAAAAGAAGCACTATGAGTCCTTATTTTAGTTATTAACTTATAAAAGAAATAAAGTGCACGACTGTATCCAAAGACTCGGTTCACAAATAGATCTTATATTCGAAAATAAAGAAATTTATCTTTAAAATAAGTTTGTATTCAAAATTTTAAATGTCATTTAATTAATCAAAAATACTTTGATTTATTCAGTTTTTTTTTCAAAAATCGTTAGACCGTTTTTTTTAAATTATTTTTTTGTTTAGAAAATTGTTCAATATTAGTTTTAAAATGTTTGTTATTCAGTGCTTATTATTGTTCATTTTATATTTCATTTTCATAAAAAAAGTGTTAGAGAAAATTGAATACAAATCTTTCCTTTCGTTTTTAGAGAAAATTCGAAGTTTTGATGTTTGACCAAACAAACTGTATGGGGATTACTGTTTTGGTTTTATCTTAAAATGCAATACTTGCCATATAGCCTCAAAATGACGTAATATAGTACTACTTCAAAAAAAGATATAAAAAAAGAAATAAGAAAGTAAAATAATTCAGAACAAACATATTGAAAAAACAGAATGTTTTGACCTTGATAGGCAAACCAAACATAAAAATGTAGTTGCACAAGTTTTTAAGTTTCTCCAAAATTTGGTTAAAAGGAAATTTCGAGTTATTTTTTAAATTTGTTTCAGATGTTAATTAAATTAAAATGGTATTTGAATATTGATAATATTAATTACTTGTGTAAAAATATAAATTATAACCTTTCAATATCGTTCCTAGATGATCTCATAAAAATGGTACTAGAGTAAAATAATATACAAAATGTACTTTTCCAACTTATTTAAATTTTAGATGTTACACTCTCACTTCAGAATTGTAAATTTAACCTAAAATTCTTGTGATTTTTTGTCTCCTACTATCAAGGAAATATCCTTGATAAAGTAAAACAAGCTTTTCCATGTTATTCTGCTCCCTCAAAAAAAAACAACAACATGGGTCCTTTTCCCTTGTCAAATAAATAAAAACATTTCCTTTAAGATAAAAGACCAACCAAAAAAAAAAAAAATGTTTCCATAAAACAATCAAGATCTTATGTAATGTCACACCCTTTAACATGAACATATAGAGTTGTTGTGTGTTAACATCCTTACAACTTCCTCTGTCATTTGACCTCCTTGCTGCCAGTTAAACATTCTTCAATGACACCCAATATAAAATACACACATATTACACACAACACTTGGTACATCAAATTCCTGTTAAAAAAAAAGGTTTTTGTAAAAAGTTCCTTCACCGATATTATGATGATGAACGACAAGGACGATAATGACGGCCACGACGACGACGACAACGAGACGCGACAGTAGGTACATCTCCTCTATACCTACAATCTCAACCCAGAAAGAAAGTCCAGTCTTCATTGACATGAAAAATTACTGTGAGTTTTTCGTTTAATTTTTTAAAAGCCGGGAAAACATTTTAATCGATTATACGGAATGACATATGGTTGCGATGGTCATGGTCCGTATCGACAACACATCCTTTCCGATATCCTTTAAATTTAAAGGCAAACAATATAACGATGGAATCAGGAGAGGAGGTTTTTTGAGAGGGAATTGACTCCTATATAGTTATAACTACAAACATTATTACTCCACGCAATGATGAGGACAGAGAACCCGATGTCGATATCTCACTTTGATGTATTGGTGTGGGTAAACAGTTTTGGTTTTGTCCTTATATGAAATTTTGTCAAGGAAGAGAAGAGGACAAAAGTAACAGAATCCATCCCATCCATCGAACACACTTTTCATTTCTAGAAAAAACCAGAGTCATTGTGTAGCAGTTTTTCATTCCGTCATTAAGAAACGACAAATGATTTTCAGTTGCAATTTAACGGTTTTTCGTTGTATGGTTTTATTTTTTAAAAATCAGTCCAATATAAAAATCAACCAAAAGGACGTTCCACCAGCACATCACCCACCGATGACAGGACAGGACGAGTACGACTTCGAACGTCAACGACCAACGCAGCAGGACGCTGCGCTCCACATCCTACTCCTGCTAAAGTTCTATGTCGATGTACATATATATTTCCTCGTAAACACAACGGGGGAACAAAATGGAAAGGAATGAAAAATTACTTTCAATTTAAAACTCAATTGATAATAATTGGTATGTGAAATTGTGAACAATCGGGAACTGACGGTGATGGATGTTCTTGACACGGGTTCATATTACCGATGATTAAGGATGCTTATATACCCCTGTGCTTGCTTCTGCGATGAGCGAACAACGACGATGATGACGACGAGACGTCCTGAGTCCTGCCTGCCTTCTTGTCTGCCCCGCACAACAACGCATTTTATGAGAAAAGTTTTAACTTTGAAGTGGAAGCTCAACGGGGATCGTCGGAATATATCTGCACGCTGATGCTGCTGCTGCCTTACCGTCAATCCCGACTAGAAAAAAAGGTAAGCAAGAAGCTGAATGCAAGAAATCCTTGCAGAGGATTGAATTTCATTTGTAAATGATGATAAGCGAGTGATGTTGTATTTTTTCATTTCAAATTTTCTTTTTCCTCTTTTTGGTTGGAAAATTTTATTTGGTTGAATGTTTGCTTAGACGTTTTGGCGTCTTTGAATTGATTCAAAAAAGAAAGAAACAGAAGTAATATAAATGTGGAAAGGTTTTATATGACTTTTTGTTGGAATTTGATATTTTGACACATTGTTTGGAAGATGAAAGAACTTGAAGGGAAATCTGACAGGAGATCAATGAAGTCATATTCTTGAGGTAATTTTTTGTTAACTTTTCAATATATGTCGATGAGGGTTGTTCTATTGACTTTCGTTAGATTTTTTTGTACAACATGTTAATTTTAAGGTTTTTATTGTATACCTGGATATAATTTATAACCTGACCCTAAGGAACAAATTGTGATTTATTGTTCAATTCAAACATATTTTAACGCTTCATCATGAAGTCTTTTCTTGTTTTGTGTACCAAGGAATACAGTCGAAAATTAATGCGGTGGAAATCCAATTCCCTCCCAAAACTAACAATATTGTCCCAATGCAAGATTTTTGAATGAAATTTGAAAATTAGAATTTTCTCAAAAACGACAGATTAAATTTTTTATAAATTTATTGTTCTTAACTTTGTCCTTTTGTCGGCCATATCTCAAAAACTGTGAGAACTTTATTAACACCAAATAGTGCAGAAAGGATTTAAACAAATTTATTAAAACTCAGATGGTGGTTTTTTTACTATACATACTAGAAAAACAGATATTGGCTTCAAGGGAATTGTATCTTATTTTTGTAAAAACAGATTTTCGACACGAATATGTCGAGAACAGAGGAAGGTATTGACAATCATTCAATTCTATGCTGTTGTTAACAAAAGATATTGTTCTTTGAAAAATTCAATCGATTTTTGTATTTAATATGAAATTGAACCTTTCAAAAATTACAACTTAAATTCGTAACTAATTGTTTGCTACTACGAATCTCGGCAACAAAAGCAGATATTGAAATAAAACCAATTTAATCATTATGCAAAATATTTTTGCTTTCTTTAAGTTATTTCTTTTCGAAAATTAAACTGCCAATTTTTTCTACAAAACAAGGAAACCTCCAAAACAAACAATAATTTGCTAAGAAATGGTTTTTGACTCAAGTATTTTGAGAACAAGTGAAGATATTGAATTTCGTATCATACACAAAATGTTTTCATTCATATTTTGTTAAGGTTTTGGCATTAGATCTTTCGCAGTTTAAAAAAAAAGGTGAAAATTTTGGTTAACCCTAAATATCTCAAGAACCAATAACGCTAGAGACTTGGGTATCACACCCAACAAATATATTTTTGGAAAAAATCCAACTAACGGTTTTTTTATAAATCGAAAAAAAACTGAAAACAAATATTATTTACCTCGAAAAATGTTCGAACAAAAAACGATTTTATCTATAAAACAATTTTGTGCAACGAAAAATAATGTTTTTAACATCTGGTAAAATTTTGAGAAAAATCGAATTGACAGTTTTTTTACAAAAATAAAAACTAAACAAAAATTAATAAAAGTTGGTAAAAATTGATTTTGGACTCAAATATCTTTTCAAGACTTTAAGATATTGGCTTTAAACTAATTTTTTATTATAAACAATATTGTTTTCAATATTCGGTACAATTTTAATAAAAATCGAATTACCAGTTTTTTTTACAAAAAATAAGAACCTAAAAAAAAAACAATACTAAAACTTAGTAAAAATTTACTTTCGACTCAAATATCTTTTCAAAAATGAAAAATATTGGCTTCAAACTTATTTTATCACACAGAAAATATTTTATTCGACGTTCAGTAGAGTTTTTATAAAAATCCAACAGTCAGTTTTTTCATAAAAAATTAAATCTACAAAAAATAGTGCGCAAAATTGGTAAAAATTGATGTTCGGTTCTCTATATCTCGTGAACAATAGAAGAAGATATGGACTTCAAATTAATTTCATTCATCCAATTTGTATTTGTTTATATAAGAAATAATTTTTTTTAAGAAATGCTACTAAAATTGGTAAAAATTGGTTTTCGACTAAAAATTTCGTTAGCAAAAAAATAATTTCGAAATTAAACTATTTCATTATATGCAAAATATTATTGGTAGTTTTTAAATTTTTAAGAATAATTTAACTGAGAATTTTTTTAACAAAACACAAAAACCTACAAACTTTCAAGCAAGACAAATCGACAGACGGGATGGGGAGTTATCATTGTGGGTCACATCCCAGCCTCTTTTTTATTTTAAATTTGGGTTTTATGATACAGGGGTTGAGCTGTGTGACATTTATTTTGGGCATTAAGACGATTATAATTTCAATCGCTTCATATGTCTTGTCACCCAACGGTATATAACCGTCACAAAGTCCAATTAAAATGTCATATCACCCAAACCAGCTATCAATGTCGTAACGGCCAAATTTAGAAATTTCATAACGTCCAAAAGATTTCTTGTTTAAAATGCGTACAATCTGTGAGGTATGCAACCCCCTGCTTGAGCTCAGTATAGGATTTGCGTTAGGTGGAAAGTTGCGTGTACGCAAAGTTTCTTTGCGTTGAAAGAATCTACCTGACACTTGTTTGTTCAATAAAATTTTAAACTCAAAATTTCATAGTACCCAAAGAAAACAAAAATTTTGTCAGAATGCTCAAATGTTGAAACACTTCACATATTTTGGTTGATATGTCAATTAGTAATATAGTCTTTCTGATATTATAAAATTGATTTGGTCAATATGACATTGATTTGAGCTTTGTGGTAATTTCTTCTGAAAAAGTTTTTGGCCTATATGGCATTTTAAATATTATCTTGACATTATTTTGCTTGGCAAAAAGACCGGACGCTCCTTTTTATTTGGAATTTCATAAGACCCAACAAAGTTTTAAAGCGCAAAAGTTCGGTAATATTGTTTAAATCATACAACAATAAAATATTAATAATTGGTGATTTTTTAAGAGCTTGAGAACTTATTTAAAAAAAAAAACGCATAAAATTTGCAAAATCTCATCGATTCTTTATTTGAAACGTTAGATTGGTCTATGACATTTACTTTTTGAAGATAATTTCATTTAAATGTTGACCGCGGCTGCGTCTTAGGTGGTCCATTCGGAAAGTCCAATTTTGGGTAACTTTTTCGAGCATTTTGGCCGGAATAGCCCGAATTTCTTCGGAAATGTTGTCTTCCAAAGCTGGAATAGTTGCTGGCTTATTTGTGTAGACTTTAGACTTGACGTAGCCCCACAAAAAATAGTCTAAAGGCGTCAAATCGCATGATCTTGGTGGCCAACTTACCGGTCCATTCCTTGAGATGAATTGTTCTCCGAAGTTTTCCCTCAAAATGGCCATAGAATCGCGAGCTGTGTGGCATGTAGCGCCATCTTGTTGAAACAACATGTCAACCAAGTTCAGTTCTTCCATTTTTGGCAACAAAAAGTTTGTTAGCATTGAACGATAGCGATCGCCATTCACCGTAACGTTGCGTCCAACAGCATCTTTGAAAAAATATGGTCCAATGAATCCACCAGCGTACAAACCACACCAAACAGTGCATTTTTCGGGATGCATGGGCAGTTCTTGAACGGCTTCTGGTTGCTCTTCACTCCAAATGCCGCAATTTTGCTTATTTACGTAGCCATTCAACCAGAAATGAGCCTCATCGCTGAACAAAATTTGTCGATAAAAAAGCGCGAAACACATTTCGAACCGAACACTGATTTTGGTAATAAAATTCAATGATTTGCAAGCGTTGCTCGTTAGTAAGTCTATTCATGATGAAATGTCAAAGCATACTGAGCATCTTTCTCTTTGACACCATGTCTGAAATCCCGCGTGATCTGTCAAATACTAATGCATGAAAATCCTAACCTCAAAAAAATCACCCATTACAATTTTTTTGGGCGCTTCGAATTTTCAATTTGGGAGATATGGTTTCGAGTGAAAAGACCAAACGCCAAACTTTTAGAAGCATCGCGCGACGGATACGATTGGGAAGTTATCAGTGTGTATCGCATACCAGCTCATTTTTTAATTTGTTTTTTTTTTTTTTAAATATGTTGTTAATGCAGTTATGTATTGCTTTGAATTCCCTTAAAAAAAAGTTTGGCCTGTTTTTGAGATATCAAATTTTTGGCAATATAAGAGCTGGTTCAAAAACAATTTTATAAATCAGTTTATTCATCATTAGTTATTAGAATTTAAAAAATTACTCTACTAAAAATTGGTAAAACTTGAATTTAGACTCAAATATCTTGATATTTAAGAAATATATGCCTGTTTATTTCATATTATACAAAATTTTGTTGTTGACATTAATATATAACATAATAACATTTAAATCAGCCGAATGCCTACAGAAGAAAAACAGCGATCACCCTCTGCACAGGAATCATATAAAACGAAAATAAAACTAACTTCCGTTTGTCTATACAATTTATTTAAGCTTGATAATCCGTTAGATTCCGATTTGTCACCATTTTAACAAACACAACAAGCCCTAAGAATAGTGTATAGTAAAAACTTGTATAAACGATTTTATTGCATGTCTTCAAGTCCAAAGTGTAACGAGTAGATATATATAGGTAGGGTTTTTATATATCCTTTTCCGGTTGTCCACCACCCCCTTAAAACATAAACAAAACACAGAAAAACACAGAGAAAAAAAAAACAAAAACAGGAAACAATCACATACCCAAACACAATTAATGTCAAGCACATATTGATTAATCAGAATGTCTGGCCTGGCCACAAATACCCATAGCAATTTAGCACTCATTTAAATATAACAAATTGTTAAAAGGCAAGGATATGCTATACATAGACTCCTATAACGGCTACATGACTCTACAATGACGACAAAAATGAATATACATATACATACTTACATAGGTATATATATTGCAAACAACTTTATATACTATATAGGCTCTCGCTTGACGAGACGACTACTGGCTCAGACGACGGGAAAGGAAACTCTCTTCGAATTTGGCTCGCTGGAAATATATATCCAAAAGTTAACACAGTCAACAGGGATTTTTCGATGGCAATGCATATTAACACATCGTAAAATATTAATGCTTCCTAATTAGTGTGTATGCTTTGGGTATTAACGAAAATCGGCAGAATTAATTTTCCACCCAAAAAATTAAAACCCCTTTTATTGCTTTTGTTGGTTCTTTTCCTCTATACTGTTGGGGATATGGTATAAGCGGAAGTTCACAATATGTCGGCAGTAAAATTGGGTTGATATAATCAAATAGACCAAAAACGATAACGGATTTCATTATGGGTCATCGTACCCATCATCGTACGGTTAACAGATGCTCATAAAAATATGTCATTATTGTGTTTTGTTTAATTTCTTTTATCTTTTTTGTTTGTGGTAATAAATCAGCTGTTTGGAATTTTCATAACTTTTATTACTCAAAAAGAAAATAAATACATAATTTTTTGACAGTCAACCTACTCTTGGGTGGGTTTGGGACTTAGAAAGTAAAATACCAATATTTTCTCACTCCCCTAGGAACATAGTTGATTTGATGAATTTTGAAATTTTTAAACAGATTTTCTAGACCTCAGGTTTTTTAATCAAAAACTGGATTTCTTTAAAAGCGGTAGGGTGTTCCAATATTGAGTTCATATATTTACATATTTTTAGAGACATATACTAGAATTAAACTTTTTCAAAAATAAATCTCGCAACCAGTTGGCTCCTCTTGACCTAAATTTATAGTAAGGCTCTTTCCATGAAAAAGGTTTTAAATAAAAAAGCTTAGAATTTTACAATGTAAAAAGTACTTACAAGTTCCTTTTTTGTCAAAGAACTTTTTGTTTTGTGAGAGTTCAAAGGGGATAAGTATAGGATTTAAAAAATAGTCAACAAGTTAAATAAGCTCCTTGATTAACCATTCATTAGGTTATTAAAAAATTATGAATTAAAAACAAATTCTAGGAACCCAAAACGGAATAGTTATAGAAAAGCAGCAACTAATCAAATAAAGTTAAAATAAAATTAAGTATACGCCCCGGTATACAATGTTAACTTATTGATTTTATCAGCATTTGCTAAGGTCTTTTAAGGACACTTAGTACGATTTGATTTTACATTTTATTTAATATTAAGAGGTTTTTTAACTTGAAGTGGCAATATATATATATATAATATGCTTTTAATTTTATTTGGTCTCAAAAAAATTATAGTTTTTACTCATTTCAAAGACTAAAATTACTTTTTAATTTTTAAAGAAATGTTTGCAATTTATTTAAGAAACTTCAATATTTTTTGTGAGTTATTTAAAAAAAATTTATTTATTTCCCTATACTCGTAACTGATTTTATTAAATTTAATTTTAAAGTTGGTTAAATTTTGAATGAATTGAATTGAATATTTTTGAAAACATAAAAGTTTTTAACGGTGCTTATTAGATTTTTTTAAACAATTTTTATCAGGAACATTAGATTTTAACTGTTTACTTTAATAAAAGTGAATTGTAATAGAACTTCCAAACTAAAAATTGTATTATCTCTAATTTATAGCTTTAAAACATCTGATTTTCATACCTCAAAAAATATTTAATTCTAAAAAAGTAGCCTTTTTTAAATGTGTTTAAGAGTTTTAAAGCTGTTTTTTTTTATTTGGATCTTGATATTAAATGAGGTATTACTCTCAATTTGACAATTTTGGATTTATTGAAGAATAATACATTGTTTTTTACATTTTATATTTAAAGCTAACAAGGGTCAAATATTATAAATGTATGGGTAAAAAACAAGAATTTTTGGTGGAATTCTGAAATAAAAAGTTTTTAAAAGGCGTTAGGTCTTTTTGCCCAAAACCACAAAGCTCAAATTAAAAAAAATCAAAGTTCCCAAAATAATTGTAATAACTTTCCATAGTTAAAGATGTACGATTTGGGTAATATAACCAAACCTTTGGGCGTTAAATTTTTTTTGGGTTTTATGACATTCGAAATAAAATGAAACTTTTGGTCTTATTGCACAACAAAATATCGCCAAAATATTAAAATAGTCATATCGCCCAAAAATGGTTGTACCGCTCAAAAACTTTTTCAGAAAGCCCAAAATCAGCGTCATATTGCCCAAATCAATTTAAAACTTGGGCAATACGACATTTTGAGTTTTAAATTTTATACGCAATCATTAAATGAAAAAAAGTCAGATCGTCCAAAAACCAGGAACATCAAAAAATATGTTTGGCTTTATTTTACTCAAGAAGGCGAAATAAGGCCAATTTTCAAAGTGAAATAAAACGAAATGGTTTGTTTGGTCCCCCAAACATACTTAACTGTTTATAAGAGTCTCAAGGCCCAACAACTTTTTGCTAGATACCAATTTTTGGAGGTTATGACAATTCTAAACTCTTGTGTTACGACATTAAAAGTTTTCTTAGTGATATTTTTTATGGCGTTTCTCTTTTTGGGCTTTATGTCATTTTATGATTTGGGTTATATGTCGTTGGGTGATAAGACATAAGAAATTCTAGAAATCATATTTTGCATATAATGAAATAGTTTGATTTAGAAATTATTTTTTGTTAACGAAATTTTTAGTCGAAAACCAATTTTTACCAATTTTAGTAGCATTTCTTAAAAAAAAATTATTTCTTATATTTCTTAAATAAATATATCAAAAACCGAACATCAATTTTGCGTACTATTTTTTGTAGATTTTAATTTTTTATGAAAAAACTGACAGTTGGATTTTTATAAAAAATGTACTAAACGTCGAAAACAATATTTTCTGTGAGATAAAATAAGTTTGAAGCCAATATTTTAAATTTTTGAAAAGATATTTGAGTCGAAATTAAATTTTTACTAAGTTTTAGTATTGTTTTTTTTTTTAGGTTTTTATATTTTGTAAAAAAACTGTCAATTCGATTTTTTACAAAATTTTACCGAATATTGAAAACAATATTGGTTATGGCAAAAAATTAGTCTTAAGCAAATATCTTAAAGTCTTGAAAAGATATTTGAGTCGAAAATCAATTTGTACCAACTTTTATCAATTTTTGTTTAGTTTTATTTTTTTGGAAAAAAATGTCAATTCGATTTTTCTTAAAATTTTACTGAATGTTGACAACAATATTTTTTTAAATATAAAATTAGTTTAAGTCCAATATCTCAAAGTTTTGAAAAGATATTTGAGTCGAAAATAAGTTTTTACCAACTTTTAATAATACTTTTTTTAGGTTATTATTCTTTCTAAAAAAACTATTAGTTTGATTTTTCTCAAAATTTTTCCGAATATTGAAAACAATATTTCTTATAAGATAAAATTAGTTGGAAGCCATAATCTTAAATTTTTGAAAAGATATTTAAGTCGAAAATCAATTTTTACCAACTTTGAGTAAAGTTTTTTATAAGTTTTTCAATTCGATTTTTCTCAAAATTTTACCAGATGTTAAAAACATTTTCTTCGTTGCACAAAATTATTTTGGAGGTAAAATCGTTTTTTGTTCGTACATTTTTCGAGGTAAATAATATTTTTTTTTTCAGTTTTTTTTTGATTTATAAAAAAAATTGTTAATTGGATTTTTTTCAAAAAATATACTTGTTTGGTATCACGTTACAATATATAATATAGAATTTTTTTCAAGTCTCTAGCGTTATTGGTTCGTGAGATATTTAGGGTTAACCAAAATGTTCACCTTTTTTTAAACTGCTATGGTAAAAAAATCACCCACGCAATTTTCTTCAGAGCCTTTTCTGCATCTTTCTGCCTTATTATCTGTATAACAAAATTGATTTGAAGTCGATATCTCTTCTGGTTCTTGAGCTATGGACAACAAAAAAAACGTCGCGAACGTACGGACGTACAAAATTAGCTTTGGGTTTTTTGTCGATTTATTTAAACTTGTTGGTCTTAGTGACTAATTTTGGGCTTTATGATATTTAAGGATTCGGGTGTTATGGTTTTGGGTGAAAAAACCTGAGGCCTATTTAAAAATATGCTTTGATTCTATGTAAATTTTAAGCTATTAAAAATAAGATGAACTAAAAATAACAGTATCTTTAACAGGATTCGCGATCAAAAAACTCAACCGGGTATTTAATTTTTAATTTTTGGGAATTAAAAACTTAAATTCGCTGCAGATCCAAAAGCTATCCATTCACTTACCAATCGTAAATGAGAATTTAAAATGAAATATATGTACATATTTCAATTTTTGTATGTGATTTTTATTCAAATATCTTTTGAAAGCTTGCTCCTATTTTAGTAAAGCTCGTTCCACTGAAACCTAAGTTGATGGAACGGCAAGAACTGTGCTAGTTTTTCTACGAATTCTTCCAGAAGTGTTCTATAGAACACATTTACCAACACCGTTGTTTTAATGAGGTAGAAATAATTGTTCCAACAATTGAAACAATTCTGTTTTTATCTTCACCTTCTCATCGCTTGATTAAAAATGGAAACACTTTGACTTCAACAAGATTGCTCATTCAAATTATCATCAAAAGTGACGCCATGTGTTTTCATAAAACGTCTTTTTATGTTTCCATTTCATTTTTTTTCACACCTCAAAAAAGTTGACCTATTTGTTTCTTGTTCGTTAATAAAATTTTTTTTTCTAATTTCGTTAGAAAAATCTGTATGGGAACTTTATTTTTCGGATAAATAGAAGATCGGACAAATGTGAGAAGTATGGTCTAAAAAGATAATTTTTTTGAAAATTCAGTATTTTAATAAATTTATAAGCAATTTAGCATTTTTTGGAACGGTAACCAAGATGTTTTTTAATATGATCTTAATTATAAGAGGTAGCTGTACTTTTGTAACACTACCATGACTAACTTATTAAAGTTTTTGAAAGCAGATCTTACAGTAAAACAAAATTTAAGTTAAATGAATGTTCACTATGGCGTATGCGTACTTTTTTTATTGAAATTTTCTTTTAATGTAATTTAACCATGAAAACCTATGTTATTAGACAATTTTTTCAGACAGATTACAGTTGATAGAC
This sequence comes from Eupeodes luniger, assembly GCA_951509635.1. Lineage (NCBI taxonomy): Eukaryota > Metazoa > Arthropoda > Insecta > Diptera > Syrphidae > Eupeodes > Eupeodes luniger. The sequence continues at coordinate 106,821,622 of OX608075.1, forward strand.
AGCATTAAAATTGACATGAGAAAACATATTTTAAAAACATTAAAAAAAAAAGGAACAACAAATTTTTAAAACTTCCTAGAGACATATAAATAAGAGCTATTTTTAAAGTCGTCTTTCTATACAACATCAAGAAACCTGACACCCTAATGATTTTTTCTTAGGAAATCTACAAAAATAAATCCACCAAAATAAATAAAACAAATCAAAAAGTATGTCAAACTTATCTTCAATACAAAAGATAAATATTGAATACTGTCCATAGCAATGATTTCTATTAAATTTATTAATATTATTATGATGGTGATAATGAAGATGGTCAGGACGATGATGATGATTATCATCATCATAATAACAATAATAGATAATGATGAATATCGAATGTAAACACAAAACTTTTAGTTGAAGTAGTCTCAAAACGGGGGAAAACAACAGATTTCCAAGAATAACAGATTCGAAAACTACTTAAGTGCCAGAGTGGATTTCTTTATTTTATATCTTACTTGTTCTTATTCTCGGTTTTGTTCATATACATAGTTTATACTTTATACAATCATTCACACTTACAAACAATATTTTTTCCTTTTTCCACTTCGATTTGTTCAAAAATATGTTGAGATATGGATAGATAGATATTTTTGTTGAGGGTCAATTTATATAGAATCCTGAATGTCGAATCAGTTCGTCCAAACAATAATGCTTAAGAGGGTTTTTGAGTGCTTTTAATGGAAATATGAATGCTTGAGTTTTTCTTTTTTTTTTTTTGAGGAGACGAGACGCAAGGACTTTAAGCTTTGGATGAAGACAAATATCTATATTTTACATGTATACATTAGGTAGATTATAGATTGAAGTCAAATTTTTGCTTTTGGTTACAATGTTTTTATATACATATTTAACTTTAAAGATGGAATGAGTAATGCAAAAGTTGTTGCTGAAAAATTTGTTTTTTTCTTTTTGTTCAAAATTATGGAGCAATGGATGAGACTCTTAAGGGATGCAAATTTCTATTTTAAAAGAATTCAAAATTATGCAATTCTGAAAAGAAAACTTAGAAACTTGTTTAAGAATCCCAAAAACACCCTCCTTTAAGAGTTTTTCTTTATTAAATTTCTAAGATTTTTATTTACTTATAAATTTGAATTCTGATAACTTATTGACTAACTTGTTTTTGAGACATTAAATTTAAAAAAATCCTAAAAAAGCGTGTATATGTCATTTTAAGAAATTTAAAAAAAAATACTTCTACTGTTTTTTTATATTAATTTCAAACCTCTATAATTTTGCTAAACTCTATAAATTTGCTAAACATTTGATTTGAATATCCTTAGAAAAGATGCTGGGATGCAACCGATGCTGATGACTTACTTTCCATTTCCTTATTTAAAAAAATAATTCCAATCGAAATGAATTCCCAAACAAGACTACTTAATGTCAACAACAATAATTTGTATTAGATGAAATAATTTTGAAAACAATTTTTTCTTTGTTCTTGAGATATTCGAGTCATAACTTAAATTCTACCAATTTTAAACGATAATTCTGGCAAAATTAAATTATATAAAAAAATGCTAACAGTTGAAATTATCTTGCAAACTTAAGCGAATGTTGAAATCGTTATTCCACGTGGTATAAAATAATTATGAAGATAATAAGATAACATTGCGATGGTAGAGAAGTCGTCTGTCTTTCTGTCCTCGCCCCTACATCCCAAAATATTGGGTCGAATGAGTTCAAACTTGGAAATTAAGGTTTGAAGTAGATTCAAATTAGGTTTTGTTTTTCAGAAAGTTTTTGGCTAAAAATATAAAATTTTAATTTTTTAAAAACGAACCGATAAATTTTTTATAAAATTTTCTTAACAAAATTTGTTTCCTTAACTTCGCTTCTTTCAATAAAAAAAAATATTTTTCTATTGCTCTAGAGGAGTAGGTACCCCCCATAGAACCATTAATTTGTTTTCTAAAGAACTAATAAATTGATGTCAATAATTTTTCTACACAAGCTCTTATACGGTTTATTTGATAATACACAATTTTTATTTTACTTTTAATTTTGTTTTCAAAATTCTATATCTCAAAAAAGTTTTAATGTTTTTCAACGAAAATTAAATGTAAAACGTAAGCTAGTAAGCTTTAAAGAATTGCATACCAAAAATATTTTTAAGCTTAAAAAATTCTATTTACACAAAAATATTTAAGAAAAGAACGCTATTTTCGAAAAATAACTTAATAAATCAGGGTTCTTTTTGATAAATAAAATGGAATCTAAATTATTGAATACAAACTTATTAACTTCCCATAGCAAGTTATTGTAATGGGTCCGATTTGTCAAATTGGTGTTAAAAGAACGCTATTTTCGAAAAATAACTTAATAAATCAAGGTTCTTTTTGATTAATAAAATGGAATCTAAATTATTGAATACAAACTTATTAACTTCCCATAGGAAGTTATTGTAATGGGTCCGATTTGTCAAATTGAAAATTTTGACATTTCTCGACGTTTCAAGGTCCCTAGAGTCAAAATAAAAGATTTTTAGAAAGATGTCTGTGCGTGCGTGTATACGTACGTCCGTACAACCGTACGTACGCGAAGCTTTTTTCGTCGTCCATAGCTCAAGAACAGGCAGAGATATCGACTTCAAATAAATTTTTTTATACAGATAATAATGCAGAAAGGCTTCCCAAGAAAATTGAATGGGTGGTTTTTTTACCATAGCAGTTTAAAAAAAAGGTAAAAATTTTGGTTAACCCTAAATATCTCACGAACCAATAACGCTAGAGACTTGAAATAAATTTTATATTATATATTGTGACGTGATATTAAACAAGTAACGAAAAATAACGTTTTTAACATGTGGTAAAATTTTTAGAAAAATCGAATTGACAGTTTTTTTATAAAAAATAAAAACTTATAAAAAACATTACTTAAAGTTGGTAAAAATTGAATTTGGACTCAAATATCTTTTCAAAAATTTGAGATTATGGCTTTCGACTTATGTTTTCCTATAAGAAATATTGTTTTTAAGATTCGTTAAAATTTTGAGAAAAATCAAATGGACAGTTTTTTTACAAAAAAATAAAAACCTAAAAAAATATTAATTAAGTTAGTAAAAATTGATTTTCGACTCAAATAACTTTTCAAAACTTTAAGACATTGGCTTTAAACTAATTTTATTTCTCAAAAAATATTGTTGTCAACATTAAGTAAAATTTTAAGAAAAATCAAATTGACAGTTTTTTACAAAAAAACTAAAACCTAAAAAAAATAAACAAAAGTTGGTAAAAATGGATGTTCGACCTAAAAATTTTTTCAAAACTTTGAGATATGGGCTTCAAGCTAATTTTTTCTTATACGAAATATTGTTTTAAACATTCGATTAAATTTTGAGAAAAATCGAAGTGACAGTTTTTTTACAAAAAATAAAAACCAAACAAAAAAATTAATAAAAGTTTGTAAATATTGACTCAAATATCTTTTCAAAAATTTGAGGTATAGCTAGGCTTCCAATTAATTGTATTTTATAAAATACATTGTTTTTAACATTCCATAATTTTTTTTATAAAAATCCTATAGTCCATTTTTTTATTAAAAAATAAAATCTACAAAAAATAGTACGCAAAATTGTTAAAAATTGATGTTCGGTTCTCGATATCTCGTGGACAATAGAAGATATTGACTTCAAATTAATTTCATTCATCCAATTTGTATTTGTTTATAATTAGAAATAATAACTTTTAATAAATTCTACTAAAATTGGTAAAAAGTTGTTTACGATTAAAAATCTCGTTGACAAAAATAGATTTTGAAATCAAACTATTTCATCGTATGCAAAATATTGTTGGTTATTTTTACATTTTTTAGAATAATTTAATTGATAGCTTTTTTAACAAAGCACGAAAACCTACAAACTTTCAAGCAAGACAAATCGACAGACAGGATGGGAAGTTATCAGTGTGGGTCGCATCCCAGCCTCTTTTTTAGTTTTTGAATGTAGTACCCGTGACGTGAGTAGGACTGTCATGCCATAGGTCTTGGGTCCAACCAAAGTCTGTGCAGTCTAAAGTTTTTTTAAGGGTACTGCCTCTTGCGAGGAATTGAAAAATTCTCCAAGAGTAATTCTTGTCATGAAAAGTGCTTTCTCAAATTATTCCTGACATTATTACTAGCATACAGAAATGGTTGAAAGTTGTAGGTCACTAGGCCCTAGTTCTCAACGGACTGTTAAGCCACCTAATTTATTTATATTTAAACTTATTTAATTGACAGTTTTAAAATTTTTAAATATAAGTTCTATTTGTTAACACAATCTATGGGTACAGAAGCAAGTTCATGTGATCCAGTCCTGCACTTTATATATAATGGGAGCGTCTCGAGTACACCTGCCTTAAGTTGTGAAATTGTATAGCGCTAGTTGAGTTGAGGAATTTGCCAATGAAGAAATTCACGTCCAGTGTTCGCAGAAATATGAAAGTTGTAATTTTATTTTGAATTTGTCCACCATAATTTTAATTTAAAGCTAATGATGAATTCGCGTTCAAGAACAGCGAAAACTTAAACATAGACATTTTAGTTAAATTTCGTACATGATTTTTTTTAGATCAGTCATTTTGAAATTTGACACTTTGACATCAGATTCGTGCTCAGCGACCCTCAAAACCTGTCGAATACCGCTCGTGATAACTGATCACAAAAAGAGTTATTCCCACATAGTTTTTCTAAAAACTTAAAACGACTTTCATTATGTAAAGAATTCTTTAAAGCATTATATGTTTTTTTCTAGGACTTGCATTTATCTAAAAATAAGCACTAACATTAATTTGTTTATTAGTTTTAAACGATAATGAAGTGAAAAAAGTAGGGAAATTTAATTTTTCATTTAAAATGTAAATTATACAATAAACGCTTTCAAGTTATATACATATAAGACTTAAAGAAAGTTGTTATCTTCAAAAAGTAATACAATTTTTTTAACTGTCAGAAAATTAATAATTGATTTTTAAGCTATCAAAATTTTCCATTTGACAAATAAGACTGATTACATTACCAAGTTTATATTTCTTAGATCTTAGAGATTTCTATATTCTCAGAAATTGAAACTAAATTTCTAATACAAATTTATCGTTTTTGTTGTCAAAACTCTGACAACAAATTGTTCATGTATTCTCTTTCGTGCAATTCAAAAACTTCCTCGGTAAGAATGAATTATTGAATATTTCATTCTAGTGCTCTGTCAATCTAACTAAGACAATTCTCAGAAATCTTAGAAATATAAACTTGCAAAATAATTTTCTATGTAAAGTTAAAAATAGATTAATAATTGTTTTCAAACTAATTTCATTCTAAGAAATCCAAAAATATGCTTAAGAGCTTAATGCCTTATGAATACAAAAATGTTCAAGGATCTTATATTTTTATAAATGATTGATGGAATTTTTAACGCACTCAACTATTAAAAATCTTGACTTTTTAAAAATATATATATATAGAAAATTATAAAAATAAGATTAATTCCGCTTTACCAGTATAGTTTAGCTTTATGGATATATTTTACCTTATCTATTCAAAAAATGCCAACAAAACCCAAAAATTGAGGTCAATAACTTAATGTTTTTAATAAACCTTAGCTCAAAGGAATTTGTCCTCAATGTGCCTAAAAATAATTCGATCCAGAAAAAAAGGTTTATGTGATCAAAAATACACATAATTCTGTCTTCTCATTCTAATCTTGTATTTCTTGCTTCCTGAATCTTAATTCATCAGCCTTAAGTGTTCATGTAAATATTTAAATTTTACAGAAAATAAAAACAAATAAAAAGTCAGAAAATATTGGCTCATTCCAAGAAAAAAAAAAGAATATCAGCTTAACAAATATGTTTACGTGTCTTCTTAAATCGAACTTCCCCCTAACTCTCATGTTTCACATCTTCTTCTTTTTATAGCTATTTCAATTCATTTTTAGCCTTTGAACATACACATGTACATATATACAATACACACGCGTGTGTATACACATATCTTGAACATAACTTATCCCTAGCACCGAAACCCCCCCCCCCCCCTCTTTTTTATAGGTATAGGTAACCATTTTTCGCATTAATATTCCAAAAGCCTAGATAGAATAAAATGAACAAATATTCTAATTGCCTTCAAGGATAATACGGTTACAGTTCTATAGCTTAAAAAGCTTATACTTACATATACATTTGTATTTGTATATAGGACAAATCCAAAAAGGAATGGTTTAGAATTTTAATGGCCTTTAAACTGTGTATTTTCCTATTTCCTCCTTCAAATCATCATGTGCTTCTAGATTCTATGGTTCTATGGTTCTATGATGCCTGGAGTATGTCCTTGCTTATCCATTTTCTATTCGATTTTATTCCTCATCCTGTAATTGTGGAGGAGTGGATACAATATTTTTGTTGTCTTTTCTTTCTTACATACATATACTCGTAGCCTCTTGCTGTCGGTCGTTGGCGTTGTTTCGTTCGTTTTGGGGATATTTTCATTTAACAAATCGAAGATGTTTGTTCTAAGAAATGATCCCAAAAGTAAATTGCAGGATGCTCGTAAAATGTTTCATTCTACAACAAGTTTTGAAACAAAATTAAATTTTTCTTCTAGAATACGAGTATTTTGAGTTTTTGTTGTTTTTTTTTATTTCTTGTATTTTATTTTCTTAATTAAATTTTATCAATTCCATTTTGTTAGCCTGACCTGCCTGCCGTTACCGTCAGGTTTACAGGTAATATAATTTCTACATTTTAATTCATAAAACCGTTGTATAGGAATTGGTATAGGTAAACTCCTTCAAACACACAAAAGTAAAGGTGCACTTTATTTGATCAGCCTTTTTTAATCGATTTAGTTGAGAGTTGATAGGAATATACAGAGGAACAGGAGAACATCGACATCGTTTGGCTTCCTTGCCAGTGCTGTCGCTGCTCTGTGTTCGTTGATAGGAAAAGGAAACAAAAACATCCTGCGAGCAATAGTAATAAATCTTTTATAGGGAATTTCATTTAATTACACAACGAGTAAGAGAGAGGCTATAGTAAATCACGAGGCTAGTTCCGTTTGAGTGATGTCGATTCAAGGAGAAATTTATATAAAAGTTAAGAAGTAAGTAGGTTGATTCCTGATTCCAATTATCGTAAGGATTTTATGGATTTGCCTATGATTCCTGATGGAGAGATATGTGTTGTGTACATTTAGAGAATTTGCATTTAGCGGTTATAACGAAATGTATTAGGTATATTGGTATTCTCCTTAGCCCAACTCCCATGAGGATATAAGATTTATCAAAGGTCACATCGGTCAAATTGAATTTGCAGCCCATTTTTATGGACTATTTTTCCCAGAGAACATGGGTTTTTACGGTCCCAAAGAGATTTCTAGATATCCATATGAGTGATTCACTTTCTTTCTCCTGTTTTTTTTTTTTTATTTTATTTTATGTGGTCTATTAAATTGAGGTACCTACCTGTGGTCCTTTTTTGATATTATATGAGACTATTAAATCATAATGATAAAAATAAAAGAAAAATTATTTGTGGTTTTAATACGAGGAACCTTTGTCAAAGGTATATACATATATTGAGAAAGATTTTTATTTTAATACCAAGACTCTGGATGGCTTGAACATTGGGAGTAAAGGAGTAAATATAATATTTTATGTGTCATAATATTTTATACTCCGTTTAAGCAACTAAATCCGGAGCTCGTTCAAATTTATGGATAAGAATTTGTTTCTCGATAATTTTTCTTTTTATTTTTCTGATATAAATTTAAAATGAAGTTGCTGTTTAACTGGACGACCGACCCCAAATTTGGACCATAAGATATGACTAAGATGATTTATTTATTTTTAATAAAAATGTATTTTTGATTTTCTGGTTGATTTAATATATAACATTCAAAATATGTTCTACTTTTTGCATACTTATTTAAAAAAAGATTCTTAAACAATTTAATAAAAATAGATTCAATAATCAAATTTAAAATTCAGTTTTTCGAAGCTTATCTTTAAAGGTCTATAATTTGGGTTAGAGCCTATACAGTATACCTATACTCCAAATGTTGTAAGTTAAAAATAGTTTTTTTTTTAATTCAAGATTATGTGTTTTAAAAGATACTTAAAAGTTCTGTTTAGAGAATGAAAGAGAAAAATAGTTTTCAGATACAAAATATTTTAAAATACAATGTCTATTATAACAGCATTTTGGTTAACAGTATTTTGAAACACGGAATTAATGTCAAACAGAATTATGACCAAAGGACATCATACAGAATGTTTGTCATACAAAATTTCGATACAAAGTTTTTTGAAGGAAGCATTTGATTTTTATATTCGGTATATATTTTATTAAATTTGAATAAACTTTTCAGTTTTTTTTTTAGATTTTAAGCTTTAAATACTTGTCAAATACTTTTATACTTGTCAAATGTAACAAGATGACAACTTTTAAAATGAAAGTTTTAAAAGTAACATCTTTCCAAATAGAGTGATATTCAAAATGAAACCTCTTTTTTTAAAACCCTTTACTTGAGGTAAACGCAAACTATTTTTTTTCTAGTCTTTTATTTTTAACATGTTTTAAAATGTGTTAAAGAAAAGTATACAAAAATCATTACTTTTTTGACTCATTATGCATTCAAAATTAAAATTATAAGAAATGTTAACTAATACTAGTACCAAATTATTTTATAATTTCTTGCTTACTTAGAGTTCAAATGAAGTAAGATTTCGATAAAACTTCAAAACTTAAATTCGAAAACAAAAAATAATTTTTATTTTGAGAAGCTTGTACAAAATGTTTTATATTCCAATTCATTTAAATATTAAAATCAAATGCGCGTCAAAAAGTTTTTCAATTCTTCAAGCAAAATATTATTAACTTCCCCTAAGAAGTTATTGTAATGCGTCCGATTTGTCGAGTTGAAAATTTTGACATTTCTCGACGTTTCAAGGTCCCTAGAGTCGAAATAAAAGATTTTTAGAAAAATGTCTGTGCGTGCGTGTGTACGTACGTTCGTACGTCCGTATGTCCGTACGTCCGTATAACCGTACGTCCGTACGTTAGCGAAGTTTTTTTCGTCGTCCATAGCTCCAGAATCAGAAGAGATATCGACTTCAAATAAATTGCGTTATACAGATAATAAGGCAGAAAGATGCAGAAAGGACTCTCAAGAAAATTGCGTGGGTGGTTTTTTTACCATAGCACTTTAAAAAAAATGGTGACAATTTTAGTTAAACCTAAATATCTCAAGAAGCAATAATGCTAGAGACTTGAATTAAATTTAATATTATATATTGTAACGTGATACAAAGCAGTTATATTTTTTGAAAAAAATCCAATTAACGGTTTTTTTTATAACTCAAAAAAAAAAACTGAAAAAAAAAATTTGTCACCTCGAAAATTTTACGACTAAAATATGATTTCATCTCCAAAACAATTTTGTGCAACGAAGAATAATGTTTTTGACATCTGATAAAATTTTGAGGAAAATCTAATTGACAGTTTTTTTTTATAAAAAATAACAACCTAAAAAAACATTACTCAAAGTTGGTAAAAATTGAATTTCGACTCAAATATCTTTTCAAAAACTTAAGACTAAGGCTTCAAACTTATTTTATCTAATAAGAAATATATTGTCAACATTCGGTAAAATTTTGAGAAAAATCGAATTGACAGTTTTAAAAGAAAATAAAAACCTAAAAAAAAAAATAATAAAAGTTGGAAAAAATTGATTTTCGACTCAAATATCTTTTCAAAACTGTGAAATGTTGGCTTTAAACTACTTTATCATTCAAAACTATTGTCGTCAACATTCAGTAAAATTTTGAAGAAAATCGAATTGACAGTTTTAAAAAAAAAATAAATAAAAACCGAAAAAAAAAATTTAACAAAAGTTGGTAAAAATTGATTTTCAACTCAAATATCTTTTCAAAAATTTGAGATAATGGTTTCTAACTAATGTTAATTTATAAGAAATATTGTTTTCAACGTTAGGAAAAATTTTGAGAAAAATCGAATTGACAGTTTTTTTTACAAAAAATAAAAACCTAAAAAAAATGTATAAAAGGTGGCAAAAATTGATTTTCGACTCAAATATCTTTTCAAAACTTTGAGATATTGCCTTTAAGCTAATTTTATCTTTCAAAAAATATTGTTGTCAACATTCACTAAAATTTCGAAAAAAAATCGAATTGACAGTTTTTGTGCAAAAAATAAAAACCCAAAAAAAATGTAACAAAAGTTGGTAAAAATTGATTTTCGACTCAAATGTCTTTTCAAAAATTTGAGATAATGGCTTCTAACTAACTTAAGCTTATAAAAAATATTGTTTTCAACATTCGATACAATTTTGAGAAAAATTGAATTTTTTTTTTTACAAAAAATAAAAACCTTAAAAAAAAACAATACTACAACTGGGTAAAAATTTACTTTCTACTCAAATAGCTTTTCAAAAATTACAAATACTGGCTTCAAACTTATTTTATTTCACAGAAAATATTGTTTTCGATATTCTGTAATTTTTTTTATAAAAATCCAACAGTCCGTTTTTTCATAAAAAAATAAAATCTACAAAAAATAGTACGCAAATTTGGTAAAAATTGATACATATAGACAAACTTTTAAGCAAGACAGACGGGATGGGAAGTTATCAGTGTGGGTCGCATCCCAGCTTTTTTTTTTTTAAATACAAATAAAAATATTTTTAAAATTAAAAAAAATAATAACTTTTCAAAAAAAGTGCGTTATTGAGTAAATTTAAAGTTTTTAAAGGAATTCATAAAAATTGCAAAACATTTTATAAATTTTGTTTAGTTTTAAAAGCTTCAATTAGAGTTTATATTATCTTCCATTTCTTGTTCAAAAATTATACTTCTATTAATATGAAGTGGAAAAGCCCAGTAATTCAGAATGTAAATGGTGTTCCACAGGGTTCCTTACTATCAGCGTTGTTATTATTGCTAGAAAAAGAAGTAATTATCACTAAAGTATCCCTAGTTCCTATCTTAAACTTTTTGATTAACTAAACAGGTAAACGAAACATAGACAAGATCTGTTTCCATTAATCAGCAAATAAGCCGAAATATTTAGCTCTAAGTTTGTAAAGTCAAAAATAAGTCAACTTGTGCTTATTAAGTAAATGAAACAGGGTTCCTCAGAGAAATGGAAAGGATTTTAAAAATCACAGAGCCATCTCTATTTAAATTAAGGAAACAAATTTTGCAGCATTGAAAAGAAAAAAGAAGCACATTTATTTTTGATATACTAATAGATTTCTTTGACGTTAGCCACAAAGAACTTAAGTCAGAAACTTGTCACACAGACTCATTGAACTTAAGACGTTAATATCAAAACAACTGTGAATTTTTCTGTCTTATTGTCTAAACACAAAATTAGTACAATATTAAGCAGGTGTTTTAGACTCAAGTTGTTATTATTAAAAGAGAGAGACAAAAAAGGACTTAAGCAAAATTCTAAAATGCAGTTTTTGACTGAAGACCTTTTTACCTAACGATGAATATTTACTTCGAAAGATTGAGGGTTTTGAAAATTACGTCATACATTGACCCAAACGTAACACACAATTTTCTTTAACTTTCCTTAACAACGCCATTAAATTGCTGGCGGAATGTTGTTAAAATGTTTTCGAATTGAAGACTTTAGCTCTTTTAAGTTCCCCGGTTTAGTTTCAGACACTTTGTACTTCAAATAGCTCGATACAAAAGTAGCACACGGATAAATCAGGCGAGTGTAATGGCCATACGATTTCTGCGCTACGCAAAATTAATTGGTTGCACAAAATTTTGCGTAAACAATCAATCTATGAATACGGTAGCGGTATGACACATTGTACCATCTTGCTGGAACTAGGTATTTATGTTTCAATTTATTTCCTCTACCCAATTCTGTCCACACAAACTCGTTTAACAGCTGTCTGCAGCATTTGCTGATAACTGTTCTGTCAAAAAAATATGGACCGATGACGCCCCATGGCTCTAATCCCATCTCAAGGGTTAAAGATCCTCCTCTCACGAGGAGGATCTTTTCCATTTCCTTGACGCACCCTGTACTATCATGTATGCATAACTTGTGATTTTATCTCCATATTTTTAGTTCCAAAAAATAAAACTTGGCTCAGATCACTGATTTCAAAAACTATTAACACAAGTGACAAAAGCATATTAGAGAAAGAAGAGAGGGTTTAAAATTCCATATTCATGTAGTTTGGCAAAAGAACCAATCTCTGCACTTGATTGTACGAGCATTTCAAAAAAAACTTGACTCATATCACTGAAAAATGAGTCTCAGAAACTAGAAACACAAGAGACAAAGGCACATTAGGAAAGGAAGAGATAGTTTAAAGTTCCATATTTAAGAAGTTTGGCAAAAGAACCAATCTCTGCACTTGACTGTTCGAGCATTTCAACAAAAACTTGACTCATGTCACTGAAAAATGAATTTCAGAAACTAGGAACACAAGTGACAAAGGCATATTAGAGAATGAAGAGAGATTTTAAAATTCAATATTCAAGTAGTTTGGCAAAAGAACCAATCTCTGCACTTAATTGTACGAGCATTTCAACAAAAACTTGACTCATATCACTGAAAAATGAATCTCAGAAACTATTAACATAAGTGACAAAGGCACATTAGGAAAGGAAGAGATGGTTTAAAGTTCCATATTCAAGAAGTTTGGCAAAAGAACCAATCTCTGCACTTGACTGTTCGAGCATTTCAACAAAAACTTGACTCATGTCACTGAAAAATGAATTTCAGAAACTAGGAACACAAGAGACAAAGGCACATTAGAGAATGAAGAGAGGGTTTAAAATTCCATATTCATGTAGTTTGGCAAAAGAACCAATCTCTGCAGTATTTTAACAAAAACTTGACTCAGATCACTGAAAAATGAATTTCAGAAACTAGGAACATAAGTGACAAATGCACATTAGAGAATGAAGAGAGGGTTTAAAATTCCATATTCACGTAGTTTGGTAAAAGAACCGATCTCTGCACTTGACTATTCGAGCATTAAAAAAAAAACAGAGTATGGAGGTTTTGTTAACGTTCTATTTTCCCATTAGAGAAAGGTCAAATGATTAAGTTTAAATAATATTCTTCGAATTTCCCCCTCGAGGTGCCTATGGTTTCTTCCCTCATTGGACTTAACAAATTATTGAAGATAAAATATATTTCAATCAATCACCCACTGAAGTCCCCCTTTTTTTTATAAATAGGGAACAAATCACGAATGGTCTTCATTAGAAAACACATTCACCTGTATGTCTGGAGCACTGATTAAACCTCACCTTAGATTGACTGGATGACACATTTCGCATTTTCTTGCGTGTTATTATTGCCGAACATGAGACAAGGAGACAACAGACAGCCGCAATGCCCTCTATATCGCAACTGACATCGAATGAAAAGCCCATCACATGGGTTACCTATACTAACACACATAAATATACGAAGCTTATAGGTTTTCGTGTTAAGGACAAAAAAAAGAAAAATATATAAATCAAACCACCCAGGCTCCCCTACCCAGACAGTAAATTCATTCAATGCATTCGTATATTTACGTCCCTTAAAGTTGTCCCCATTCAGAAACCAGAATCTATCATGTTTCCTGCAAGTTCTACTTTCCTTCCACAGCATATGTCAGAATGAAAATTTCTTTCTTAAAAAAAGGGGGGCATGAACGGATATGTCTTCTACCTGTATACCTAGACGTAAACTTAGCATAGCTATATGAAAAATGAAACAACAAATATTAGAAAAGGGTCGTTTTTTTGACAGCTTCAAGGAAATGAGGTTATGCCAACTGTCAACAGAGGGATTCGTAGGAAACAATCACAGAAAAGTTATTATTTTTTATTATAAATTATGAAAAGGATGGGAGGGATGGGAGTGTTTATCTTTTTGTCTGAATTTGTTTATTACAAAAAATAGTAAAGCAGCATCATTTTAATTGATGCATATTGTGAAAATTTTTACCTGAATTATCCTTTGGTAAACATATTTTGATGGTTAGTCCTGTTTTCAATGTTCACAGTTCACACCCGAAAGAAAATGTCAACAACTAGGTTACAGATACAGAGAATTTTTTTTTTCGCGAAGGATATGTGAGGACTTAAAAGAACCTCAAAAACAAGGAAATCGATCAGGATTTGTCAATTGAAGTCGAAGATGAAGAAACATTCAACAAAATATTATGAGAAAATCCTTTTTAATTGTTGTTTATTTCGTGATTATGTTTTGTAGGTAAATAAATATACACAAACCGCACTCTTTAGCAATGACACACACACACGAACCCGAACGAACACATACACACACGCGCAAATCGATTTTATACGAAGCGAATATAGGTAGAACCCGGGAGTCCTTGCACACAGCACATTAGCACACAATGGAACACCAATATTGTTGGGAAAATATTGAAATATTTACACAACAAGAATTCTTTTCATAAAGATATTTCACCAAATCGATGGCAAATATCCTTAAGATTCATTTAATTGAGTTTTTTGATTATTAAAATCCTGATTTACAGTTGTTTTTAATTAATTTTGGGACAACTCACAGAAAATCACCAAAAACCGAACCGACACACAAAATTTAACTGACGAGCCTAGAGAGTGCGCAACGTAATGGAATGGAACGTAAGGGTGTTTCTGGCGGCACAGTTTATAATATCCTCTTTCTTTATACCTTATACCTTATCCTTATCCACCCTTTGTAATTATATTGTATACTGTCATGAAGTGATGAGGAAGGGAATGGAAAGAAAAACTGAATTTTATACAATCAAAGGACTCGCATTGGGATTGAATTTTTGTTATTTATTTCCCAATGGGATATTCATTAATTTCCTTAAGGATTAATCACAAAAACACAACACTATCAAAAAGGATATTATGAAAAAAAAAGAAAACATTTTTCATTGTACCATTTCAATTCAAGGATGTTTCATTGTTCGGTTTCGATTCCACAAAAAAGGAAATTTTTGACAGGAATCCGTTATTGGTGTCAGCTGCATGCCATAGCGTAGCGAGTGGGTAATTCAATTTCAATGCGCATGTCCTTAAATGAATGGATTCTTCTTCTTCGTTCTATAGTTGGGATTTTTGGGATTTAAATTTTGGTTCATTCTGTCATGGCAGGCAATTTTGATGTTTTTGTATATCCTTTTTTATTGTACTTATTCGTATTTCCTAGGTAGATTCTTCACCTGCGATAGCAACTCAAATTGCTTTTTCATTTCGGGGAGAAAATATAAAGATAAGGGTTGTTTTGATTAGCACACATAGTAGCTATACATTTATAGCACAAGTACCCTTCCGCATATCTAGCTCTAGCTCTAGTGCGAATAATAGGATATAGAATAGAAAAAGAAAAGTAGCTCATTGTAACTACTGAAGCTGATGGTTGTTATGGTGGATAGAATTGATTAAATGCATCAAGCTGGTATGTTATGTGATCAAGGAGCGAAAAAACTAGGTATGTACCGGAAAAGACTGGTAATATGGTATGGATACGTAATGGGGTTCCAATGCGAATGCGAATAAAATTGAGGTTGAAGGGTTGCAATATAAGGGTAAATGTTGCTAAGCTTGTTTTTCCTTCGTACCTATATTTGCACATTAGAAAACTATGGTTATCTACATTTACCAAAATTAAGAAAGATATGTTTAGGTTATTATATTTAAGGTGAAATTTGATATGTCATTATGTAAGGAAGTTTATTATGTGGGTGAGGGTGGGTGAGTAGATGTAAACAAGGTAACGTTTTAGTAAGTGATAGAGATATGAGAAAATTGGCAGTTTATTTCTCTAACGGCTGTTAAACACATTTATTATTAACTATTTACTCCCAAGGTGTTCGATTAAAAAAAAAATGCTATGAACATTTTTAAGTAGTCTCAAGTTTCTGTAGTTGTTTTTAAAAACATTCATATATGTATGCATGTACATTTTTTTATATTTTCCATACGTTAGTATTGTCAACATCCTATAAATTGAGGCTGGGATCTGACCAACAGTGATAACTAGGGCAACCAAAAATATGTCCTAAAAAACTAGTTTTAAGCGCTTATAATATACCCTTAAAAATCAAATATATGCCCTCAAAATATGCTCAATAAATGTAAAAGATGTTTATAAGAAGCGTTATTTCCTTAAGGCAATTAATTAATTAGAACAATACCAATCAAAAAAAGAAAAATCAAAACTCTTCTTCACTCCAACTTTTTGAAGATAAATAAAACATCCAAAAAATTTGTTTAATGGCGAATAGTTCAACTTCGCACACATTATATCATTTAAGAAAGAAAAAAAAAAAACAAATTAACAAAGCAAATTCAGTTTTGTATAAAATAAATTTTTTAATGTCAGCGATCAATAAAAAAATTTATTGCAAATTTTTGTTGCAGTAAATAACTAACATTGTACTCAAATTTTTGAAAAGGAAGCTTTGTCTGTTTGATCGAAAAACACTTTTATACATGGAAAAGCTCCGTTCAACGTCAACAGAAGTGACCGGAGCGTATTTCAAGTTTTGAAATTGATGTTACAAGAAACCCATAACTTGATTCCAAAAAAATTAAGTCGGCTTTCAATTCTGTTTTTTTAAGAAGATCTTTAAAAAATTTTACTGATGCAGCTTCCTCGTTGTCAAAAGCATCAAGAATCCAAACAATCTTTTCAAATTGCTTGGCGTAGTAGTTCACCGCTTCGAGCCATGTCCCCCATCGCATTATGATTGGTTGTGTAGGAAGTTCCAGTCCAGGTTCTACTCTAAAAGTTTTCACTCTGGAGGAGCTTTAATTTTTTTTTCTGATTTTTTGTTTTTATTGCTTGCCTTTACAAAAAAAAGGAAAAATATGCAACAATATGCCTTTTCAAAGCAAAAATGCAAAAATATGCATTTTCAGTGAAATATGCAAAAATATGCCCTAACAGATGACGTTTAAAAGACGAAGATTTCAATGAAACGCATTTCTATCACAGTCTCGTGTTAATAGTGATGTTAACAAAAAATATGTTCGAACATATTTTTGGTTGCCCTAGTGATAACTTAAGATTTGCAATTTTTTTAAATTTAAAATGAAATATTTTTCTATAGAACTTGGAAAAGTTTGTAACATAAAATCTAAGTAAAAGCTATTATCATTTTCATATTCAAGATTTAAATGTTTTTTAAAAACTGTCTATTAGATTTTTCTTATAATTTTACTAAACGCCACGAATATTTTAAACATAACAATAGCTTAACATTTTTAGTTTCGTATAAAACAATTTCCGCTGAAGATTGTTTTGTAAAGGTTTACGGGTTACATTTTTAACTTCCCATAGGAAGTTATTGTAATGGGTCTGATTTGTCAAACTGAAAATTTTGACATCTCTCGACGTTTCAAGGTCCCTAGAGTCGAAATGAAAGGTTTTTAGAGAGATGTCTGTACGTCCGTACGTTCGCGACGTTTTTTTCGTCGTCCATAGCTCAAGAACCAGTAGAGATATCGACTTTAAATAAATTCTTTTATACAGATAATAATGCAAAAAGATGCAGGAGGAACTCTCAAGAAAATTGCGTGGGTGGTTTTTTTTACCATAGCCGTTTAAAAAAAAGGTTAAAATTTTGGTTAACCCTAAATATCTCACGAACCAATAACGCTTGAATTAAATTTTAAATTATCTAAAGTAACGTGATACCAAACAAGTATATTTTTGGAAAAAAAAATCCAATTAACGGTTTTTTTATAAATCAAAAAAACTGAAATAGAAAATTTGTCACCTCGAAAATTTTACTAATAAAAAATGATTTAAAATAGTTTTTTTTATAAAAAATAGAAACCTAAAAAAAACATTACTCAAAGTTGGTAAAAATTGAATTTCGACTTAAACATCTTTTCGAAAATTTGAGATTATGGCTTCCAAATTATTTTATCTTATAGGAAATATTGTTTTTAACATTTGATAAAGTTTTGAGAAAAATGGAATAGACAGTTTTTTTTACCAAAAATAAAAACCTAAAACAAAAAATTAATAAAAGTTGGTAAAAATTGATTTTCGACTAAAATAACTTTTCAAACATTTGAAACATTGGCCTTAAACTAATTTTATTTTTTAAAAAATATTGTTTTCAACATTTAGTAACATATTGAGAAAAATCGAATCAACAGTTTTTTTTACAAAAAAATAAAAGCCTAAACAAAAATTAACAAAAGTTGGTAAAAATTGATTTTCGACTTAAATATCTTTTCAAAACTTTGAGATATTGGCTTTAAACTAATTCGTCCTATAAGAAATATTGATTTGAACATTCGGTACAATGTTGAAAAAAATAAAACTGACAGTTTTTTTTTAACAAAAAATAAATACCGTAAAAAAGCATTACTAAAAGTTCGTAAAAATTGATTTTCGACTCAAATATCTTTTTTAAATTTAACATATTGGCTTTAAACTAATTTTACTCACAGAAAATATAATTTTCGATATTCAGTAAATTTATTAATAAAATCCAATAGTCAGTTTTTCCATAAAAACATAAATTCAACAAAAATAGTAAGCAAATTTCTTAAAAAATGATGTTCGCTTCTCGATATCTCGTGAACAATAGAAGGTATTGAGTTCAAATTCATTTCATTCATCCAATTTGTATTTGTTTATATAAGAAATAAAAACTTTGAAGAAATAATGCTACTAAAATTGGTAAGAATTGGTTTTCGACTAAAAATCTCGTTAACAAAAACTAATTTTGAAATCAAACTATTTCATTATATGCAAAATATTGTTGGTAATTTTTAAGCAAGACAAATCGACCGACGGGATGGGAAGTTATCAGTATGGGTCACATCCCAGCCTCTTTTTTGAAATAAATTGTATATAAGTGTTGTATGTAGGTACATTGTAACGTGTAACCTAATTGATATAATCTCGATCAAAAATTATTCAAGTTACGACTTTTTTTTTTAAATACAAAAAATACTTGTCACCTTAAATATTTAACAAATAAAAATATTACCTTCAAAATAATTGTATTCATAGAAAAATACATTTTTTAACATCCGGTATAAAGTTAAGAAAAATCGAAATTTCAGTTTTCTTCCAAAAAATAAGGACATAAACAAATTATGTTAAAAATTGGTAAACACTGATTTTCTAGTCGAATATCTTGGCAACAATTAGAGACATTGGCTTCAAGCCATTTTTTTATTTTTTTAAAAGCATTCTTTTCAACACTTGAATAAAAACCCAAAACAAAAAATAATTTTTAAAACTGTTAACAAATTCATATTCTTTTGAGAATAAAGTTTCAGACTTTTTTTGTATCTTTAGAACATTAGGTATGTCTTCAAAGTTATTCCATCCCATATTAATATTTTTGATTATTTAAAAAACAGTGTTTCTAACAAAAATATATGTGTTTTCAAAAAAGCATTAAATTTATTCGAGTTCTGGACAGAAAACTGTTAAGAAAAAAATAACTACTTTAGTATAGATCAATCAAATCAAATTTTATTTAATTGACAATTTTGTATGACTAAAAAAACTGACAAAAATTAAATTTTTCAGGTCGAATATCGTGTTAAAAAATGTATTACTTTTAAATTAATTTTATACTACGGACAAAAACGGTTTTAAATTTTGTAAAATTTGTATGAATATATTTGAATGAACAGTTTTTTTTTTAAACATAAACTTTTAATTACATTAATAAAGTAGGTGGTGCAACAAACCTTAGAGAACAAAGTCCTAGTGACCAACAAGTCTAAAGCATTCCTGAGTGCGAGTCATTACAGGGCTGGAGGGGACATAAAGTTTGTGTGTTGAATCCGAATGGCTAATTTGAGAAATCAGTTTTCATGACAAGAATTACGAGTATTCTTGGAGGATTTGTTAATTTCTCGCAAGAGGCAGTACACGTGAAAAAAAAAACTTTAGATGGCACAGCACCCAAGACCTCTGGCATGACAGTCCAACGCACTAACCATCACGCTACGAGTACTACTATTAAGATATTAAATATAAAAAGAATGACTGGGTTGCACGAACTTGCTCATGTACCCAAATAGTCTACTAAAAATATTTCCTTTCTTTTTAAGATTTAAAAAGTATCCACCTGAAAAATAAGACATGCTTTTAAAAATATAATGTCATTTGAATTCTCAAAAAAACTTTAATTTTTCAAAATTTTTATTTGAAAATCGTTAGAACGGTTTTTTTTAAATACAATTTTTAAATATCAAATTTTTAAATTTTAGTTCGAAAATATTTTGGCATGCAGTTGCTTAGAACTTATTGATATACGTTTAACATTTAAATTATACTTAAAAATTAATAATGACATTTTTGATCATCAAATGCTATTGAGTATAAGAGCTTTTGCAGTTTTTGATAAAACATAAAAACATAAAAAGAGGCTGGGATGCGACCCACACTGATAACTTCTCATCCCGTCTGTCGATTTATCTTGCTTAAAACTTTGTCTATATGTATCGATTTTTACCAAATTCGCGTACTATTTTTTGTAGTTTTTATTTTTTTATGAAAAAAGCATTGTTGGATTTTTATAAAAAAAAAAACTGAATATCGAAAACAACATTTTGTGTGAAATAAAATAACTTTGAAGCCAATATTTGTAATTTTTGAAAAGCTATTTGAGTCGAAAGCAAATTTTTACAAAGTTTAAGTATTGTTTTTTTTTTAGGTTTTTTATTTTTTTGTAAAAAAAAAACTGTCAATTCGATTTTACTCAAAATTTTATCGAATGTTGAAAACAATATTTTTTGAATGTTAAAAGTAGTTTAAAGCCAATATTTCAAATTTTTGAAAAGATATTTGAGTCGAAAATTAATTTTTGACAACTTTTGTTAAATTTTTTTTTCGGTTCTTAATTTTTTGTAAAAAAACTGTCAATTTGATTTTTTCAAAATGTTAATGAATGTTGACAACAAAATTTTTTGAAAGATAAAAGTAGTTTAAAGCCAACATCTCAAATTTTTGAAAAGATATTTGAGTCCAAAATCAATTTTTACCAACTTTTATTAATTTTTTTTTAGGTTTTTATTTTTTGTTAAAAAACTGTCAATTAGATTTTTCTCAAAATTTTATCAGATGTCAAAAACATTATTCTTCATTGCAAAAAATTGTTTTAGAGATGAAATCATATTTAAGTCATAAAATTTTCAAGGTGAACATTTTTTTTTCATTTTTTTTTGATTTATAAAAACAACCGTTAATTGGATTGTTTTCCAAAAATATAATTGTTTTGTATCACGTTACAATACATAATATAAAATTTAATTCAAGTCTCTAGCGTCATTGGTTCATGAGATATTTAGGTTTAACCAAAATGTTCACCTTTTTTTTTAAACTTCTATCTGTATAACAAAATTTATTTGAAGTCGATATCTCTTCTAGTTCTTGAGCTATGGACGACGAAAAAACTTCGCGAACGTACGGACGTACGGACATACGGACGTACGAACGTACGTACACACGCACGCACAGACATCTTTCTAAAAATCTTTTATTTCAATTCTAGGGACCTTGAAACGTCGAGAAATGTTAAAATTTTCAATTTGACAAATCGGACCCATTACAATAACTTCCTATGGGAAGTTAATAACGGTTCTATGCGGCCAAATTAAGAAAACCAATGTTTTTTCGATTTTTGACCAAAAATTTGTACCGGGACCACTGTTACATTTAGTATTAAAAAAAATGAACAAAAGACCTTACGTGAATATGCTTAAAACCTTAACTTCCAAGTTTGAACTCAATCAACTGTGATTGGAGTAGCGGGGATAGACAGACAGACGGAATTAAGGGACCCACTTTTTTCAACTTATCTAGCATTGTTATGTCATGTTTGTTCCTAGATATCCCTAATACTTTGAAAATAACAAAACGTTACCTTTATTTTTAGTTCATGAACATAATTATGTTTTTAATAAATTGTGAAAATTAAGAAATTAAAATAATTAACAGGTTTATAAAAACAAGCATTTTATTAAATTGGTTTTATATTTGAATTTCCCTACTAAAAACATTTCTGTTTGAATTTATTGGTGGCATTTTTGCTTAAGCTCTTTCAATGACATTTTGGCTTACTGCGTATACAATATGAGCTCAAAGTTTTCATAGGCCCCCAATTTTTTTTTATATAATAAGCGCACACTCAAGAGGATAATACTACCCTTATTTTGTAGACACAGTGTGAGCACTAAGACAGGGAGAGAGGGGTTGAAAGGAGGTGTCGGTGAACATTGGTTTTGAATTCCTGAATATTGCAATGGCTGGGAGAAATTGAAAAGTAATTTGTATTTGCATTCAAAAGGTTTTTAAAAGGTTTTTTTAATTAACAATAAAATTATACTTTTTCAAAGATTTTTAGTGGCCCTATTTTAAGATATCTCTTTTTTCAATTTGAAAAACTTCATTGGATTAAGTTTTTTAAGGCAATATAATTCACGAACAAGTTTTTTTTGTCCATACATTTTTGATGGGTTTTGAAATCTATAATCGCTTCCTTAATAGCTATTCAGTTTAAATATTTTAAATTTGTTTGGAAAAACATAGTCTTGAAAAAAACACTGAATCAGGTTTTTGACAATAAATTCCAAACACGGTAATTTGTCGTTTTGATAACGAATCAGTTTTCCAAAAAACGTTAAAAACGTTCATTTTTAAACTCGAACTCAAAGTTAAGATGAGATTTTAAATCAGCAACAAATATTTTTTCTAAAACGTAGTTTTTCAAAACTATGGAAAAACAAGATTTGAAGACTTTTTAAAACATCATATAGAATTAAATGAAGACTCATAAATTATTAAAATTTATAAGCTAAAAATGTTATTGCTCTGAAAATCAGTATAGAATTATTTATTAAGAACTATGACGTATTAGGGTCCGACCACGCAATGACTGAGCGACGAGTCGCTGAGCAACACAAACAAATTAGAACACATGAAATCGTATGGATGTGGCCACATAAACCCTAAGCGACTGAGCGATTTTTTAAGCGAGTGGGAAAAAGTTGGACAAATTTGTAATTGTTCTGGTAAGTTTTTATTTATTTAATCTTTAATTACAAATACTGTTTTTTGTTCAACTCCCAAAAATATTTCGCAAGCTCATTTCTTGTATTCAACGCATTGCTTGATCTTCTGTTATAACGGGACTGTTCTTCTTGGATGGTTGCATTTGTTTGAGCTAAGTCATTAGCCATTTCTGCAGACACGTGTATAAAATGTTGATGGAATTTTTTCCAACAGCAAATCAAAAGATGGTACTGACATACGACAATATTGCCTAAATCGATCTGGAAATCTGCGAAGATTTAGATATAAATGATGGAATTCACCATAATTTTCCCTTTCACGATTTATTGGGTTGTACACCGAATCTACGGATTCTCGATCTTTTTCAGATCTATAAATATGAACGCGACTTTCAACTAGTAAGCTATGATGAACTGCACTTGACGATGGCCACCCATCGCTCAGATTGGTCGCTCAGCGACTCGTCGTTCGGTCGCTCAGTCGCTCGTCGCTCATTGCGTGGCCGAAGCCTTAAGTTTAGCCTTAAAAATACCGTTTTATGGACAATTTTAAGATTTTTAATGAGGTACATTTCTAAAACTTGAAGTAATTAAAAACTATACTATTAAATTCAAATTCAGGACGGCAAAATCGTTGAAAAAGTATTGTTAGATGTTTGCATCATACCTATAACAAGTTTAATTCAATGTTTACCAGTGTAATTCTCTCTAAGTATCTCGAGGCCTTACTTTTTTTGGTAGGGTCGAAGTGATGAATAAATTGAAAGGTGAGTAATTGACTGTTAAATTGCCTTTAAGTAGCAACATTATAAATTCCTTCGTTTGATAAAATTATTTTTGCCATATTTGAGATAAAAGTTTAAACTTTGAGTTTTTCAGTAAAGCTTGATGTTGATGAAGTTTTTAACATGGCCTCAAAACAGATGAGAAATTCCACTAATGAAATTTAATGAAACAGGCAGAAGTCAAGTTGGTAAATTGGGATGGTTTCTAAGAATCTGAATGGTGGAGAAAATTAAAAATGACTGGTCTTAAAAGTGTGCATCTAAAAAGCTCGAAAACACTTCGAGTCTTTTTCTGAGGTTTCTTTTTGTTAGTTATATTTTTCTTACTTAAAGTAATAGAAAAAAAAAAACAGCGCGTCCTTTATTTTGAACATTTTATACTTTTCAGATATTATGAATAATCTAAAAATAATGTTTATGTGGCACTAATTAAGTTAGTTAGTTAAGAGCTAATGGAAAAGGAATGTTTGATCTACCTCACGAATAAATATATCCAATTCAGATTTCTGAGCACCAAAAAGTGTGTCCGACTTCTTAATCATTTTAAATTTTGTTTTTATTCTTCATATTATATATTTATGTGCAAATGTTGAAAAAACGTTCGTAAAGGGCTTAAAATTATTCATTAATATATGCGTTAAAATAGATAAAAAATTAATAAAAATGTGTCCAAAAAAATGTATTTATTAAAAATTTATACATAAATAAATAAGAATAAGGGCATGATCAGAATGTTAATGCTCATTTTTTGAGTCGTCTAACCAACCCTCTATACTTTAACATTTTTTGCTCAATGCTATCAGGTTTTTTTTTTTAAATTAATTCAAATAAACATGATTTGAGTCTTTGGTTATAATTTTGGCTCGTATTATAATCGCTCTGCCTCAAAAAAACTACCCACCTTACCTACACATAAGTAACACAAAAACCTTTGAAGTTAAAGAAAATTTTCTCAACTCGCCGTCTATAAAGAAAAAAAAGTTTTATTGTTTTATATCCTCTGCCATCCCCCAAAACACAAAATCATTAACTTGTGTATAGAGTCCTCAAACAATATACCTTTAAGTCTGTCACCGTGATTAACGCCTTCAAACATGGCGCTTACAATACCCATTAAGGACTTTGAGGCTCTCTTTTGTTAAACATTGTTATCCTCTTCGGTATTCGCATCTCTCAATGTTTAACAAAATGTATTATAAACAATTGATTGAATAATTATGCAAATTTTCCTTCAAAAGGGATATACATGAGGATATATAAATGAAGCCGACACATTGTTGTCGTCTTCGCAGGGATTGGAGATTGGGATTCGCTATTCACATCCGTCCAAAGATAGGAAGGTATATCTAGGTATGTAGATTTACAATGTATAAAGCATTTGGCGCATAGCCGGATATCCCTTTCGGTCCATTAAGGGTTTTCAAAATTCAAATTCAATCAACTGTTGTTGTCGTATAGAATGGAACAATGTTTTTGCTATCCCCTCACCCTCCCTAATTCTCAACACTGTTGCATATTTTACGCAGAAGACACAAAAAAATAACATCATCATCATCCTAGGAGAGAATACTCTGGCTTTTGTCAAGGACCTCGTTTGCCTTTATCCTTGGTGTTTATCTCTTAATCGATTCTGTGACAAGGTAAAGAGTTTCTTTTCTTTGTTTGATGATTGTGTAAAAGTTGATGGAATGGGACGACACGACAACGGGCTACGGGTGACGATTGAAGAAAGACGACGACGCACGACAGGAAGGAGGATGAAAAAATAACAGTCAACAATTTTCACGTTGATCCAAGATCGATTGACAGTTTATGGTTGTATATTCTCGTTTTTTTTTTTCCTATTTTTGTGACTTCAAAGGATTTCATCCCAGCCATCAAGCATGATGATGAGGTATAAACAAGGACGAGAGAGAGAGGGAGATATGATGAAGGAGCAAGAGGGGCACGACATAGACTTTGGAGCAATGCCAGCGGGAGAGGAGTTTACTTTGTAAATTCGCTTTTAATACATCTTCTTATGGAAAAGGTAAATCAGGATTTTGATTAGCATAAGAAAACGCAAAAGGAAAGATTTACCGTTTTGCCGGGAGGTGAGTGTAAAAGCGATTATGTTAAGAAATGCGAAGATTGACGGGTGAATGAGATGAGATTTCAAGGATCCTTTAGAAGTGTTTTCTGAAGCTCAATCTGATGAAGCTGAATCTGAATGTTGATATTTTAGAGCACCTAACATAAACACACTTTCTCTTTCCCTCTCTACAGATTTTCTATGTCTCTCTCGCTATTTTTCACTATATACAAACATATATATAAAAGTTATACGGTTAAACAAAATTGGGATAGTGATTACTGTTGAGAAAAGTTATTTACATACTATAATTGAAGCATGAATGGATGATTAGGAAGGAGATTGGAGCTTCATTGTGCATGACTTCCTGCACAAAAGTTGAGTTGATTGATTTACATAAGAATATAGTCTGTGACACTACCAGGAATGCTTTCAACTTGTGATGATTATAACGGAAGTAGTTATCTAAAATGTAAGGATTTTATAGGACGATCTTAGGTAAACCTGCATAAGATAGATATTATAGTGCAGATACAGATAAGATAGTTTTTTTTTTTAATATATTGTACCCGCACTAAGGGGGTTAAGAATACCCTTATAACTATTAGACACAGTGTGAGCAATTAGGAAAGGAGGATAAGATTAAAAAGGAGATACACATCCACATTGGTTTTGAATGCCTGCACATTGTATTGAGTGATAAATATTGAGCCCGGTAAGCATTCCACATTCGTGTAGTGCGGTTAAGAAAAAATCCCTGTAATTACCAGTACGGATGAAATTGGACTTAAGGGTAAACTGATGAGCATTCTTAGAAGTACGGGTATTACGGTTGAATTGTTTAAGGAGAGGTTAAAAATGGCTATTTTACTAGAGCATTTTGTGTGGAAATATTGATAAAACAATGATAGGCATGAAACCTTGCGGCGCTCTTCAAGAGAAACAAATGCCACAGTAATAGAATAATTTTCAAAACTTCATTCCAAAAGACTCAACTACGTTATTGGACCACCAGCCCAAATATGAGAATTATACTCGAGTTTTGGACGAATAAAAGCTTTGCTAATTATAGCTAGAGTAGAAGCGCTGAAAAACTTCTTGCATCGTCGGATAAAACCTAAACACTCAGCACCATTTTTGGCGATGTCAAATATGTGATCATTCCACAACAAGTGGTTTGTGGTGCACATGAATAGAACTGAAATGTTTCAGTCTCCTTGATGAAAGTACCACCCATGGATAGTGGCATTGGCATTTTGAAGTGATAAATTTCCCATTTTTGTTAATCTCCATTGGATAATTCTGTCAAGATCAGAATTTAATGAGCTTATCATACGGTGCCGTTGATAGTCCACCTCCAAAGAACAAGGAGAAGAATTTAAAAACGAATATGAAAATCTAAGGGCACTGTCATCAGCAAAACAATTTAGTGGGTTTCAGACAAAAGATCAAATATGAAATTAAGGAAGAGTGGCGAAGACAAAACGTAGCCCTGTGGCACACCATCGTTTTTTTGTGGATATCAGATTTGAACTAATCAAATACTACTTCGAACGGTTCGAAAGGTTATGTCAAACCCAATAAAGAAGAGATTCATCAAAAACAAATGCACACATTTTTGGTAACAGAGCTTGATGCCAAACTCTATCAAATGCCTTTAAAATATCAAGTGCAATAATCTTACTTTCTCCAAAAAGATGAAAAGATTTGTTTCAGTGTTCGGTAAACAATGAGATCACCAGTGGACCTGTTATGAAACTGTTCGGAAAATTTTCAAACAGTCGAAATTCGAAGAAATGCAGAAAACAGTGTACCTAAATTTGCAATCTTTTGTGGTTGAAAGATTGGCTTGTTGTTTGGATAATTGGTTCAAATGTCGAATGGTTGAATCTTTGAATGTGGAAAAAATTGAGTGGTTAAAAAGTCGAATGGTTAAGTGATTGCATAGTTCTTTATTTTTGTTGAAAACAGAAGAGGTCAACCATTTAACCATTTAACCAAATAATAAAATTCTTGTAACTGAGAAAAGAAAAGGTAATAGCTAGAGGGTTTTTTGATAAGAGATTATATTTTGAGTAACATTCTTCTTGGGCAGCTGGTAGCTGTTACTTTTTTTGACACTTGACAAGTAAAAACTACACTGTTTTCTAAAAATGGAACAATGCATCCTTCAACAACGTAATAAAAGTGTTAAAATTCACTGTAAGTGGTGATTTTTTAATACTATGTATATACCTTTAAGGCCGTCTCACAATGAAACATCTTTTAGGCCGGCAATAGTAAAAATGGTGTAAAATTTTAGATTTTTGGGAAAAGGTGAATGCTATGTAAATAAATAGAACTGTGTTTGTGGGTCAAAAAATCCAAGAATGATTGTAGAAAAAGCTTTATTTCATGAAACCTGTTGAAAAGCCTTTTCATCCTGTACGTTTCAATCGTTAGTGGGGTTTTTGGGCTGGCCCTGGAACTATTACGAGCTATGAATAATGTAATGATTTTTCATGGCAGTAATTTCTTACTTATTTACTTTAGGTGGCGCTATAGTCCAACATGCGTCTTCAGCCATCTCGGTCCCTAGCCAGCTGTCTCCAGTTTCGCACGCCAAGTTGGTTAAGGTCTTCACCCACCTGAGTGCGCCACCTAAGTCGCGGTCTTCCTCTACTTCGCCGCCGTCCCTCTGGATTGTATTCGAAAACCTTCCGGGATGGAGCGTAGATGTTTCGCTCTACATAACCCGGCCATATAAGTCGTTGGACTTTAATTCTGTTAACTAGGTCAGTGTCGCTGTACATCCCGAACAGTTCGTCGTTGTACCTTTTCCTCCATTCTATATCTATGCAAAGGGGACCAAAAATCACCCGAAGAATTTTTTTCTCGAAGCATCCTAACAAGCTTTCGTCTTTCTTTGACAGGGTTCAGGCCTCAGCGCATTAAATGATGATGGTCTTATAGATGGTGATTTTAGATGCTTGAGAGAATACTTCACTACTCAATTGCCTTCTAAGTCCAAAGAAGCAGAGGTTGCAAGAGTTATTCTTCGTTTGATTTCAGCGCTGGTGTTGTTGTCTGAGTTTATAGTGGCCTAGGTAGACAAAGTCCTCAACTACCTCAAAGTTATAGCTGTCCATGGTGACGTTTTGTCCAAGACGTCGTTGTTCAATGTCCTCTTTTAATGACAGCATATACTTGGTCTTGCCTTCATTGACCACTAAACCCATCTTCTCCGCCTCCATCGCAATGCTCCACTGACATTACTCTTTGATCTTATTAATTATGTGAATATCATCTGCGTATCCGAGTAATTGGATGGACCTTTGGAAGATTATACCTCTGGTGTTGACGATTGAGTTTTGCACAATTCTTTCAAGAACGATGTTGAAGAAGCTACATGACAGTGCATCGCCTTGTCTAAAACCTTTTTTAATATCAAATGCATCTGGGAGATCTTTTCCGACCTTGTTAGAGCAGCGTGCATCCTACATCGTCATTCTGCACAAACGGATAAGTTTAACAGGGATGCCAAAACTAGACATTGCTCTGTAGAGCTCTTCCCTATAGATGCCATCATACGCGGCTTTAAAATCTATAAAGAGTTGTTGGGTATCGATTTGAAGTTCCTGGGTTTTTTCCAACTGACTTTCCTGGTCTGAAACCACACTGATAAGGACATATTAGGTTGTTGGCGAACGACTTCAGACGTTCACATGATACGGCAGAAATGATCTTATATTCAATGTTCAGGGGACTGATGCTCTTTAGTTGGCGCAAATTAGAGGTTTTTAATTGGGATATATTATTGTAGTCGAATTATAATTTCAACGAAACGACTGTGCACGTGTGCGTACGTGCAACACCAGCAACGAAACAATCGTAATTTCCTTACAGCGTTATTTCTCGAAGAATTGATCAAAATAAAATTTCGTGATCTTGAGACTGACCACTTTAGACTTATTTTTTTGTTTTCACGTACAAATAAGACCTATGACATAGTTTAATAAATTCAACACCCTTGAAATGGAATTCCTGAAAATACAGCTTCAAATATGCCAATTGGTCATGAAAAATGTCATACAAAATGCATGGTGTTCTCACCATCAATGAGCCAGCCTTTTGTTTTCCATATTTCTCTTACTTCGGATTTCAAAAACTTACTTTAAAAGCTGTTTTTTTAACACTTCAACTTTTATCTAGGTAATGTTGAAAATTTAAACGAACGAAAATTCATTTTGAAAACTTGTAGAAAATACTTAGCGATTTGTCTTAATATATGTACATATTTAAAACTGAAAACATATTAATGAACTTTTTATTTCACTGAATTATTTTTCTGATGTTAAATATTTTAAAATATCTTTGGATGCCACGCAATGTTTTTATATTTCTAAAGAAACTATTTCTGGAAATTTATAATTGAAAAATTATTTTCTACGCCTATTTCAGCTTTAGAAACATTGTTTTATTTAAAAATACTACCTACAAAATAAATATATCAAATGTTCACATTAATCTCAATTCACTGAAAAAATTAAACAAGTTTCTTTGACCTTTGAGCTTTGAAGTCAGAAATTTCTGTTGAAATCTAATTTCTTGTCGGTTTCTCATACTATACCTACACTTTATAGGTACCAGATACCCACTCCTTCATATATGTATTTATAAGAACTCAAAATTGGTGGTGTTTGTGTTTTGATGTTAAGTCAAAGCCATTTTCTCGTTTGCCCGCATCGCTTTTAGACTCAAAATTTGATAACCTATTGCACAATTTTACCAACCACAATTGAACAAGACAGACAGTGATCCTAACAAGGCTTCTCACCAAAAACCCTCTTTGCTTTCCTTCCTTATAAAACAAAAATCATATTATGTATACAAACCCATATGAGAAGGATATAACCACACACACCAGAAGTTTTCATACCATACATATAACAACATACCTCACACAAACTCATATACCACATAAATATATATGTATACGTATAGGTATATAATATGAGATACAAAACAACCACGACTTCTACCAGCAGATGTGCGAAAAAGAACGGTAAACAGCTTATAACGTACAAGAAACGTATCTATACGACAAGGGAATAGGTAGGTATACACTATACAGTTGGAAGGATGAAAATAGATGGCGGACGTCGAGTTATCAAGAATTAATTAAGAAAACTTTGTTTTTTTGAGCGCAAAGAGTGGGAAGGTATACGAAGTTTTCAATTTGTATATTCTGTCTTCTGTATTTCTTCTGACTCTAACTTCAACTGGATACCTACTCTGACTCCAATTCTGACTGCAACAACTTTGACTCTCGGTAGACAAGCCAGGCAGAAAGATAGCAAATGGCAAGCAGAAAAGACGTTAACAGTACACACAAGGAACTGTTACGGTGCCTATATCATTCACTCAATCCTCGCTATCTTCCATGTAGGTTCAACACAGTGCCATCTTTAAGCAGGGATCTTTACCTACCAGTTTCAAGGCCCAGAGCTATCTCTTTATTGCTTATTTTACGTTTAGAAGTTTTATTAAAACACAAAAATTTGAAATCCTCGGTTTAAAGAAGGGAATATAAAAGAGCACATTCTCAGAGCAAGTATTGAAAAGACGCTGACAAAAGGGTCTTCCAACAAGGTATTTCATTTTAAACCGCTTCCTATTTTGACAACTGTCAAATGTTATTTCTCGATGGAGTGATCACATTGGCCACAGAATTTTTATGATTTAATACTTTCAGACTTCTTTTTTCGGGTATTTTGAAAAATATGTTCTATGCCAATTTGTCACAATCGGTTCAAGACCTTGAGGATGAAATTCATGAAGCTATCGAGGA
This sequence comes from Eupeodes luniger, assembly GCA_951509635.1. Taxonomy (NCBI): domain Eukaryota; kingdom Metazoa; phylum Arthropoda; class Insecta; order Diptera; family Syrphidae; genus Eupeodes; species Eupeodes luniger. Next base: position 106,853,394 of record OX608075.1, read on the forward strand.
CATACAATTTTATGATTCATAATTTTTGTGGGCTCCTAGTTTACCCTTAGACGGCCCTGTTTATGTTGGTTAGAGAGCTTCCCAAAGCAAAGTCAAAGAGTGCCAACTTTTTCTGAGTTTTCATTTTCAATTATATCGAAGATTTGTTGCTTCAATTTTACTTTTCATAGTTTTCCATGAAATGAAAATTCATCAAAAAGAAAAGATTTTGTTTTGTTCATATATCTACTACACCCATATACTCACACAATAAAGAGATGGAAAGTATGGGTTCAAAAGTTGCGCAGCATGTAGAAAATTTAAAGAAAGCACCTACTTGAATTTTGAGGCAAAACATGAGAGAGTTTATGGAAAAGGATTTGAAAAAGCGTTCAGAATGATGTACCTATAAGTAAAGCTGGTAACCCTACGATTTCGAAATTTGAAATTCTAATTATGAAGAAATTTAAAGCACATTTTGTGCTAATTTCGTGCTTTAATTAAGATCGCAAAACCTTTCCCCTTCAAAATTGTGGTGTTTTATTCGGATTTTTGTTTAAAGTTCTTTTTATTATCTCCTATTTCACAAAATGAGTCCAATAAATTAATATGTGACAATAAAATGTAAGTAAATATTACCTATGTCATATATAACATAAAGCAATTCAAGACAAAAGTTAATTATTTTGTTCATTCAAAATCTTCTCCTTTCTTGCCGCACCTAAACAAAGCAATTCTCCAACCAACACCGCCACCACCGCCGCCGGTAGTCAAGAATTCAAGCATGACACTAGAATCGATATAGTCGTTGGATATGGTTTCCGTTGCTCGCCCGGGACCGGGACACATACTCAAATCAAGAGAAAGATAAATGTGATTTCAGCCGACTGCAACTAAATCAAATCTATTCTACGTATAACCCCAAGCCCAACTCCTCATAGCCAAGCACACTCCTCATAAAGGTTCTCATTCCAAAAACAAGCACCAACAACAACAATAACACTATAGCAGTATACCTATGCTCAATATAAAATGGGCGGAAGGTTAGAAAAAGGTTTTGTATACAAAAGAAGGAAAAATAGAAAGATATACTGTTTCAGGTATGCAATGTGTCCTTTTGAGCGTGAACAAGAATTCCTCCTTTAGTTTGTCACTACAGAACATACATTGGCTTTGGCAATATTAGCTATGTTGCCAACTGAATCAGGTATTTTTATGATTAATTGATATAAAAATTGAACATTTTTCTGAATAAAAAGGCAAATGCCATTCCATTCAATTCCATTATCAATTCAATTCAATTCAATTCAATTCAATTCAATTCAATTCAATTCAATTCAATTCAATTCAATTCAATTCAATTCAATTCAATTCAATTCAATTCAATTCAATTCAATTCAATTCAATTCAATTCAATTCAATTCAATTCAATTCAATTCAATTCAATTCAATTCAATTCAATTCAATTCAATTCAATTCAATTCAATTCAATTCAATTCAATTCAATTCAATTCAATTCAATTCAATTCAATTCAATTCAATTCAATTAAATTCAATTCAATTCAATTCAATTCAATTCAATTCAATTCAATTCAATTCAATTCAATTCAATTCAATTCAATTCACTTCAATTTATTCAATTCAATTCAATTCAATTCAATTCAATTCAATTCAATTCAATCCAATTCAAATCAATACAATTCAATTCAATTCAATTCAATTCAATTCAATTCAATTCAATTCAATTCAATTCAATTCAATTCAATTCAATTCAATTCAATTCAATTCAATTCAATTCAATTCAATTCAATTCAATTCAATTCAATTCAATTCAATTCAATTCAATTCAATTCAATTCAATTCAATTCAATTCGATTCAATTCAATTCAATTCAATTCAACTCAATTCAATTCAATTCAATTTTCGTACAAAATAAATATTTTGAAATTTAGACCCGTTTGGTTGGTAATAATGTTTCCTAGCTGGTTGCTCCTAGCTACTCATGTGGTTTATGGACATACTTATACACATTCCAATATATTCTTATATACCTACGCACAAAACACACACACACACATACAGGACTGAGGACAGGAGGAACGCTAAAGAAAATTTGCATATTATTTCACACTTTGATTGAATATGTAAATCCTTGTAAATGAATTCAATTTTACGATCTAAGAGATAAGGCCACGTACTGGATAACCGAATGGATGACTGACTAGATAGATAGATGGATGGTTGAATGAATGAATGAATGAATGCTTCGATGGTCGGATGAAAAGGATCATTGCAATAGATGTGCCTCGTGTATGGCATCGACAACCTTGGTTATGGTCTTAGTGAGTGTGTCTCCAAAAATATGGCAAAAGAACATCGAAAGGACAACATCATCGTCATCCTCATCGGTGAGTGCGGCGGCGGTACGGCGAGGCGGTGGCGTCTTCTTCATCATCGTTATCATCTATCGTCGTCGTCATCGTGTCGTGAAGCAACAACAAGGATTTTGTTTAAACATCAAGAAATGACGATGAAATGAAGGCAAATTTCTGAGACAAGAACAAAATCGCGAGAGAGAGTTTAATTTAGGTGTGTTTATTGGAAATAGTTAAGGGAAAGAGGATACCTACGCGATTCAAAAAGGACCTCTTTCTAACCTCATCCTATAGTTCCTGATGCAAGACGAATAAATGAAAATGATTTTGAACTTCTATCCAAAAATAATTCAAACTTCAATCGTTGTACGCGTTTGAATCCTTCCCTATAGGTATCGATGTATATCCATACTCACTCTGTTATCCTTGATGTTCATGCTATTTTGAAGTTAATAGATATTCAAGTCTGTGTCAGTTTATTTGTGTTCTTTGTGGAGAAAGATAAACAAACAAAAACAAAAAACCAGAAACGGAAACATTCAGTGACTAACAATGGGCTTTCGATTTTGAATAAAAGAGGATCAACGAATGTGCCAAACCCATCCGGTACTTTGTCAGTAAAATGTTTCTCTAGGAGCATCGCATTTTCGCATAGCATCGCACCGCATCGAATCCATCCCTCAATCCCTAAATCGGAATCCTATTCAGATTCAAATTCAAGATGACGTACACAGATTGAATTTAAATGAGTAACCGCACAAATCAAAATGTTAAAATAAAACGGTTTATTGTTTTTCTTTTTTTTAAGTTAAAATGTATTTATATTTGTATATAAAGGAAAGTAAGGAATAATTTAGGAGACAGTTATGTAGGTTCTTTTGTTATTTTTATTTTATATGTTTGGAAATTATGTTAAAATAGCTTAAAGATAAAATAAGCATTTAGGCTATTTAAGGCACACGAAGTTTAATAATATGATCAGGATCACTGAGGGTGGATAGGAAAAGTACCTAAATCAAACCTTCAATGCGTTTTAATTGAGGGAGTCCTTATTTTAAGGAATTTTATTTTTTCCAAAATTAGATTTGTTTCTATTGTCCTTCGTGCAAATGTTGAATATTTTTGACAGAATTTCATTTTGTGTATTTTTTTTTAGAAATGGCGTGTTGAATAAAATGGAACAAAATAAGCTTATCTGAAAAATGTTTATTTTAACATTTAAGAAACTAGTATTTTGCGTCTTAATTAAATGTGGACTTAACTTAAATGTATAATACTAAGTTAGTTAAACACACAATTAAAAATCTCATTTTGATTAGAATATCTAAATTGTTTCATTTTGTTTTTTGTATATAAGAGGCAACATTTATGTCCAATTAAAACAAAATTAAAATACCAAAATAAATCGCTCTTGGCTTTATCTGACAGCAGTTAATATTCAACGAAAAACTAAATGCTTTTTATATATCATGGAAGGACTTGTACATAAAAGGTGTATCAAAAGGTCCTTTTTAGGTATGTTCGTAGGTATATTCTTTATTATGACTTTTGTTGGTTGTGTTTGTCGTCAGTGTAATTATACAACTTCCACGTGCAATTAAATATTCCATTATCAAAAAACATCACGTAGAGAAGTTATATTCCTACAGTAATAAAACAGACTTGGACTTTATATAGGTAGGTATCTACATTTTCATCATAAATACAATCTGTAGAGGTATAACCTTTACAGGTACACCACCATCGAACCTATGTACAATTCCATCGTGTAAAGGATCCCGCATTGGAACAAGTTTAATTAGTCATTTAATGCGCCCGCAGCCAGGCCAGAATGCCATGATTCAAATCCATTCATTAATTTTCAACTAATCATCATCGCAACAATCTCACATTCACCAAAAAGTTCACTAATATAAACTTCCAAGAAAATAATAATGTAGGTACATTTTATTTTATTGAGAATGATTTCTTAGAAATGTAGGTACTCGTACTATAGCCGTATAAAAAGTTCATTAAAAGGACTTTTTGCACGCATTCTATCGGGACTTCTGGTGATAAATCCTTGTTTAAGATCTAAATCACATATTTGTAGGTATAAAGTACTCTTATACCACCACCGGACTTTGGACTTAAGAATGTCTTGGAAAATTCTATTTAAACATTAAATTTTTTATCTCATCTCGAAAAACAAACTCATTAACAAGCCAAATATCCTTGTGGAATCAAAATTGTAATCAAAATAAGGTAAGTAGCTATGTTTAGGTAGTCATAAGAAGAATGAAAAGTAAGTACTTCCTACGCTAATTAATTACCAGAAATATAGCTAAATATAAAATAAAACATGAAAATAGAAAGAGTTAATTAAAGTGATTCAAAGAACGCCAACGTAACGTTTAAATAATTTTGTGATTGAATCAAGGTTATGGGGACTCAAGAGGTAAGCGTTTTATTATGACGACTTGGACTTGGTTTGTGTATCATAAGAAAATAATTTTTACTCATAGCTCATGTTTATTTAAAAATAGCATCTTAACTGCTCCACAGGAAAGGCTTCTCTACTCCTGATAAAAGTTCAGGTTTTCCGATGTGGTTTTCTTTAAATCTGTCAGGGTCCTGTCAAGGCTGCCAAACTCTTGAAGTTTACAATGCACTAATAATGATGTACTATTTTACTAATAAATTTTGATGTCTAATTCTTTATTTTGATTGTAAATTTTACTTCTTATTTAAAAAAGTTATATTAAAAAAAAGGAACAATTTGTTGGAAAGCTTAATTAATTTTGTTTTAAAGCTTTTTTAAAATTTAAAGGTACCCAAAACTATAAATCTTCTTTTTTTAAAGTGTAGTTACAATATGTAACTCATATCCTTGCATAAAAATGATTTATTTGGAGATGAAATTTAGTCAACAAATGTATAAACATTTCATAAAATTAAGTCCAAACTTAGACGTATATCAAGAACAGAGATTTTTTTTTTTAGCCGCACTACACGAATGTAGTTATTTTTTAATTTTTTGTTTAAAATAACCGCACATTACAGAGGATATTATTATTCTTTTTATGCAGAGACACAATGTGAGCATTAGGAAAGGGAGAGAGGATTTGAAAGAAGGTGTCGGTGCACATTGGTTTTGAATTCCTGAATATTGCATGACTGGGAAAGATAGCGTGGTATGGCATTTCACATTCGCGTAGTATGACTGAGGAACGTATCTCTGTGCTTGAAAGTACAACGAAAGTTGGGTTCGAGAGAATAATAACTAGCATTCCCAGAAGAGTGAGTATTACGGTTGAACTGTTTAAGGTGAGGAATCCAACTGGGAGTTATACTCAAGCTTTGGACGTACATTACATATATACATAAGACTTGTAACTAACAACTAGATCAGAAGGGGCTTGCATCGCGTTAGGAAACCCAAAACATTTTGCGGCAATTTTGACGACATCGCGTTTGTGCTCATTTCAAAAGAGGTGGTTGGTGACACAAATACCGAGAATATCGAAATGTTTAGTATCATTGATGCAAGTGCCATCCATGAATAATGGCTTTGATGGTACAAGACAACATTAGGTTTTCCAAGCATAAAATTATACGCTATTTTTTTATACCCCACTCTGCCACGCTGTTTATGTCGAAATTTAATGAGCTTATAATATTTTGTAGATGCAGTTCCACATCCGAAAAAACGGGATGTGAGTCTGAAAACCAATATGAAAAACTAAGAGTACTATCGTCAGTAAAACAATGTATTGGATCAGAAGTTACAGACAGGAGGTCATAAATAAAAATGAGAAATAGTGTTGGATATAAAACAAAGCCCTGGGGTACAGCAGCGTTTATTTTGTTGTTTTCAGACTTGAATCCAATACTACTTTTATTGCAAAATCCGAAAGGTAATTGTGTGGGGATGCGACCCACACTGATAACTTCCCATCCCGTCTGTCAATTTGTCTTGCTCAAAAGTTTGTCTATATGTATCAATTTTTACCAAATTTGCGTACTATTTTTTTTTAGATTTTATGCTTTTATGAAAAAAACGGACTGTTGGATTTTTATAAAAAATTACTGAATATCGAAAACAATATTTTCTGTGAAATAAAATAAGTTTGAAGCCAATATTTTTAATTTTTGAAAAGCTATTTGAGTCGAAAGTAAATGTTTACCAAGTTTTAGTATTGTTTTTTTTAGGTTTTTATTTTTTGTAAAAAAACTGTCTAGTCGATTTTTCTCAAGATTTTTCATAATGTTGAAAACAATATTTTTTATAAGTTAAAATGAGTTAGAAGCCATTATCTCAAATTTTTGAAAAGAAATTTGAGTCGAAAATCAATTTTTAACAACTTTTGTTACATTTTTTTTCGGTTTTTAATTTTTTTGTAAAAAAACTGTCAATTCGATTTTTCTCAAAATTTTAAAGAATGTTGACAACAATTTTTTTGGAAAGATAAAGGTAGTTTAAAGCCAATATCTCAAAGTTTTGAAAGGATATTTGAGTCGAAAATCAATTTTTACCAACTTTTGTTAAATTTGTTTTAGGTTTTTATTTTCTGCACAAAAACTGTCAATTCGATTTTTTCGAAATGTTACTGAATGTTGACAACAATATTTTTTGAAAGATTAAAGTAGTTTAAAGCCAATATCTCAAAGTTTTGAAAAGATATTTGAGTCGAAAATCAATTTTTACCAACATTTATTCATTTTTTTTTAGGTTTTTATTTTTTTTTTTAAAACTGTCAATTCGATTATTCTCAACATTTTTCAGAATGTTAAAAACAATATTTCTTATAAGATAAAATGATTTTGAAGCCATAATTGCAAGATTTTGAAAAGATATTTGAGTCGAAAATCAATTTTTACTAACTTTTATTAATTTTTTGTTTTAGGTTTTTATTTTTTGTAAAAAAACTATCAATTCGATTTTTCTCAAAATTTTACCAGATTTTGAAAACGTTATTCTTCGTTGCACAAAATTATCTTAGAGAAAAAAATCATTTTTTATTCGTAAAATTTTCGAGGTGACAAATTTTGTTTTTCAGTTTTTTTGATTTATAAAAAAAACCGTTAATTGGATTCTTTTCCAAAAATATAATTGTTCTGTATCACTTTACAATATATGTATAATATAAAATTTAATTCAAGTCTCTAGCATCATTGGTTCATGAGATATTTAGGTTTAACCAAAATTTTCAACTTTTTTTAAACTGCTATGGTAAAAAAACCACCCACGTAATATTCTTGAGAGCCCTTTCTGCATTATTATCTTAACAAAATTTATTTGAAGTCCATATCTCTTCTGGTTCTTGAGATATGGACAACGAAAAAAACGTCGCGAACGTACAGACGTATACGTACGTAAGGACGTACGGTCGTTCGAACGTACGTACACACGCACGCACAGACATCTTTCTAAAAATCTTTTATTTCGACTCTAGAAACCTTGAAACTTGACAAATCGGACCCATTATCCAAACGATGTAAAGATTTGCTCTACTGTTTGGTGAGATGAACCATGAGATCACCAGTAGACCTATTGCTGTGAAAAATCGACTGAAGGTCATTAAGAAGCTTACGATTTTCGAGATATTTCTTGAGTTGATAAATTAATCAGCGTTTCCATGACTCGCTCGAAACGAAAACACAATAAGCCTGTCTTTTGTCTTCTTAAAGAATTGAGTTGAAGTTGTAAATTTTAATAATTATTCTTAAATGAATAAAATCACCTATCGCAGCTTAGTCTACACAAGGCAAAGATACTATTCCGATAAATGTATGCTATGGTGACAATTAGTGCTTAAATTAAACATTTCTTTGGTACAAATCGGAAAAGAATTGTTAAGTAAACAGAAAACTTCTAAGGCGAAACTTAAAACATTTTTCAAAATAGTAAGCATACGAAACAATGTACAATTCTATCAAAAAGGCATAGGTTGAGCCGAATTTAATATAAAATGATAAAATAATGGTAAGCACTGAACAATTTAATTATTTTAAATATACAGAGTTTAATCCAAAAAGAAAATACATATATGCTAAACTTACAAAATGGCGTACGAATCTGAGGATACTTATCTTCTAGCTTGTTAACCAATTTTTAGATCAGTGTATACAAAACTATCAAATTCAAATAATATGATAACTTCCTATCTTCATTCTCAATCAAACATTATCATATATTATCCTCCCTCTAAACACAACATTTCACAACTTGTTACATTTATTTGGCAAGCGAATTTTCTTTATCTGAGTATCACAGGCTTCAGACACTCTTATTCTCAGAACTCATATAAGAATGTTCAAAGTAACTAGATGTATACAATTTTCTACTATACTCTTGTATGCTTGTTGGTTTGTATGATATTTGAGCTAAGCAAAAGAAACATGAAGCCATTGTACTCTCAAGTCATCCCTTACACAGGTTAGGTACACCCGATCCCGATATGATGATACATGCACTCAATTTTCTGACTACCTATACATTATAAAGCTAGTATTTTTGAAAAGGAGATAAAAAGGGAACCTATATCTTAGACAGCACTCAGCAGACCTTAGACCTTAGCCATTTTATGCTCAAAAAAGGAATATTATTGGGGTTTTTTGTTCGACTTGAGATGCCAAAAAAAAAGCATCTATAACACACAACATCCCAATAAATGATGCTATTTCAACTGAAGGCTTCACACAGAGAGCAAAGGCAATGATAAGCTTGACTGGAAAGGATATATGTGCGGTGTTATATGCACCGTATCCTTTCTTATGTTGTAGGTTCTCTTTTTTTTATTTCTTCGTCTAGTTTTTGAATATAATAATGCCATCACTATAGAGGTTGGCCCTTTGTAGTTGGAAATTGGAATATGCATTTTTCGTTTCAATAGGAATGGATAATGGCCAATGGATGGTTAGCTTCAGTATATAGCTACTTCTATCGCGATTATTGTTTCCTCTAAACGCAAGCCAAAAAAAATAACTATAAGGATATCCGATCCAATATATGTACTGTATATAATATAAGAGTGTAAAGAAGGACTTTTCAGGACTCCATTGCAGTTGCTTTCAACATTAAATATGAGAAGACATATGCTTGAAAAGTTGGTAATTCGAGAGGCGGTGCAAATATTTCAAATAATAAGACAGATATACTGGAATATGTTATGTTGTATTTGTTTGTATATCCTTTGAATAGCATCACTATTTATTGTTTTGAAAGGAAGTAGATCATATCCTTTTTGGAAAATAAGAAATTTTATCTTTTTTATTTGAAACTATGCCAAAGAATAAAAACTACTGTCAACGAGTACCGGAAGACATTTTATGTTGCTTTGTTAAATTTTATGTTATTGTCTTCATCACTGGCAACAGAAAGATGATAGAGTCCATGATGTTTATGGACTGCAAAAGTATTGATATAGTATGTACCTAAACTGTTTTTGATAACGACATGGCAGTTGATAAGTACATTTACATATGCATATGATATAAAAATTATATATTTCAGGGTTTATTTACAGAATAATTTTAGAAAACTGAAGATTTTTGGTGTTTGAAATGTACTACTTTTTTTAACTAAAAACTTACCAAATAATAACAACAATATTTCCTAAAAGATACAAAAATTTAAATTTTTTATGTTTTTTTAACTTACAAAGGGTTTTCCAATAAGAGGTTACATTTTGAATAGCCCACTAATTGTGTAGTTGTCAAATTTGAAGCTATCATCTTTTGACATATCTCAAGTAATAACTTCGTTATTTTTAAAATGAAAGAAACATACTTTAAAAATATATACATATGTATACATTTTATGAAGAACCTACTCTTTCGTTAATAGTGAAACCAGTAGGAAAATTTGAGGTGACGGGATAAATTAGTTATGTACAAAAATGTTCGCTCAAGAACATCTGAGAATAATGGACGAATATTGATTCCTTGTCGTAATTTCGAATTAACCACTTCAAAAACGATAGAAAATTGTATTTGCGTAAAGACTTAGATTATAAGGTTTTAAAACAGTTCAGTTAACATAGAAAAGTCATATCTTTTCTAATTGGGTTCTTGAAATGCATAAAAGTGATTCGCATTACCATCTTTAGTGATGCAACCATGCAACACATTTTTACCTACAGAAGGCTATGTAAATTTGTTGAATTGTTGCATTAACGGCTCGAAGAATCCAAGAATGGTTTTTTATTTAGTGCATTTCTTATCTGACATTGTAGCCTTGTTGTTGAGCATTCAAGGCCAACTACCAGGATTGTAAAGTCAGATAAAGAAGAAAGGCAAGAGGGTCTACTCTTTATTGCCTGGCCTTTTGCAATTAAGACCATAATGGGATCGCTGCCGGAACGCCCCTAAAGGTCCTAGTTGTAAATGTAAATTCAATGATTAAGATTGAACGAAGAGCAAAGCTGTTCCAATTATTGTTAAAAGACTTCTGTGGCGACACAGAAAAAAAAAATTGTCATATTAACAATCTTCGAAAGTCAACTTGAAATTTGGCCAAATTGTCGTATTTACTACCAAAATAGTCAATATGACAACCTTATTTCAAAAAATTGACTACTTGATAGTCAATAGAACAATTTTTGATTGTCAATTTTGGGTAGTCAATATGACAACAAAAGTAGTCAATAGAACAACTTCGGTAGTCAATATGACAATTTGGTTGTCATATTGACTACCAAAACTGACTATCGAGGATTGTTATATTTACTACCCGGTAGTTAAATTAGATTTCGATTTTCAACAAAAATTGTCATATTGACTACCGCAGTTATCATATTGTCTACCGCAGTTGTCATATTGACAACCGCAGTTGTCCTGTTGACTACCGCAATTGTCCTATTGACCACCGCAGTTGTCATATTGACTACCGCAGTTATCCTATTGACTACCGCAGTTGTCATATTGACTACCGCAATTGTCATATTAACTACAGCAGTTGTCATATTGACTATCGCAGTTGTCATATTGACTACCGCAGTTGTCGTATTGACTACCACATTAGTCAATACTACAACCGTAGTTTCAATTTCTTTCAACCAAAGTTGTCACATTGACTACCGCAGTTGTCATATTGACTACCGCAATTGTCATATTAACTACAGCAGTTGTCATATTGACTATCACAGTTGTCATATTGACTACCGCAGTTGTCATATTGACTACCGCAATTGTCATATTAACTACAGCAGTTGTCATATTGACTATCGCAGTTGTCACATTGACTACCGCAGTTGTAATATTAGTCAATATGACAGCCGGAGTTTCAAATTCCTTCAACCAAAGTTGTCATACTGACTACTACAGTTGTCATATTGACTAGCAAATTGTGAAAAAATTTCGGATCCCTAAATTGACAACCGAAAATTGTTCTATTGACTATCGCGGTTATCGGCAAAAATTGACTACCAAATACTCATATTTACTACCAAAATAGTCAATAGGATGACTTTTTTCGTTCTGTGGAAATTAATAAAATAAATAAATAAAAATAAAAATTACGATATCGTAAGAAAAGACTTGCCCAACTCCAGTCAAGGGGTTGGTGTCACTAAGGTTATATACAGCAATGAATTGAGAAAGCCCAAGACGTAGAAGCGGATGAATATGATTGTAGCTTATGTGGCTCCGCAGGTTACTTACTTTGCTTCAGAACTTGAGATTTTTTTTAGGAAACTAAAATTAAGCTTGAAAGCAAACTTTTTCATCTTGGCCGCTGATTTAAACGCAAAACATTAAGTCTGGGGAAACAATACAATAATCCCAGAGGTAACCATCTTTTTAATTGTTTGATTATTTACAGTGTTGAATATGCCGACGACCTGCTGCCTACTGAAAAGCCGTTGCATTCAAAAATCGATACCTTTCTCGATCTTTTGATGTAAGATAACTGACTGAGAATAACAGAAAAAGTGGGTAATCACCCTCCAAAACTGCTTATAGATTGTTGACTACGATAGTGATCACTGTGGACTGGCTGCTGTAATGCAGATGCTTGGAATTTAAGGAATGCGTAGCAACAAACTCTTAAAATTACAGCAAGATGAAATGGCGTCGTTTCAACAAGTGACGTAGCCCCACCAAACAACAGAAACCTAAATTTATAGAAATTGACCAACATTAAGTCTGATTTCGTCAATAATAAAATATCTATCTGTTGATTAAGTATAACTAGTACAGGTTATTAATTAACAATTACTGCGACTATAAGATTCAGTCAGTTAATTCCAGTAACCCGAGTACGTTTCCCAAAATCAACAAGATATTCAGGAAAAAGAATGCCAATGACCTTCCGTGTCTCAAACTCGAAAGAACTGAAGAAAACAGAGACGTACTTCCAACAGCGCAAATAATATCCAGAAGGAGTCATCTTTGACTATGACTTTTACAAAATTTAAGATCCGATTAAAAAGGTGGAGGCATTGGAAGCTGCATTCACCCCAACCACGACGTGGAAAACAGGGCCTTACTTCATTACTTTTACTTTCGAAATGAAATGACACAATGGTGATCTGAGAACAGTGGTGTCATGCGGTTCAATGACTATTTTTTGGAAAATACCATAAAATACATATTATCCAGTGAATTGGAAGAACGCTGTGGTTCATCCTCTCCCGAAAAAGAGAAATGATAACTCCAACCCGTCAAATCTACGGTCGATAAGTCTTCCTCCGAGTATCAGCAAAGTTTCGAAAAGATCATCAATAGGGCTCTAACTAAGTGGGCTGCGGACAACGAAATAATTCCGGATAAACAGTTCTGGTTCAAGGCGGGTCATGATATCTGATATCCAATGGAATAAATCAAAACAACAATGCACAGGTGTTGTTCTGGTTGATTTGGAAAAGGCCTTTGACATTGTATAGTTAGAGGGTCATTTACCTTAAACTGAGCATTCTTGGCATAAGCAAACTATTGTTGTATATATCTTTATGATATGCTTAACGGTAGAAAATGTGTTGTCAAAAGTGGCAATGTAACTTCCACCACAACATTCCTAATTAAAAATTGTCTTCAACAGGAAGCGGTGAATTCGCCGATTCTCTTCAGCATTTACTCCAAAGATCTGATAGGTAGTATTACGAAGCCAATTGCGTACGCTGATGATCTAATTCCGTTCAGAACGGCTCGAAAAATTAGGGCTATTAGAACTCTCTTGCAGCTTGATTTCGACACGATTCAGCGATATTGCGAGTTTTATTTTAAAAGCCTAATTTTAAGTAGTTTTTAGGTGATTTAAAAAGAGTGAATTAGTTTTTGTTTTAAATTTTCTTGTTAAACAAAAAAAATTAATATAAAAGAAATAAAGTTAAAAAGATCTTAGGACCGAAAGGCATTCTAGTATTAAGTTATATACTATATAGTTTAACTTAGAGTGTCCGTGTGTTAATTAGGCTAGTTTTATGAATTATTGACTAGCTTTAAGATAGTCGTAAGTTTGAATGAATAAAAATGCAATTTTTTATTTTGGCGATTTGATTGAAATTTCTTTACTCGAAAATGAGGCTGGTGCAACTGGTAATGATATTGTATGGCAAAAATTGGAATATATTTATATGAAAAACGTTTATTTCTAACTTGTGGTTTAACACCTTTCGACTTTATTCCTTTGAGCCAGGCTAAAGATCAGGTCTATGAAACATCAACTGATTTCTCATATTAATTGTTAATTTTAACATCGAACTAAAACGTCTTATTGGGAAACTATGTATTGCTTTCTCTTAGCAATGTTGGATCTTAATGGTTTGACGTTATTACGAAGTTAAGTAAATGTGTTTTTTTAACTTTCTGTTATACTGTAAAAATTCTTTTTTTAAATCTGTTAATTCTACAAAGGTAGAAGACTTATGATGCCAATTCTATTTATTCTTGAAAGCAGCTGAACTTTCTGTTTAATTTTTTTTTTTAATTTTAATAAAATAAAATAATAGAATCAACTCTTATAGAAAACTTAAATTTATAACAATATTTTATAATATAAAAATGAATATTCATACCTAATTCTTCAATTCTTCATGCAGATGAAAAGGAATCCTTGCCCCCTTTTATATCAAGATATAGGCTCAAAACATAATTTAAGCCAAAAGATATAGTTTGGCATTTCTTAAATTCCATTTCCATTATCCTCAAGCTTGTTCGACGATATTATAGAGACAAAAGTGGTAGGGGATGCTAAAATTCAAAACCAATCCCGCCACACCGTCATCACCGCTGTCTTAGCCATTCCAAGGATTCAAACCAAACGCTCTTCATCGGTATAAACTTTCCTTGCCGCTGCTGCCTGCGCATCAGAAACACCCATAACAAAACGGCAACACCACCATCGGAACCCGGCTAACACAACAACAACACCATCAGAATTCGGTTCGGTTTAGGGGCCATTTAGAGTGCTTCTATCCCTCAATACCAAAAGCTTTAAGTATTTCTTCGGGATTATTTAAATTGTTCGGGCATCGGGATGAATTGTAAACGAGCCTGCAGTACAAAATGTTTTCAAGGTTTTTCTTTTTGTATTTTAATTTTTTTGTATTTTCTTCGATATTTTATTTTCTCTTCGCCCACTTTCTTCCATCCACTCTCTCTTTCTCTATGTTGGTTTGGTTTTAGCTAAAAGGATGAAAATGGTTTTTGGTTGGGCAGTCATGTAGCCGCAAGGCGGTAAAAGCATGGGCGGAACTCTGTGAGGACCCATTGCAAAGGAATTTTCCTACAAATATATATTTCGAAGAAGACTAATGAATAGGTTGGGTAGAGTGCAGGGAGGGGTGAGGGAGGTTGGTGGGTTTGATCTGGTAGTGCTCTATGGTTTTTGCTCGTCTTCGATTTTCTAATACAAAAGCAAGGACGAAGAGAAGAGAACGTCATCCTTATACTCTATAGTACACAATCTGCCTGTGATGATTCTCAATGAAATCCTTGTTTTTGTTGTTGTATTATTTTTAAGTTTTTCTATTTTCTATTTTTTAATTTTGTACTTTTTGTGCTTTTTGTTTTTTAAGTTATTTTCTTGGTTTTTGGTTAAGTGGGGAACCAAGTTTTGGGTTTTCTGGTGTTACTTGCCGAAGTAATGTTTCTAAAGGATGCCCTGGTTAAAATGTGGAAAACCTTGTTTTGTGTTTCTTTCTTGTTTGGAATTGAAATATTTTGAAGTAAGTATTTATTAGTTTTTTTTTGTAGATATATGTAATTTTTGAAAAAAACCTATTGGGAGATTTTAATGGATTCTTATGTATGATATGAATATAACTGGTTATCCACTTTGCGGTGTCAAAAGTATAGCACTGGAGAAATGTCAAAATTTTCAATTCGACAAATCGGACCCATTACAATAACTTCCTATGGGAAGTTAATAAACAAAATTGTCGTATTTGGGGTTCTGACGATCCTCAAGTATTGAAAAGAGGCCATTACATCCACAAAAAATCACTGTTTGATGCGCTCTTTGGTCCAAAGGTGTGATTGGAGCTTACTTCTTCGAAAACGACTATGGAACGACTGTCACCGTTAATTCGGAGCGTAATGGTCAAATGATAACCGACTTTTTTATATGGGAATATGTGGTTTCAACTAAACGGTGCCACATGCCACACAACTCAAGCGAATATGGCCTTATTGCAAGAGACATTTCCTGGCCAAGTAATTTCTAGTCCGCATAGTGGCGATATCAACTGGCCACCAAGATCATGCGATTTGACACCGCTGGACTTTTTTTGTATTGGGCTACGCAAAAGACCGTGTCTATGTACATAAATCTTAAACTCTTGAGCACTTA
Source organism: Eupeodes luniger (assembly GCA_951509635.1). Taxonomy (NCBI): domain Eukaryota; kingdom Metazoa; phylum Arthropoda; class Insecta; order Diptera; family Syrphidae; genus Eupeodes; species Eupeodes luniger. The sequence continues at coordinate 106,869,519 of OX608075.1, forward strand.
AAAACCAGCATTCGTCAAGTTATGGTTGAGAAACCGCCCAATATGTGTCAAAAAGTGGTCGAAAATTACCTCAAAAGAATCGATGCTTGCAAACAATTCACGTTATGGTCATTTTAATGATGTAGTGTTTCACACATAATATCAACGTTCAAACTTTATAATAAAAAGAAATATTATGAAAGAAAATATGTATAACATGTGTTTTATTTACGTTTACTTTTGAAACCGCAAATTGGATAACCGTGTTCATTTGCCTGCCCTTATACGATACTGAGGCTTAGACAAAATCATGCCCGAAAAGTCCTTTTAAAATTATTATGAATTTAAATAGTTTTTTACTTAAATATGAAAAATGTTGGCATTTTCATTAAGGCCTTAAAAAAGTCTAGCTTTCAAAACAATATAAGTAAAGTAGACAAGCTAGACCATCCTCTTATGGAAATGAACAAAGTAATTGATTTTGTATAGGTATTTGAAGAAAATAATAATTTTTAACTAATCTTCAATTATTGCTCAAAACTATGGTCTTTAGGCACTTCATAAAACTACATCATTCAAATCAGTAAATGGAAACTTCTAAAGCAACCAAAGGTACATAGAATCTCCAGAACTAAATACGTCTGTAAAACCAATTTATTTTATTGACATAGCTATTGTTATAATTAAACGAATATGAATAGTAAAATATTTATAAACCAGGAAATAAATTAATGACTGTAGCTCTATAGTTACTCTATTTATATGTATATCTATGTAACTATGATTATACTCATAATCTACGCTTAATTTATTTGACGTGCTCATAAATTCCTAATGTGAATAATATATGTATTCGCGTTTGTTAATTCAAACAATCCGGAGAATGACCGCGACAATAAAATCAAATTTCATATTCAATTAATATTATAATAAGCTTTATACCCTTAAATAGTTGGTTTTTGGTTTTTCGTTGATAATAATATTATAATGGAATAAGAAAGGGGTTGTAAATAATAAGCGAGTTGGTATTTAATGTAAATAAGTTACATTTACAAAAAGAAACTAACTTAATAGTAATGTCAAAAGGGTTTCTAGCTGAAAGTAGCTATGTTATAAAAAAAGGGTGAAGGTTTAAAAATATACCTAGTTCAAGTCGTATAGACAGATGATTTATTTTTGGTTCTTTTATATAAGAATTTATTAGCGACAAGTGCCAATAAAGTTGCCTTTTAATTAGGTTTTCATGTAAAATATACAAAAAAAAAAAAAAAGTGAGCACTAAATTTAATTTAGGGTGACCAGAGTTTCTTAAGTAGAGAATTGTTAGGAATGATATTTATGCAAAGAAATTTTCAAAACAAAATATATTTATTTGTAAATTTTTGAGAACAGTATTTAAAAAATACATGTAGTCATTGTCATTTAATTTTAATTCAGATAAAACGTGGTAATTTGTGTATGAATATAAAAAATACAAAAAAGTTTGACTACAATAAATTCTTAGACCGTAAATTGCGATGTAACATTACAAGCACTCATTTTGTTGTTTTTTAATAAATCTAAGGTATTTAAAATGTTTGAATATAAGGTTAGAAAAGGACATCTAAATTAAGATAAGAAACATTATGAACTGATATTTTACTTCTCGTACACAGTTTTCCAAAGCATTTCCATAAGTTCAATCTTGTTTTATTCAACTCAGCAGACCACTAAATACATATATCCAACAGGTCTTCATTTTCTCGGGCTAAGTAGTCTGCTTTCAAGCCATGTCTTTAAGATTGAAAGAAATTGTTTCATCTTCTTCAAAAATATGCAAATGTGGGCATTAACATCAGGAAGATCATTTATGAAGGTGCAAAAAAAGAAGAGGACCCAAAACAGAACCTTATGGGACACCTGTATTAATAGCAAATGGATTTGATTTTCCAAGTTCCGTTCCTGTTCTGAGAAATTCGATTAGAGATTTGAAACTTATTTTTAAGCTCCCACTTTTGAGTTGAGTGGTCAATGTAATCAAAGGCTTTTGAAAAATGAAGCAATACCATGACTTAAACCAAAAGTGATTCACATCGTCGGTCCTTATTTTCAGCCAATATTTATTCTAACGTTCTTATAAAAAATGTTAATAAAACTGGTGGGACTAAACTTCGAATTAAGGTATCGCTTCAGAAGAGTCTGGAACAATAACCAGGCCATTTTCAGTTGGGCTATAATATGAGCATTTAGGTTTTTGAAACAGTCTTTTTGCTCTTTTGAGTTTAATTTAGGGTCAAGACGTTTCCTGAGATATGCAATCTAAGTATTACGCATGAGTGTTGTAATTTTGATACAGCGAAAATATATTGAAATCGATTATACTTCGTCTGTTTTTGAATGTAAAGGGTGATTAAATTTTAAGTGCCGATGTTAAATGTGAACCACACCTAAACGTCAAGTTTTTTCTGCATTTCATTTGAAATTTATCAATTTCAGACTAACTCAATTCGGAATATGAATCAAAATGAATATCGCGCACTTCGTGATTTTGTCGCTCAATTTTATCTTCCAAATGTACGTACAATCGACTAAATCGTGCAAAAATTTGAGCAAACCGGGTCTGTAGGGAATTTGAAAATACCAGCACATGCTCGTAGAGCTCGTGCTGAAGAAAGTAGTGCTACAGTCCACCTCAACTAGTCGTCACGTCCAATATTGCACCTCTCACGTTCGTCGATCGTTGATGAACATTATGCACATTATAAAGACTTTAATTTACAAGCTTACAAGGTGAAGCTAACGAAACAATGGTTCTTTTGCGCGACAAATTCAATAGCTGTACTATCTAACGTAGTGGCGATGTCAATTGGCCGCCAAGGTCATAAGATTTGACACCGTTAAATTTCTTTTTGTGGGGTTATTTGAAAGAAAAAGTGTCCGTCGGTAAGCCAGCAATAATTCAAAAGATAAAGGATGAGATAATTCGGCACATTAAGGGCATAGAAATTTTGTTGTGAATCAGGGTCATCGAAAATTTGGACCATCGGATGGAAGCGTGCCGCCAAAGTCGCAAAGACCATTTAGCCAATATTTTGTTGCAAACAAAAATTAACCTTAAAAATGTTATCATTATAAAAAGTAATGACATTAAGTTCCTAAATAATTTGTTTTTTTTTTTATTCAAAATCAACATTTTCCCTTAAAATTTAGCCACCCTTTATTAAAAAAAAAGCATTTAATAGTAAAGCATATAATTCGGGTCAAAAGAAATATTTTCACAGACTTACAACTGTCTCCCTAGGTGATACCAAATGCCCATCGATACATTAGGGTTTATTGTGTTTAGACTTTAGTCTATGAGCAACGTAAACGATTAAATACCTTAAAGATGGAATTCGTTAAGTTATTGCAGACATACAGCTGCAAATGTGTGAATTTGTCATGGAAAGGATAATGGTGCTACAACTGTAGCCGTGGCGGCCATTTGGCTGATATCGGTTTCCTTTGCTTATGGCAATAAAATAAACATACATTAGTTTCTCTTAAGATATATTAAAAATAATAAATTCAAAATAAAAATTTCTTTGCAGGTTTTTGAACTTGTTATTCTAGTAAGACACATTTATTTGCAAATTTTAACCAAACTGAAACAATATATGGATAATTCTTGTCAAAGTTTTGAAAAACTCTTTATAAAATATCTTACTAAATTCTCGCTATATTTTCATAAGAAAAAGTAACTATAAAAACAAAACGAATACCTACATTAAAATCGTAAATATGGTCACCATAATAAACAATCCCCTAAAGTGATTCATAATACATTATTGTTGATCAACTTATTCTTTGACAATTATCATTGTCCTCGTAATTCTTTCTTTTTTTTTATTTTTATTTCAGGATGGTCTTCATTAGAATTCGCATTTTATTATAATATTTGACCTGATTATCAAGGACATAAAGGACATTTGCCGAGGGCAAAAAAGGAAGATTTCACACAAAAGATAAAAAAATAAATATGTATGATGTTGTGTTTACCTTCTTAACATACCGTTCATAGCTCTATAGCTTTTTTGTATACGATACGCCATTATATATGTACAATATTGTTGTGTGTTACAAGTTTGAATCTCATAATAGACTAAGACTTGCGACTTACTTTCTCTCAATGTGTTTGTTACTTACTTAAGTTTCAATATAGACGACTTCCTGTAGGGCTTTGATGGTGTATATTGCTTTTGTATCTGCTATTATTATAGTCCTTATGAACCGTTATCACGTATTTCGTGTTTATTATGTTCGTTGTGTGTTTTTATCGCTGAATATTAAAAATTAGCAAAATACAACAATTTTGCTTTTATTATTTCGTCTTGTTTATTTTTTTTTCTTTCTATTTCGTCCTTTCTTCTACAGTGACTAACTATAATGATGGTTGTTGATATATTTGTATAAGGAAAAATCAACGTTCATGGTCTTGGACACAATGTATCCCTAGTTCATATTCTGCGTAGTTATTACTATAGTTGAAGTATAATAATATCAAGGAGGTGGTATGCGGCTAGTTAAGGAGGCTAAATACCTTGTTATGTTATTATTGTGAGTTAACTAGCTAGGAAGTCGACAGTGAGTAGAATGGAGTGGTACGTGATACCATCAAAGTTGGTATAGTTGGAAATAAGAGAAGAGGGAAAGTTTTTTTTTAGTTTTCAAAGCTAAGAATTTTTTGATTATTATGGTTGTTAACTTCTTTTATTTTATTTTAATTTGCTTCTTTAGTAAAGAAATCACATGAACTAATAACTCTTTTTAGTTTATGTTGAAGAAGTTGACTTTTAAAGCTGGACCTACAACTGGGTTTCATTAATTAAGATATTATTTTATGTTAAGAAAAATGAAGCCCCCTATAGTTATTGCTTTAATGACTGGCGCTGTGGAAGAAGTATTGATTTAGTTTTTAAAAACTTATAATTCAATAAACATAAAGTTTCTAAATATAAAATATAGGTTCAACTAATCTAGTGCTTTATTTAAATAGATATGCGTACAAAACAAAACAACAACAACTGAAAACACTGTTAAATTTATGGTCACAGCTTATTTCATACAAGAAAGAAAAAATAACAGCTAATAGGTATGGGTGGTAAATGACAATGGTCATTGTTGGACCCACTGCGTTTACTCATGAGATTGGTACCAAATGAAAGCTGATGTTTTGTTTAATGAACGTTTTTAATATTTTCATAATCAATTTTGGAGATCGTAAAAATATCTTTTAGATGGTTCATATAATTGCCTCAAATAAAATTATTTCAGTTATTTTGTATATGCTGATATTTCGAAATAGACAGTAATAAGATATACTTTTTCCGCCATGCCTAATAGTTTCTTTAAGGTTTCCTTTCTTAAGCTCCGTATTTGACTTTCGCCAAATATAAGACATTCAGTTGGAGCAAAATATGTTAAAATTGAACTCGTCCACGAAAAAGACAGTATCATAGAATTCAGAGTTATTTAGAATATGCTCCCTAGAAAAAGTAAGTCGACTTCTTTGATTTGTTTGCTGATCTTGCTTCCCTATTTCGCTTCTTGTCAAAAACTCACCGAACTCGAAGAACGCGACGAATTGTCTCGGCCCTACACGTCCTCCCTAATTCTTGTTGAATCTCTATTGCAATTTTTTCAATGGCCGTTCCACAATATGCTGCTCTGTAGAGGCACTAAAATCAGGAAATTGTGCAATTGAGGAATTCGCATCAAAAGGGCAGCAAATTCAAACTTAACTTTTTGTCGAAAATGAACATAAGACTCTAGAAAAAAATAGTATATTTCAGAATTATATTCAAATCATATGTTATTAATGAATTAACAAGTTAAGAAATGTCTTAAATCATGATACAACAACATTAGTAATTATAGTGTTTTTTGAAAGTTTGCTCCAAAAGCAACAAATAATAAGTTGTGAGGCTACAAAGTTTTTACATACTGAAATTCCACTTCATGTCTTTTTAACATGATAAGATTGTAAGACACATTTAAATTTTGTATAAACGCATTTCGTGCTCAAAAATAATAGATACAGTTTCTAAATATTTTAGGAAAAGTTTTTCTTTGCTAATTATTCAATTTTACAAAATATACAATATTTTACAATACACGGAAGCTTTGAGAATTTATAATTTCAGAATTGTTTTTTAGGTTTTGTATTATAAAATAAAGTGCACGACATTAAGACGAACTTGCTCTTGTATCCGAAGAGTCTGTTTACAAATAGTATTCATGCCTTAAAGATTAAATATGCATCTATAAATAAGTTTGTCTTAACAAATTTAAAATGCCATTTAATTAAGCAAAAAAAAACCTTGATTTAAAATTTGTTTTCGAAAATTTCTTAAGATTTTTTTAAATTTATTTGTTATATATACAATTTTTCAATTTTTGTATAAAAATGTTTTTAGTTAACAGTTATTTGAAGCTTATTAATATACGTTTACCATTTGATTTTCGTAAAACATTGTTGAACCGTTTTGGAGATATGGAATTTAAAAAAAAATATTTTTTTTTTTTTTTGCGGAAGTCGTACACACCTCCACCAACCCCTTCTTTTGTTCTATTGTCTATACCCTTCTGGAGCAATACAAACATATTTTTTTTTATTAAAAGAATCATAGTTAAGAAAAAAAAAATTAGAGAAAATGTAATACAAAATTTGAGAAAATTTGAATTTTTTAATCTTTAACCAAAAAATTTGGATCTTGACGTCTCTACCATCGTAATGCCATGTTTGATTAAAATCTCGGGTTCGATTTTTTTTACAAATGCAATACTTGCTATACATAGTCGCAAGTAAAAATAAGGCTGGGTTTTTCTAAAAAAAGTTTACGACTATACATAAATATAATTGACACAGTATCTTCAAATTAAAAATCTCTATACTCTCACCAAATGTTTTCACTATTTAAAGATTTTAAAGAACTAAGTGATACCTTACATAAAATATATTGGAGGTATTCCAATGTTCTTTTCGAATTTTGAAGAAAAATTGAAACGTATTAAAGTCTTCAAAACTAGATTTTCTAGATAATTGTACTTCAAATTTGTTCCTCTTTATATCATTTCTGTGTAAACTGCTAATATTAATCTATGATTGCACAACTTATATAGTAAATTTTATACTTAAAATAAATAAATAAATAAATTAGGTTGCGCAACAGTCCGTAGAGAACCAGGGCCTAGTGACTTACAACTCTCAACCATTACTGTGTACGAGTAATTGCAGGGATGGAGGGGACCTACAGTTTATATGCCGAATCCGAACGGCTAATTTAAGAAAGCACTTTTTCATGACAAGAATTACACTTGGAGAATTTGTCAATTCCCCGTGAAAAAAACTTTAGGTGACACAGGCAGGGATCGAACCCAAGACCTCTGGCATAACAGTCCAACGCACTAATCATCATGCCACGGTTACTACACATTTTATACTTAAGGGTTTAAAAAATTAAATGTCTAAATAATCTAGTCTTTGTTTCATTTTCTAAATCAAATAAAAAATATCTTTAAAAACAAAACTATCGTTTTCAATAATTTGGAACTGACTTATTCATTCCTCTCACCATCCCAAATAATTTGTATTCACTTCAAATTTAGAGTATGTACATTATAGAAATTGTTAACGGACGTAAATGCAGCCTTAAACTAAAATCCATCTTAAATAGATTTTAAAAAGTAAGCAAATCCACAATACCATAATTGAATTGACGAGAAATGTATTCAAATGTTTATTTTTTTCCACTAGGCCCGTTTTCTAATGAGTTGTCAACATTTAGAATATTCTTATTCAATTTCAAAATTCCTTAATCTTAAAATTCAATTTTTCTTGAATAATATTTTTGTTTAGAATTTATGAAAAATAATCAACTTCAAACTATATTATCCGTAAATCCTACTTTCAAGTGAAAACAACTTACACCTAACTGCAGAGAGAAAAATTTCAATTCACTTTCTACTATACTCGTACTCATATTCGTATTCGTATACAAACCAAAAGAAAATTCCAACAAAACTTAATCCCTCTTGTTCAGATGTTTTTCTTTTTACTGTTTTTTTTTTTTTTTTTGGAAAATAAACTTCGTCCTAAGAGCTCGACCGCCCATAAATAAAGTCCTGGCATCAGTAATTTATGTTCATACACGACGAACAGGACTAATTGCAATAGTCAGTAGAAAAGTTTTCTGCATGCTGCTTGGAAACGGATGTGCATATAAGTTTGCCTGCAAATATGTGTACAAGTATAGATCTGTATATGTGGATTATGTGGGTCCTTCTCCCAGACGACAACGACGACGACGACCGACGACGTCGGCGATATGGTGAACTAGTAAAACTTTTTCCTTGTGGAATTGTGGTCCCGCTCCTGTTTCCGTTCCCCACATATACAGACCCATAATCTTATTCACCCTGCAACAACAACTATACCTCTACCTTCTAACATAGACTTAACTTCTCCGGGTCTTCAATTAATAAGGAAAAACAGCCGATTAAATCATGTTCTCTTTCCCAGGACCAGCACTGAATGTTGAATATGATGTGCGATGCGATGGTGTGCGGTTTATAATAAAAATTCAATCCACATACCTAATATGAAGAAACCCTGCCTGAGGATAATAAACAGCGTATGTTTTGTATATACAATTTTAATCACAAAACAGGATGATGTTTTGAATTCCATTTTATGTGGAAGTAGAACGACCCCGGCTAAATATCATACAAGGCAACAAATATAGGCACTCAAAATAAAAGTATCGTTTCCATCTTAATTAGCTCTTGAAAATTAGACCGAACAAAATGCCTAAGGGGCAGTTTGTTTTGAAAGTCCTTTCGCTAAAAGGTCCTTGTTGTGCGGCGTCCTTGGTTTGACTTGATGGCGGCGGTGGACGAAATCTAATTAGGAATCAAACGAATGCGATTTCGACACGCCTGTTGGGCTACTATACAACTACAAGTTACAAGCGCGCAACAATTATGTCAAGTTCTTTGATGAATATGTAGGTACCTACATTATTTGTGTCCTTTATTTTATTTTTGGCATAAAGAAAACACGAAATACAAGGACTTCAAAAAAGAAAAAAAATAATAATTTATTTCTTAAAGAAAAAATATGAATGGCAAATCCATTTGACCATAAATCCTTTTTCATTCAGAAATACTCATATACAATATATATTTTTTATTTTTCAATTGAAGAAACCCACAATCATAAAAGACTACGATTATTGGACAATCATAGTGCATAACGATTATGTTCATTGCCGCCTTTCTTATGGCCTTTTTAGTTGGACTCTGTGCTCTATGAAAATGGACAACAAGGGTTAGAAATATGGGGACTACACAGAGAGTCCTTATTTCAATTGAATGGTAAATATTGGCTTCTTTTTCTAGAAAATTGCAGAAGAACTGCCAAGCCCACTCATACTATATACAACATCACCATCATACAAATGATTTAGAAGGAGGAGAAGGATAAAAACGCAATAATATAAAATAGCAGCAGGACGATTTGTAGCATCTTTTTCTTTTCAAATCATTTTGCTATAAATATTTGTTTCTTGTTTTTCATTTTTGCTTCTTGGCCAGAAACGGAAGAGCATAATGTATACAGTTTTTTTTTTTCAATTTTATTTTGTTTTTCATTCCGAAAAGAGTGCATAAATTCATGTTTTCTTTATAGAAAATAACATTTCATTTTTATTATTGTTATATACGAGTATAGTGGACAATGAGGAGTTTACAGTTTTCAGATACTAAAGAGACTCTGTTGAATTCAAGACGGCAATAGACAAGAGAAGGCAGATAGAGTAAAAGGCTCAAAGTGGTGATTATTTTTAGTAAAATAGTTTTTGGCAGCATTGAAGGCTTTCAGAAAGACTACGAGTTTACTGTCTTTTAAGTGAAACATTGATATTCAGAAATAGTGTGGGTTTCAGTCTCGATCTAAGTGAATACGAAATAAGATTAATGTTATTTCTTTAGTATAATTAATAACGAAGGGTTCTCCGATAGCATGTTTCATTTCGAATTGGTTGATATTTAGGCAACTGTCACTTTTAACATCATCATCTTTTGACACTTAATAATTTCTAAAAATGATATAGTGAATACAAAATTGGGAAAAAATTGCAGTCACAGAACGTAAAACTAAATCAAGTTGCGTCGGTCGTGAAGAACATATATTCGGCCGGAACATAGTAAAACTTATGAACAAATTTGAGCATTTCCAACAAATAAGAGCTGTAGAATATTACAACAATATTATCTTTACTTAAGAAAAACTGAGAATATTGATCGTGTAGACCATAGTGTTGATGAAACCCTAGGATCGTCAGTTTTTCGTCGATTTTTGGAATAAAGTATTCCTCAAACAACATAGCCCCGTATTTTGTAAACGTACCCATTCTTCCAGAAATGGTTTTCATAGCTGAATTTTCTTTGAAAATTAGGGTTAGTTAATAACAAATGGTTAAAAGCCAAATCTGTTAACATAAGTCGTCAGGTTCTGATGGGTCAGTCGAATTTTGAACGAGTGCAATCACGTTTACCAAGTTTGCGTTTAATTCTTTATCCAATATATTAGTAAATATTTACAAATACAAAATTAAACAAAAAGTTAACTTACGTTAATGCAAAATGAATGAATAGTAAATTTTGTTCTACTGGCGAACAATTTGTATTTGAAATCAAAATTATCAATCTTGTATCAATTTATGAACTTATGAATATTAACAAAATTAATTTATTTGACTCAAGAAGTTAAAAACAAAAATTTTGAGATATGAGACACCACATTTTTTTTTTTAAATTCGACAACTCAAATTTAAAATTAGATAGACATAGAAGATTGATATATTTTAAACCTGAGGCCGAATTAGTTTATCAGTCAGTCGAGTCATACGTGACTGAATTATTTGAATTTGGAATTACAGATAACTTCTCGAGGAGTTTAGTGAAATTATTTTATATTTTCTCATGAGCTATCGAACTGATTTTCAACCGCTCACTGATAGCGCTCAACAGATACGAATAGTTTTGAAAAATATATGTATGTATTTTAAATTAATTTTTACTGAATTTATTCTTTTTAGTTCAAATAAAAAAAATAATCTATCTGCAAAGGAGTAGGAACTGCTGTTAACATTATGTATCTTGAAGTCAATGCTCAACAACAACAACTTTACCAGTCCGTTAAATTAGTCGAAAAAAAAAACTGGTCATCCTCGAAATGAGAGACTACTTAAATGGTTCCACTAGATTATTATAAATTACTTTAAATGATGTTTTGTAATTAGAAGAATAGATGCAATCTACGACTTGGTTGAAGACAAAAAATGGTTGCAATAGAAATTATAGGTAGTTAGGAATTCATTTTTGAGCTCTCCGTCCGTTTATGAGCTTAAATGATATGATCTTCACTAGTTTTGTTTTTTAAAACATAAATGTTTAATGTGATGAAGCACTGCTGTTCTTTTCGGCGGGAAATTAGACAACTAGTTAAAAGTTTCGATATTTCAAAGGCAAAATGTATTTTTCCATAAACTTTGATTTATTCACCAACAATTTAATTTAAAAAATATTGCCCTTTATATCTGAAACGGTTTGGTATATACATTTTAGCAAATTGTATGCCTGACAATTTTGGTAAAAGTGTTAACATCATTGGACCTATAGAAATGGAAATAATCACGGTCCATAGCTTACGACGCGGACGAGATTTTATGAGACTTTGTATATGTATGTATGTTTAGAATAGCAAAGGTAACATATAAACACACTTAAAAACAATATCAAAAAGCCCTTGTTCATCCCGAACCTTTCAATGAAGTTGTAAGAAATAATAATGTCTATAAATGGTAATTTGTTTGGATACTTACGCAAAATTTGGTATTGAGTGTGATTATTACTTGTATACAATTTTTAAGAGACACGTCAATAGTGTAAACGTTTTGAAAACATTTATGATTCGAACCGTTTGTATATTGACTTAACTAGCTTTCTAAACCACGCATGTCAGTTATAGGGGACTCCGAAAACAGCCACTCTTCAGAAACAATTTTTTTTAGCTTTGAAGTACTCGTAGTATAAATGATTTGATAAAAGAATCTTGATTATCCAGAAGAACAAAGAGACGGACTGAAACGATTTGTTCTGTGTGTAACCTAATAACTTTTTTTTACATTAAAAGTAAGACGTATCGGTGACCCTCCCCCAGAAATACCATATTGTAGTCTTGAATAAAAAATTAAATTATCCAAACATTTTCTTAAAAGTATAACAAAACTTATATACGTCCGAAACTTGAATATAACTCTCATCTCTGGGCTGGTGCTCCAGTAACTTATTTAAGCCTCTTGGACAGTATTCAAAGTAGAGCTTTTAAAATGATTGGTGACATTAACATCATCAACTGGTTTACGTCACTCGAACACCGACGCAAGGTTTCTTGTCTAACCCTTTTTTACCGTTATTTTAACGGACTATGCTCTAGTGAAATAGCCAGTTGCATTCCTCCCCTTAAAAAATTTAACCGTAATACTCGCGCTTCTAGGAGTGCCCATCAGTTTACCCTTGAGCCCAACTTCGGCCGTACTATGAAGTACAGAGATTCATTTTTAAGCCGTACTACGCGAATGTGGAACGCCTTGCCACGCTCTATCTTTCCCTATCATTGCAATATTCAGGAGTTCAAAATCAATGTACACCGACACCTCCTATCCAACCCTTCCCTCTTTTCCTAATGCTCACACTGTGTCTTTGGCATATTAAAGGTATAAAAAAACCCTTTTAGTGTTCACTATTTATAAAAAAAAAAAAAAAAAAAATTGGCGAAGAAAAAATACGAAAATGCTGTTTCAAAAAAGAATATTTGTTCTAACCAATTAAAATTTTGAACCATAAATACTCTCAAGTATTTTATTCTACTAACTTCTTTAATAGAAAAAAAACCATCCACAATTTAAGTTACAATTACAATTAAACTCCATGTTAAACCCCATATTAAGCAGGTTAAAAAAACCTTAGTTTTTCTCTATTACTGACAACTAACTTCTGGTGTATTTACAAGACATTCAATAAACGAATATCGTGATTAATATCAGCAAGTATATGAGGAGAACTGGAGAATTTATAACACATCCCTAGATTATCCACAAAAGCTGTTAGGCTTCTTTTATACCGTTGAGAGAATAAATAAAGTGCACGACTGGGTCGCACGAACTTGCTCCTGTATGCAAAGAGTCTGTTTAAAAAAGTATGTAGGTATATAATATTTAAAAATATACCTGTAAAATAAGTTTGTCAAATGCCATTTGATTTGTCGAAAAAAACTCCATTTTTCAATTTTTTGGGAGGGGGTTACATTTAATACAGTTAAAATAATTTAAAAAAAATTAATTTAAGATTCAAAATTTTACCTGAAAAATAAGTTTGTCTTCAAAAATTTAAATGCCATTTTATAAATCAAAAAACCCTTGATTTTCTAAATTTTTTTTTTGAAAATCGTTAGAGCGGTTTTTTTTTAAATTAATTTTTTATATATAAAATTTTTCAATTTTGTTCTAAAAATATTTTTGGTATGCAGTTGTTTAGTGATTGTAAATATACGCTCTATATTTCAATTTCGTACAAAAGTGTTCACCCGTTTTTGAGATATAGAATTTTGAAAAAAAAAATTTCAATATTTATTTAAAAATCCAAACAATAAAAAATTGCACTTTTGATTATCATATATTGTTAAGGCAACATAAGAACTCGTTCAGAAAAAAAATTATTGAAATCGGTTCAAAAGTTGCTGAGAAAATTAAAAAACAAAAAAACGGTTCTATGAGCGGTACCTTTCCTGAGCAATACAAAAATATGTTTTTCTTATTTAAAGAAGCCAAGTTAAAAAATAAAATTTTAGAGAAAATTTAAAAAATATCTATCGGTTTGTTTTTGAGAAAATTCGAATTTTCGTTTTTTGACCAAAAAAATTGTATGGGGCCACTGTTAAAAAAAAAAATGAAAAAAACGCCTAACGCAAATCTGCTCAAAACCTTAACTTCCAAGTTTGAACTCAATCGACCCAATGGTTTAGGCTGTAGGAGCGTGGACAGACAGACAAAATTGACCGGACGGAATCGCGGGACCCATTTTTTTCGACTTCTCTACCATCGTAATATCATGTTTGATTAAAATCTCGAGTTCGAAATTTTGCACGAATGCAAAACTTGCCATATAGTTCCTATATGTCGCAAGTAAAAATTGATCACTATAAGAAACAAAATAATGCTAAAGGTTTGATCTGAGCAACCATTCTATGTGGAAATTTTTTCAGTCAAAAAGGTTTCTTTTACTCTACTTTACTTATATCAGTGTTTAATTTTACTAATATTTTGTTTTTTGACTATAAAAAACGATTGTCGCCTAGTCAACAAATAATATCCTCCGTTGTCCGGTATATATTTGAAAATTGATACCAAAGCTAAAGCACATTTATTAGAATAATTTAAAACAAAATTGTGAACAAATTAGTGAAACTCATACCAGTATTAGTTTTAACTTAATAAAATGGACAATTTTAAGCATGGTATATTGAAAATATCAGGAATAATTTATATTTAATTTGTTTCCTATTTCACAAATGGAATACGTTTGAAATAAGAACTGAATGAAAGGGATTCGTTTGAAGATTATGGTCTTGATATATGTAGATCTTCACGTACAATATTTGTTGACACTAAATTTTTGCAAATTAAGACACAAATATTACAGCTTGTGTTTATTTCTGTATAATTAAACAACTAAGTCGAATCAGGCTACAAAAACAAATCTTTATTTTTATTAAAGTTTTAATAAAAGTTTTAAAAAATAGCGAGCTCAAAGATCGATTTTATGCTAATCAAGGTTAGACACCAGATTTTTTAAAGACATGCAAATATACTTCTTAAGTTTTATTCTGAAAGGTATTCGAACTAAAGTTGATACAGAGTCACTACAAAATTTTGAAGGACTATATAGAAATTGAAAACAAGCATTTACAAAAAAGAATATCATTTTCCAGTCGTCATTCATTGGACAGACATGAAATTAAATTAGACGAAATACCATCTTGAGTTTTAAATTGACGTCATAGTGTTTTGTATATTCGACACTACTCTACGAACACATCCATGGAGCCTGAGGGAGGTATTAAACTTATCAACGTCTAAGAATGAAAAAAAAACTCGAAAATTGATTTCGATACTTAAATAATATTTAAAACTCTATCCACAACAGGATTTATATTTATACATTATTTGTTATTCATTTAAATGGCTTTTTCAAAAATAACTTTTATTGTTTCCAAAATTTTTGACTCTGTGAAAAAAAGCTTCTCAAAATGCTTAAATTTTGTTTGCTTATTTTTACTTTTTCTATATTGAAAATAGAATTTATAACTTCTCATTGTATTCTTGAATTCTCTTGAGCGCTGCTAAACTTATCCTGAAAATAGGCTTCACTAGTACCCTTAACTTACCGTACACATTTTTTTTTTCAAATACTTAAATCGATTGATTTAAAGGATTTTTAAATATTTTGAAATTCAATAATTATTGAAACATACAAATTGAGCAAACTTGTAAAACACTCTCAAAATTTTCAAAAAAAAGTTTTAATCAACTTGAGACCAATCTTTCAATAATGTAGTTGTCTGGTTACCTCTTGAAATTAAAATTTTTAACTGAAATATTTGTAAGTTCAGAAAGCGTTAATAGCAGATCTTTACATAAGAACCTTAAACTTAATTTGCAAGAAACAGTATTGAATAGATTTTATTAAAACTTAACTGAGTTCTAAGATTATTGACTTCTCTGTACCTAAATGGCTTCACTTAATTCCTAATAGGGAAGAAGTCATTTCTTCTGAATAAAGTGATATATTTTAGTTAGTCATCAGAATTACACATTACAAAATATCCTAACTAATCCCAACAACAACAATTGATGTCATTTCTAACTTATATTGACAGAGACAGAAGTTATATCTGTATTATGTTAAATTCAATGATACTGATACTGATACAAATAATTTTGTTCAAATAAAATAAAGGCCTCTTTGGGATTTACATAAAGCATCATTTTATTTAAAAGCCAATTTACTCTATATTGACATGAATTTTCTTTTATTCTCCTAATAAATTAAATTGTGTGCCATTTTTTATGGCATAATTTGCACCATTCATTTTGTCCCTCGTTTATTTATATTTATTTTTCTTTTTGTTCGTATTTTGTTTGTTGTTGTTGTTGTTGCTTTTTTGGTGTGTGAAAATAGAGTTTTCACCATCATCATCATCATCATATTCCCTGAAATCGGTGCTGGTGTTTATTTGTTTCAACAAAACGAACAAACGAAAAAAAGGACACCCTCCCGCCCTATTTTGGAGCATCATCAGGAGTCTAGTTGATTTTTTACGATAGGATTCCCCCAAAAAACCAGCATAAGCAAAGCATGAGTAGTAGCTAGAGTAGTTGTTTTTGTTATCCTTGTTGGTGTCGTGTGTTAGAGGGATCAAAAGAGACTCTAATACTACTTGTAAACTGATGATAGAAATCTTATATCTAAAATTGTCATCACATTGAACACCCTGAATAAAAATCACATTTTTTATCATCAAGAAGTTATTTTCGTCTCCTTTTCGTCCTTTCATGTAGATGTGGATGTTATATGGTGGCGGTGCGGGTATCCTTTGGCTTTTCATTTTTATTTCATTCTTTGGCTGCTTTCTGTTGCATGAGTGTCTTAGATGATGGGGTTTCCTTCAACTCGCATCTTTTTTTGTTTTTGTCGTATTCATATCCCATTTATGGGATATATGTGTACTTAACTGTTTGTTGTGGGTGTATTCTCATACCCCTATAAGTTTTTTTTTAAAGACATATATAAAGGGGGTCATGTTGGCTCTAGAATCAAATTGCTCCCATAGAGCATAAGTAGTATACAGCCGGGTTAGACAATGTGCCATGCCATAAATACTTAGAAATAGAAAACCAACAACAACAGAAAAAAGAATAAGAACGATTTCCTTTATGGATTTTTAAGACTCTTCAAGTACGACTCTGATTTCATAAAATTGATAAGAACGACTGAGTCTACGGAAATCGACTCGATGAAAGGCGGACTGGAGCTTTTTTTCTTCTTCTTTTTTTTGGTTTGTCAAACTGAAGATAACCCACCGTCAGACTATTTTCAGTGGATATACATATAATGTGTCTTTGTCTGGTGATGGTGGAAGGGGGTTGAATGGGGTGTGAAATTGCTATGTAAGCTTCTGTCATCGATAAGATAGAATAAAAACGTTTATAAAATAAAAAGAAATAAACGAAGCTATCACAGACAGAGACGATGGATGGAGTTTAAATGGAGGTTGTTATGGTGAGTCAGTTTTATTTGATAATAAACTATGAAAGTATGTTTTTAAATTATTTTCATAAAATTGAGTCTTTTATTTTTATAAAAATATGCATTAGAGAATATATTATGTATTTTTTGAAATGTGTGCAAATAAGAAACTATGTACTTAAATTAGAACTATAAAAATATAAGATTGAACTCCTCAACTTCAAAGGAGGTTTTCTTCGTTCGTCTTGTTTATAATCGACACGATAAAATAGTACACGCTCAAAAGTTCACTGTGCTTAATGAACTTTTAGCCTATAAAGTGATATGTTTTAATGTTAATATCAATAAGGTTCGATTATGTACTCACATAAAACTTCTTCTAATCTCTTTATTTGAGTTTTTAATGTTTTAAATAAAATAACAAAAGTATTTTAAATAAAATAATACAAATATTTTAAAAAAGAGGCTGGGATGCGACCCACACTGATAACTTATCATACCGTCTGTCGATTTGTCGTGCTTAAAAGTTTTTCTGCATGTATCAATTTTTACCAAATTTGCTTACTATTTTTTGTAGATTTTATTTTTTTTATGGAAAAACGGGCTGTTGGATTTTTATAAAAAAATTACTGAATATCGAAAACAATATTTTCTCTGAAATAAAATAAGTTTGAATATAATATTTGTAATTTTTGAAAAGCTATTTGAGTCGAAAGTAAATTTTTACCAAGTTTTAGTATTGTTTTTTTTTAGGATTTTATTTTTTGTAAAAAAACTGTCAATTCGATTTTTCTCAAAATATTATGTCAAAAACAAGAAGAATACTGATGTCAAAAACATTATTCTTCGTTGCACAAAATTGTTTTGGAGACGAAATCATATTTTAGTCGTAAAATTTTCGAGGTGAGAAATTTGTTTTCAGTTTTTTTTGAAAAACCCGTTTATTGGATTTTTCCAAAAATATACTTGTTTTGTATCACGTTACAATATATAATATAAAATTTAATTCAAGTCTCTAGCGTCATTGGTTCATGAGATATTTAGGGTTAACCAAAATTTTCACCTTTTTTTTAAACTGCTATGGTAAAAAAACCACAAACGTAATTTTCTTTAGAGCAATTTCTGCATCTTTCTGCCTTATTATCTGTATAACAAAATTTATTTGAAATCGATATCTCTTCTGGTTCTTGAGCTATGGACGACGAAAGAAACGTCACTCGCGAACGTACGGACGTACGGACATACGGACGTACGAACGTACATACGTACACGCACGCACGCACAGACATCTTTCTAAAAATCTTTTATTTCGACTCTAGGGACCTTGAAACGTCGAGAAATGTCAAAATTTTTAATTTGACAAATCGGACCCATTACAATAACTTCCTATTGGAAGTAAATAATAATAAAACGTGGCGTGATGGTTAGTGCGTTGGACTGTCATGCCAGAGGTCTTTGGTTCAATCCCTGCTTGTTACATCTAAAGTGTTTTTCACTGTAGGTCCCCTCCATCGCTGACAACATTACCCGCACACAGGAATGGTTGAGAGTTGTAAGTCACTAGGCTCTAGTTCTCAACGGATATTTGAGCCACATAATATTATAAATATATATAAAATAATTTCATTATTAAAAATGTAAACGGTTTTCCAATAGTGACCTGACAACTTTGAAGTTAATTTGTAAACACACCCTTTCACTAGTCATCGAACTGCCATTTTCATTGTATTCAGTAATCTCAACATTTTAATATTGTTAAAGTACCTACCGAAGATCGATCCCATTCCCGGTATTCTCGAACTATCCTAATGGCTTAATGGGTTCGTGCACCGATGAGCAAAATATGCGTTGTTTGTGAGTTAAAAATCTAAATTTGCATCATGGATAATCAGTCATTCTGTTAACAAATGACTTTTGTTTTTGGCATTTTAAAACATTAAAATATCGAGATAAATAATTTTTAGTAAACAATTTTTTATAGGCATTGCCATTTCGCTAAGATTGAGGAATACTTTGACATTTAAATCAAATCCAATTTTGCACTTTAATCTTTTAAATAATTGTGTGCAGACAAAAATTTATATGACTTATTTTAAAAACTGTATATGTTTTAAAATGTTCTAAAAAAAATACTTTTTATTATCACAGATAAGAAACAAATGAAATGTGCATAGATGTTTTCAACCCAAATAAAAATAAAACATGACAACGGGCCCACCGCATGTTTTAATGTTTTTTAAAGGAGGCTAACAAAATTTAAATAACATGTGTATCTTAACCTTAAATGTGCACATTTTAAAGGCTAATGGAACAACTTTATCAAATTATTTTAGAACGCTGTTGTCCAGCAAGGTATAGTCTAACTATTCAATTTGGTTGACTCTCTATACATATTAAAGCATTCCAAGATTCCAACAGTTTTCTAAATATGCCATATTAAAGAGCAAAACACAATACTTTAGAAGGTTTTTGTTGCTTTCATGCAGAAATGTAAGACATTTTTTTGAAACTTAGCTTTTGTCCAAAAAGAATATGTATATTCTTTTTTGTTGCCATTTCTATGAATGCGAAAAACTCTACAAAAATTCCAAAACCCAGAAAATGAGAAAAAATCTGATATCAATAATTCTGTGGCTTTTTTTGACGGAGTTTTTTTGGACTCAATTTTCGGGAGTCTATTATTACTATCGCTGTCAGTCTGCTTACTCTAAGATTGGAACTGATGCTAGTGACCCCCCATGGATCGTCCATTGGTCAAAATTTGATGAATTTGTGCTAAGTTTTTGGAATAGGGCTGAATTTCCGATTCATATTATGTTCTTGGTCCAGTCCTCAGTTAAAAGTGGTACTTTTGGCAACAAAGTTTTAGGAAGTAAGATACAAATTTTGTTTTCATATAAACAAAAATAAGTAATACAAAATATAATGGGGGTCATATCCATTAACTCAATACGATGAGTTTTGAATTGAAGGGAATTCCTACAAAAATATAAACAAATTATCTCCCAGGTGGGGGTCATGACAACTACGACCCCTCACTCTCTCGTCTGGATCCGCCAATGGCCCAATTTGCCAAACACTTTTCACTTTGCAAAAAAATAAATATCCTGCAAAGTTGAAATGCAAAGTTTTTCACAAAATTTGCAAGTGAAAAGACTCTTCACCTTTCACCAATTTTAAAAACAACTTTGCAAAAAATTTGTATTTTGATAAGTTGCAAAGTAAATGTTAGATTGTGTTTGTTAAATTTAATTATGTATTGATAAAAATTGGTGAATTAATATCTATCATGATAGCGTCAACACATCCAGCTAATTAAAGAAATCCTTCTTGAGAAAAAAATGTCCAGGCTATGTCTGAACTCTGAACAATTTTTGCAAATGGTGTGAGAGAGAAATTCATCAATAATTATTTTTGACACTCGATGAACTACTCTGCAGACAATTTTTTTAGTTATTCCGCGTATAGATGCACCGCTGTGATATTAAGCTCCATTAACATATAGTGTACATAAAAGTTGTTGCAAGAGACTTAAACACATATTTCTTTGGATATTGAACTGTAGTGTATTTCCAATTTTAGACAACACAAATTCGATGGTACTTTTCGTTAATTGAAAACTCTCTTTTGTCGACAAATCATTTCCGATAGCAAAATAAATTCTTAGTTTCACTACTCTTTGGTCACTACATTTAACTTCTTCGTTTTATTTGAAACAGCTTTTCAAAAAAACTTTTTTTGGTAAAAACAGTCAAATTCCATTGAAGGTTGACTACGATGGATTAAAAAACATCTACAAAATCAGACATTTTCGAAATTGAGATGAATCACCCTAAAATCTAAAACTAATATTTCTTGGCAAATTTGGCAAAATTTAAAAAAGTTGCTTATGTCCACTGTTAACTTTTATTTACTTCTCTATTTTTTAAACAGTCTACTTATTTCTGTATTATTTTTCGAAATCTTTTCAAAACAAACTCTTATTTGCAAATAAAAATTTCTCTTTGTAATTACTGAAAAGCTTTTCAAAATTGTATAGGTACATAATTTTGCAAATTTGAGTTTGATGAAACGCATTTTGCAAAGACGAAAACTTTTCATTTCAATAATTTCCTCTTTTCAAATTATTTACGTTTGGTAAAACATAATTTGCAAAGTAAAAGTGCAACGTTGCAAATTGAAAAGTTGAAACAATTCAAACAGGGCCCTGGCCTTCAATCTGTTTCTATATCGTTTTTTATGTGACACTGTATGTGAAATTCTTGATTTTTTTAGAAATATTTTTGGTATACAGTTATTAAGTACTTTTAAAAATAAGTTTTACGTTTGAATTTTGTTAAAAACGTTGACCCAATTTTGAGGTAATTTAGTTTTTAAGAAAATTCGAATTTTCGTTTTTTGACCAAAAAATTGGTACGGTCTTAAAAAATGATAACGCCTAACACAAATGTGCTTAAAAGCTTTTTGATTTGAGGTCAAAATACATAATTAACATTTTAAATGTAAATTTTAAAGTTGTTATCTATGCACCTTCGAATCAAAAATTCTCAAAATTGAACATTTGTTCATGTAGGTATTACATATATGTATCTATATAATAGATAAGTAAATTTATTTGAAAATTTTATAAACCTGACCTTGACGCTTGAACAATTTTGAAATAATAGTTTTCATGATTCATTTTAAGAACTCATGCACTTTTCGAGAATCAAAAACACATTTAACCATAGCATTTTAAAATAATGAAAAGAGCTAATGGAATTTCAAGGACTCATCATTCCTCATCAACAGAAATAATATGATGTGATGGACGAGAGAAATATGTGATGTGAAACGACCATATCAAAACCAAAGTTTAACTGGTTTTGAAGGGGGTGGGGGAGGGGGGTTGTGGATAGATGGATATTTGGTATTTCGTCTCTCTATATAAGCTTTAGAGAAATGCATTAAAAAGCTAACTGTTTTCACATTCATATATTTTATTTGCATTTGTACCGAAAACTTTTGATTGAATATGCAAAAGCAATTTACAAGTAGACGGAGGTAGCTATAGAATGGTTTATTTGAATAAAATATTCTATATATTTTCAAACAAATATAACTCTCCAACTATATTTAAACTAAAGTGTATACAATGGATTTGAAACATGGCTGGACTTAAAAACAAATAAAACCTCAAACTCAAAAGTTTGTCAGGGGTTCTAAGTTTAAAAACCTATTGAATACAATTCAAAAGCGAATTAAATTAGTTCACATCCTTACTGAACTCAAAATAGCATTGCCACTGGTTCCGCAAGGATGAACTAAATTCACCATCGCTGCCTATTTTAAATTATTGAGATACTTGTTAAGGTTCTGATTAGCTCAGTGTGATTTCGACAAGATCCCAAGGAACCAGATCGAGATATAACAGAATAAGTAATAATGTTTCATCACCAAGTTCAGAAAACCTGGTCGTGACATATATGGCACCCAAAAACGTTTCAACCACCTCTTACATCCCCGTTGATTTCAATGTTGCTCTAGTTCTAAAAAGGTCTAGGAGATTCTATTTGAAGGCCTGCTTCGCAATGTGATTTTTGTTTTTTCTTATTGTGTTATCAATTCATCACCATTTACGATTGGAAATCACGACATGCAACTTTTGATTTGGGCCACAAAACTATTGTTTAGCCAAGAAAATTTGATAATGTCCAGACACATCTTGCTTAAAGATTTACGTTCTAATTGGTATACTCTATAATTCTAGAAAGCCTATTACAAGAAAAATAATACCTTTTTAGATTCGACACATACATTTCTTATTTTTATCCTTCTGAACTTGTCAATCCACTCCTGTAACAGATATTCCAAAAGTCCAACATCCCATTGGTATAGATAGGGGCTTTGCTCTCACTTGATATCTCTTAGTCTCAGCCTTTTATTTCGAGTAAACCAGCAAACACACACCTCCACTTATTCTCACTAAGCCACAATTCGACAAAACCCCCTCACTTCCTTCTGTACACCTATAGCTACTTCAAGAGCATATCGGAAGCCTAAAGTGGATTCCGGATCAAGACGAAGAGGATGAGCATTATAGGAAGAAGGATCCTACAGCTACACTACTAAAACACATCAAAACTTCTCTTCCACCAGCACCACTTTTGTATTCGCACACAGTGGATGAAGGATGATGCATTTACAATGCATTGCTAGCAGCTTTAGCAACGGTAGTAACAAAATAGTAAGATGTCTGCATTATGGTATATCAGGTGATAAGGACCATCGTCTCAGCCATCGTCGTCGTTTTCGTTGTCGTTGTCGTATGTCCTTATAGTGATGTGGTATTCGATGGAATAAATATAAAGGTAAGTCGAAATGCAGTGGTATATCACACTGATGGGGGTTAGGAAGTGGTGTGGTGAGGTTGGTGGCTGCCACTTATTTACTGCACTGAGGTAAGAAGTCATCATGCCGGAATCATCATTAGGAGAGACAAACGAAATAAGTTGCTCCTGCAATTGCATCAGCTGCAATTCGAATTCGAATTCGTTTTCCATCTTGTACCATTTTCTATCAAACTTTTGGAATTGAATAATTGGTTTCTGGGTATGGAGTGGGGTGGTATGGTGATAGTGATGGTGGGTTGTCCTCCCATCCTTTTCATTTCGATGCAATTTGATATTCAGCAAGTTGATGACGATTTTAGAGTTTATTGTCAGTCTATATGTGTATAAGTTATATGATGTCCTTGCAATTGATTTGCAATGAGATTCGTCGTTAGAGAAGAACGATGAAAGAGCGGCTAGAGACAGACAGAGAGAGAAGTAAAGCAGGAAGCTAGGAGTTTGACTATATGTGTATGCATTGATAGAAGGACGATTAAGAATTAAGGCAAATTTTGTTAGAGTAAAGTTTTAAATGAATTTAAGTTAAGTTTCACTTTTGGTGTTTTTGGGAAATAGCACTTGGTTCGTTTGATGAATAGCA
The DNA here is from genome assembly GCA_951509635.1 of Eupeodes luniger. Lineage (NCBI taxonomy): Eukaryota > Metazoa > Arthropoda > Insecta > Diptera > Syrphidae > Eupeodes > Eupeodes luniger. The sequence continues at coordinate 106,893,858 of OX608075.1, forward strand.
GATTGATGATGATAATGATAATGATTTTGATTATGATGAAGATGTGATGTATCTTGCTGTACCCTGCTGCTTTGGTTCTTGTTTTGAATTGAAAATAGGAAATCCATTGGATATACAAACTTATACTTATAGATACATACATACCAATAGAAGTAGAATATTGGAACTGAAAAGAGACATTGATGGACTCCACAATCAATTGTCATGGCTGGAATTGCAATTTCATTTAATATTCATGAAGTTGATTCTTTTATGCTTTTGGGAAATTATTATTCACATCAATAGTACATGCACTATGCAGTGTGTGAGAGTCTGTGATGAATAAATTAATTACATAAGAGAAGTGACATAGAAATAAATATATTCTGTATAGGTACATACAAATATGTTGATAGTGGTGAAAAAAGCATAGGAAATGCAGTAATGAAGAAATAGACCGACTTTTCGATTTATCTATTATTCGGATAAAATTAACTTCTTGTTCCTTTTTAAATTACAAAGATCTGGATCACAATCTTGTTAACCCCAAGAGTAGTTGGGGTGGTAAGGTATTGTCTTTAAAGAAAACATATTTAAAATTGTATAAATTATTTGGAAAAATTGTTAGCATAATTTTTGGTTCATGACTTTTTATTTTTTGTAAAATCTTAAGAGTAAACCATGTATCATCCAATTCCTTTAGAATCTTCAATTCCATAATTACATTCATCAAGGATAGTACCTCATCAAAATGGAACTGAAAAAAGTAACAAATCAATCACAATCACTGTTTTTCCTTAAGAAGTTCTGGTCTTTGTCGAAAATGTATTTTTTCGAATACATATTTTGTGTTTTGGACGTTTTTATATCTTTTAAAAAAACAAAATTTCAAGTTGAACTTTTATATAAATTACAACAAATTTTCGAAACATTATTTATTCTACGCTAATATTATAAAGAGGAAAGATTTGTATTTTTGTATGTAACGAATAAACTCAAAAAGTACTGGACCGATTTTAATAATTATTCTTTTTTCATTAGAAAGCTACATCATCACTGAGTAACATAGGCTATATTTAGTACTAGATTACTATAGAAATCTTTATAAATTCCTATTAAAACCAACCGAAGGTGTAAAAAAATTAGCCATAAAATGTCTTTCATCGCATACGCTGCGAAGAGTATTAATGATAGGACAAACAAATTTATTCTAATTTAGTGATTCATGGTCGTTTTAATTAGCATGCTTATAACTTAAATATCTGTACCTATTTGTCAACCCGTGCGAAGCCGGGACCGGCCGCTAGTCTTAGATAAATGCGGTCTGATACAGGATAGATTGGCAGTTTCGCTAATCTACCACGTCAGGCGACGACGACGTACCGTGGATAGGCGACTCCTGTACAATCGGGACGTCATGGCACAAGACGGAACAGAGCTCCTTCGGTTCAGTAGGGGTGTGTCCCAACGGGACCGAACTGATAGGGTGAAGCAGGAGAGCCAGTTTTGGTGGCTTCAATCGGCACTTGATAGTGAGTAGTTGGGATGGAGTTTTAAGCCTTGGGTCGGCTTACATACTTGTTTTATAGTTTAAGGGTTTAGTTTTAAATAGAATAGGCATTGTGGCACAAAAAAAAATACACAATAAAAAAAAAAAAAAAAAAAAAAAAAAAAAAACATGGAATAAGAAAAAAAAGGACAACAAAATATGAAAACAAAAAATGTTATGTAGTTAGGTTTGGTGCTGTGGTTGTTCTAGTTTTAAGTAGTTTATAGGTAGAATAGATAGTTTAAGTTAGTTTAAGTTTTATTTTAAGGACCCTATTTTAAGTAGTTTTAAGTAAAAATAAGAAAGGATATTGATATTAAATTTTTTTTAAACTTTCTAATGAATTCAAAAATAAATAAAATTGAACTGAAGTTAAATAGATCTTAGGGCCGAAAGGCATTAGAATTAAGTATTATTGTTTAACTTAGAGTATTCGTATGGGACCAGTAAGTTAGTTGTAAGTTATGGATAATTAGGCTAGTTTTATGAATTTTTGTCTAGCTTTAAGATAGTCTTAAGAATGAATTAATAAAAATTAATTTGAAAAAAAAATATCTCTTGTAATTGGATGGACCTTTTGAAGATTGTTACTCTAGTATTGACGGTTGAGTTTTGCACAATTCTTTCTAGAACAATTTTGAAGAAGTCGCATAACAACATTGCTTCACATTGCCTAAAACCTTTTTTTTGGCATCAAACGCATCAGTGAGATCTTTTCCGACTTTGATTGTCATTCTACACAAACGGATAAGTTTGACAGGGTTGCAAATATCTTCTTTATAATCTGTCATACGTGGTCTTAGATTCGATAAATAGATGGTGAGTATCGATTTAAGTTCCTGGATTTTTTCCAATGTCTATGGCCTACGAATACAACTTACGAACAACTTAGTATAATTATTGTTTGCAATATCAACTTAGTACATACCTCATTCATTCCACATTTGGGTTTTTCCAAAAAACCTAAGGGTTTGAAAAATATCGTCAAATAAAAAACAAAAAAAAGTTTGACCCTTCTTCGTGTCACATGAAATGTATTTATTCAGTTTTCCGGCACATTCAAAGTTCACGTGCATTTCAAATAAATCACTTTCAAAAATGTCTTCAATAACTCCACAATAGCTCCAAAATGAGAACTAAGAATGATATTCCATATAATAAACATAAAAATAAAAAAATGAATACAAAACATTCAAAATCTACAGGTTTCAGTTCCAGTTTGAGGTAGATTCTTAAAGTCTTACCTCAAATAATGCAAAATGCCAGCTTCTTCAAGTCAAGACATAATGAAGAAACGAAAGCCATTTTGCCATTCCCAAAAACATTATCGTATTTCAAATTACTCACGACTTTAACTTTGATTACATAACTTGAATACAGTCGAAATGTTTTGGGTCCGTAGTTGGTCTATCGATATTTTTATAAGCAATGTTCTATCGAAATAGTTAGTCCCATCAAACCCACTTCTAGAAACTCCCATCAGCCTACCCTTGAGCTCAATTTCTGTATGTACTTCAAAGTATAGAGATTCATTTTTCAGCCACGTCAAATATTACCCTCTTCAAAACTTTAAGACCTATGTGAATTGGTATTTCCACTTAAAATAACTTTTAAACACGAGTAAAACATTGACATCATTCTAACATTTGACAATCTATATCTATATCTATACTATTATATAAAATCGAAACCATTTTAAAGTTTGTAACGCATAATCTCAGAAAGTAGTCAACCGATTTATTTGAAATATATTTTATTATTGTTTATATTTATATTATTATGAGAGTGTTTATGGCTTTAATTTTTTTTCATTAATTATTTGTCAAACTTAAATATTATTAATTTTACATTTTTTGTCCATTTTTTTTCATTAGTTGACTTATACAACCACTCATATCTTAAAACCTATACAATAATCGACAAAGATTAGCATTGCTTCATAAAGTCAATATTGTTGCGCAAATTTTAAGCCTAAAATCACTTCTAAGTTAAACATACAGCCTGAGAAATAAATAAAAACAAATTATAAAATTATAAACTTTTTGAATCATTCCAACAGTTTTAATTTTCTTTTCTTCCCATGCTCTTTCTCTCTTAATATGTGTTCCATTTAATAGTTACGTTTTTTCTCTTACCTACCTACCTACATATTTAATTTTTCTGTATTGTTAACAGCGCTGCCACTTTACTCCTTTTGCAGTAGATCTACTGCGTTTTGGCATAAATAAAAATCTACTGCGCAGCAAAACGAATATACTCCTTTTTTTTAAATTTAAATAGTACCTAACCACAGTTAGTTGAAAGCTTATCCATTAAAAATTTTAAATACTCACTCACTATGAATGTATTCACTGAAAAATTTAAAATTATGAAAATTCAAGCACGTTCACTCTTTCTGAATGCATTCACTTGCTTTCGGCTACCGGCTAAAGGCATCAATCAAACTGACGCGAAGCTGCCTGACACATGTAATTCATTTTTTTTTTTTCAAAGCGAACTAACCCAAATTCATTTGCTTCATCAAGCAATGCAAGATTTGTTCCCAGAAATCCTCAAACATTTTATAAGACTTCATTTTGTTAATTTTGAAGATTCTGGCCTATATACATATGCCCCTTTCCGATATATACTTTGGCATTCAGTTTTAACAGCATATTAATCATAATTCAAATGATTTTGTTGAAGACGATTTAGTCGGTCTTAAGGATAATTTATTATCGTTTTATACGGTACTATGCAACCAAATTAAAAAACGATTTGATTTCAATAACAAAAAATTACAAATGCTAAAGTATTTAGATGCAAGCCAGATAGTATAAATGGTAGTTTGATGTCAATATTACCAATTTTTGGAGAATTTCCACATTCATCTGAAAATGTGGAAGTACTCAATATGCAATGGATGTTCTTGTTAGGCAATAATGATTTTGTTAAGAAATACCATGACCCTTGAGACATAACAAAGTTTTGGTCAAAAGCCAGAACATTTAAAAACTCGGTTGGTGAATTGGCATTGACAGAGCTAGCAGAATGTATGCTTTTGTTATGCTAGTAACCGCATAGCAGCGCAGCTAGTAAAACTGATACTAGAAACAGCCTCAACACTAATCCCTTTAAAATATTATATTAGTTAAAGAGCTTACAGTTCCGAAAGAGAATTGTTGGTCTCCCTCAAACTCAGCAGGTAAAATTGAATTTTATAGCAAATTTAAATTAAAAAAAAATGGTGAATTTATAATGAAGTAAGGTCGTTGATTACTTAGTATGTATGTACAGGTATGTATGAAATTTCGAAAAAAAATTGATCTCTTTTTAGATATAAGAATTCTCAAAATGGAATGTGATTTTTTGTTTATTTATTTTAAAAAGTTATGTTTTGTTTTTTTTTTTTTTACTGTTGAATTCATTTTTTAAGTTCTGTTGTGTTTGTTCAAAAATAAAATGTATATATATTATGATTTTAATTTTGTTATGCTCATTCTAAAATCTACTGCGGTATATTGCAATCTACTCCGCTTTTTCTAATATTTACTGCGCTAAATTAATTTAAGGGTGGCAGCGCTTTGTATAGTTCATCAACTAACCTACACACACACATTATTTGTTTGTTTCTCTAATTATATATATCGTCACATCGCTGAGCAGTGTGGGCTCTTTTTTAAGTTACTATGGACATTTAATTAACTACAGTGCCGTGCACATGAAATGCCGATTTATCTAAAGAAAAATTAGATCTTTTTTATTTTTCTGGTTCGAGGAAGTGAATAGATTATATTATAATTCTTCCAATTTAAAAATAAAAAAAGTTCTATTATAATAGCTTGAATTACCAATTTTGTATCACTTCCTCGAACAATAAAACTGAAATTAAGTTAAAATTTTCTTTACAAATAACAATGACGTCGATAAAAAGAGCACACAAATATGGGTAGGTAAAGTCAGTTGCACTGCGACTGCACTGAACATGAGCAGATGAATAAAAAAATGTGTCAATGGATATTTACACAAGCATACCTATAGATCTATGAGAACAAAACACAAATTTGTTTTTTTTTTACCGCAAACTATATTTTTCGGTTGCAAAAAAAACGTTTCTAGGTATGAATAAAAGAAAGAAAAGAAGTAAATAGACACAAATTTCGTTCTGTTTTCAACTTAAAAATTGAAATGGTTTTGTTTGTTTTCACGTGCGGCTTGGCCTTTACTACGTAATATTTCACTTTAGTTTTTTTCTAAAGTGTTAATATCGGTAAGGAAGTGTTTTTTGATTTTTTTATTAAATACGAGTACATAACAAGCTTAAATTCGTTGTTTTTCTTTTATCGCATAGAAATATAAAATGGGTAACATCGGAAGAAAATCCATAAGCACAAAAAGAATGTGTTGGTTACAATTTGCGAAGCAACGCGAGCACGGGTCGGCTAGTTAATATATATTTGCTTTTTTAAAAGTAATAAAACATTAAGAAAAGTTTTAAAGCATATTGAAAGTTTTATTATATTCAGATACCAAGAAAACATTTAAATTATGACTCTCTAATAAATGTTTGTAATCACTTACATATTTGTTTTTAAATTGCTCAACACTTAAAATATTTTCGTCAATAAAAGCTCAAAAACGAAGACAATGCTTGAAATTCCACATGAAGAAATTCCAAAGAAAAATAGAAATCCAAAATGTTCCAGGTCTAAAGGCTTCGGCTCCTGCTCGCTTTCGTCCAAAGAACTCCCGTCGACATCATTTAGATTCTCAAAATCTTTCCTCAAATAATGCAAAATTCCAGCTTCTTCAAGTCTAAAAAGAATTTCATTGATTCTGGGTTGAATGACTGAGTGCTTTTGGAAGAAGACACAAATTTGTTGACGCAAAATCGGAGCAACTCTCAAGTTATTGCGTTGTTTTGACGTGTATAATAAATAAAAATACACAAATGATGTGACATATGCATTTCTTTCATCATTCCCAAAAATATTATCGTAAGTCAAATTACTCACGACTTTGACTTCTTTTAAATTAAGGTATTCAATTTCATTTAAGTCATTAATTAATGGCTTGTAGTAAGGATGTGCGTAAATGGTGTAGTTTTCTTCAAAGAGTTCTCTTATGCTCTGTGGTGGGTTCAACATTATGCCTCCACGAAAAGCATCAAAAAGTTTACCTTGATGAGCAGACCGCAGAATAAAGTTTCCCAATATCAACACAGTTAAACAAAAACGTACGAAATTGTTCCTCGGGATGGATAGTACTGGTGCCCCTAAGATAACAGATAGAACCTCAAGACCACTTGGATGACGAAAATGAAGTTGAAATATCCTTTGAAATCTTCTTCTTCCCAGAATTATGCATACTATAATAAGAACAAATGAAACAGCAGTACAAATCCAAGTTGACGTGGCAAATGGTTCTAGGATCCAAGTGAAAGTTCGAAGTTTATTAGGCCGCGGAGAAAGAACGATAATTAACCATGATAAAAAGTACTGTACACTTTTGGAGAAAACCTTATCATATAAAGGAATATTATGAAATAAACTTATAATCATATCAATTTTGTCGTTGTTCATCTAGAAACAAAAAATATCAACTAAATTGTGAAGGAATTGCTAAAATTTGAATTATACTCACGAAAATTTGCGGCCAATTTTGAAGGGAGAAAAATCTTTTCGGATCCCTTTTAAATAAAGTAGGAAAATCAAATATTTCGAGGGTGAAGTTCATGGTAGATGCAATCTGCTTAAGCATCGTTCCTTCAAAATTAGCAAGTTCATTGCTAGGCAAAAATATATTATTGGATACATTTTTGTTCCTCAAGTTTAAAATCAACTTATTAGTTTTTATTCGAAATGGACATCCTTTAAAATTATTAGTTTTAGCTGGAAAATACTCTTTGATACCTCTTAAGGTATCATTGTGAAACCGGTGGGTAAGGACAGGTTTTACAGATCGACACGATTTTAGGTCTTCGAAGGGATAGAAAGTGTAGAAAAGAACTTCTCTAGGAGTGCTTTCAATTAGAACATTAACGTTAGCAATCATCAGATCCAGAAAGTCAGAGAATATTTTTTCTAACTCTTGTTCCCGATATTCTTCAGCTTCAAATGTTCTAAGGACTATAAAACAGAAAAGTTGCGAATCTCGTTGATAAGCATCAATCGAGGGCAGAAGGCGACTGTAAAAAAAATATAATATTGTGTTTTGAATTTGAATTTATATTGTTTAAGACACAAGAGTGAAAAATTGACATTATTAATGAGAAATGTGCATGTGGTAACGTCATTATAAATCATGATATATTTTTATGACACTGACAATTTCTTCGAATACTGTGTCAATAAATATTATCAAGATATCATTATTAATGCAAATTAAATGTCATCTAAACTGATTGACAACCAATAATTGTTGGTAAGACAAATGTTGACAATTTACCACTCGTGTTAATACTTCATGAAGTGAACTACATACTCACCGAAAAGCTTTATAAGAGTCTACGAACCACAAAATATAGTCACTTTTGAGTTGACCAACGTCATTATTGACATTTATTTGTACCCCAAATTGCCAATTGTCACTGAGTATATTGTCAATTGTGTCAAGAAAAATTACTTCATTTGTCTTGAAGTCACTTTGTATGACAATGCTCAACACGTCAGCGGTATCATTGAAAGTATTTGAAATTGTATTTTTAACCACTATTGACAAAAATGACATTGGTTCATGAGCAAGAAATCCTCGGGAACATGTTAATACAAACAAAAAACTGATTGTCCATATTATTGATTTCGAATCGAATGGCATAATGTTACTTTTATGACTGTAAGTAAAACTTGATATACTAAGACTTTATAGAATACCACTAGGAAATATTGAAATATTTTCAATTCAATCAAGAATTATGTAACTTTTAATATTACAAATTAAATTAAAAGCCACGAATCTAAATTCTCCAATGACATGGGAGGATATGTTATGGGAATATAGTCACATAAATTTCTCTAGGGCATATTTACTCGTATTTATACAAACAAATTATTTGATATTAAAAAAAATAAACCACATATAACAGCATAGCCGAGTAGAACCATATAAAACCATTAGAGAATTCGGCTTCCCCACTAAACTAATAAAAATATGTTGGATGACTGTGACCAACGTTTAAAAGGTAAAGGTAAATTGGTAAAGGTATTTAAATTGGTATTCAGAACCATCGATGGACTCCGAAAAGGGGATGGGTTGGCATGCTCCTCTCTTTAAAGCAATCCCAGACTCTAAAGCATCTACCAGAGGGACAACCGTCTACAATTCCACATATCTATACTGGCTTTCGCAGCCAACATGGACAAGAAAGCTTTGGAAGAAGCCAACAAGCTGTATACAGAACTCATCTATACAGATTGAACAAGTGTCAAAAAACCCGGGACTACACATAACTATGAGTTAAAAACAATGAACATCGTAGCTTCGTCTACGAGAAATGTTGGAAACTCAACATCAATACAGTTAGAATCTTTCCCTTAGCTTTGGAAAACTCCGCTGAGCTGAGCACGTAGCACTCAAATCAATCACAATCACTATTTTTCCTTAAGAAGTTCTGGTCTTTGTCGAAAATGTATTTTTTCGCAAACATATTTTGTGTTTTGTACGTTTTTATATCTTTTAAAAAAACAAAATTTCAAGTTATATTTTTATAGAAATTACAACAAATTTTCGAAACATTATTTATTCTACACTAATATTATAAAGAGGAAAGATTTGTGTTTTTTGTATGTAACGAATAAACTCAAAAAGTACTGAACCGATTTTAATAATTCTTTTTTCATTAGAAAGCTACATTATCTGTACCTATTTATGTCTACCCGTGCGAAGCCGGGACGGGCCGCTAGTATAAAATATAATTAATTTTTTTATTCAGTCAAATTGTCAAAAAAAGGGACCAGTCTTGTGCGCCGATGCCAGGTTTGGTCAATTTGAGATTGGGTTTCTACCCCAGTGGAAGTAGTACCAAACGAGAAAGGGGGAGGAGAGGTGTTTTCAGGTGTTTATCCCGACGGCAGTGAAGAAATTTCCGAGATGCACTCAACGGTGGAGTTTACGGTTCTAATAAGATTCAACTACTTAGTGAACAACTTATGTGACTTCTACGCGACATATTCGGAGCCCAGGCCTTTAAGGAGAGGTTTATTCGCCTCCCCGTTTTTGACACATTTTTGAGACTGAAGTGAAGAAGATGAGTTTAGTGAGCAATGAGAGCAAGACCAAGTCTATGCTGTCATGAAGAAATGACATTAAAAGACGACGTCTTGGACAAAACGTTACCATGGAGAGCTATAACTTAAGAGTAGTTAAGGGCTTTGTTTACCTAGGCAACGCAACGCTTTAATTTCAGACAATGACAATAGCTTAAAATCAAATTTTTTTCAAAACGCTGCTTCTTTAAACTTTGAGGATAATAAAGAGTATTAAAGTCTTCTCTCGAGAAACTAAACACACTCACCTTACCGGTTCTCGGTTATGGTCCTGAGATTTGACCTTGTCAAGAAAAGATAAGAACTTCTTAGGATGCTTCGAGAAAAAAAATTCTTCGGGTGATGTTTAGTCCCATCTGTATGATGGAAAGTGGTAGAGAAGAGAAAAAGACGAACTGTATGGGCTGTAGTACATCAGCGACACTGCTTGAGTCAAAAGAATAAAAATCCAACGACTTAGATACCTGTGTCATGAAGATTGAATATATCTGCTGTCCATAAAGTTTTTGAATCCATTGGAGAATACCTCAAACAACTGGGTGTGCAAAACTTGGGACAGGAAGCTAGGGACCATGCTGGTTGGAAATGCATGTTTATTAAGGCCCAGTTCCATCCTTAAGTAAGTACCTAAGTAAAATTTTGACTTATTTAAAAAGCTTAGACAAAATTTGAAAAAACTTTTTTTACCAAAATAGCTTTGTTGCAATTTTGAATTTTTTTTTCTAATACCTCTGTTCCTTTACATACATTGGAAAAAATCAACTTATTTGAATTACACCACGCACGTTAAAAACAATACCTATTACATGTTATAAAATATCCAAGTTTAAAAAAATTACTAAGATTTTAAAAATAACTAAATTTAAACAAGTTAAAAGTATTGCAAAAATCAATTTTTAGAAAGTTTTTTTTTTAGGTTTTTATTTTTTGTAAAAAAACTGTCGATTTGATTTTTCTAAAAATTTTACTGAATGTTCAAAACAGTATTTCTTATAAGATAAAATTAGTTTAAAGCCAATATCTCAAAGTTTTGAAACGATGTTTAGGTCGAAAATCAATTTTTACCAACTTTTGTTAAATTTGTTTAGGTTTTTAATTTTTTGTAAAAAAACTGTCAATTCGATTTTTTTCAAAATTTTACTTAATGTTGACAACAATATTTTTCAAAAAATAAAATTAGTTTCAAGACAATGTCTCAATCATTTTGAAAAGTTATTTGAGTCGAAAATCAGTTTTTACTAACTTTTGTAAATTTTAAAAACGTTTTTATTTTTTTGTAAAAAACTGTCAATTTGATTTTTGTCAAAATTTTACCGAATGTTGAAAGCAATATTTTCGATAAAAAAAAATTAGGTTAGAAGCCATAATCTCAATTTTTGAAGAGATATTTGATTCGAAATTCAAATTTTACCAACTTTGAGTAATGTTTTTTTTAGGTTTTTATTTTTTATAAAAAAAACTGCGAATTCAATTTTTCTCAAAATTTTACCAAATGTTAAACCGTTATTTTTTGTAGCACAAAATTGTTTTGGAGATAAAATCATTTTTTATTCGTAAAATTTTTGAGGTGACAAATTTTTTTTCTGTTTTTTTTGATTTATAAAAAAAACCGTTAATTCGATTTTTTTTCCAAAAATATACTTGTTTTGTATCCGTTACAATGTATAATTTAAAATTCATTTCAAGTCTCTAGCGTTATTGGTTCGTGAGATATTTAGGGTTAACCAAAATTTGCACCTTTTTTTTTAAACTGCTATGGTAAAAAAAATATCCACGCAATTTTCTTGAGAGCCCTTTCTGCATTATTATCTAAATTTATTTGAAGTCGATATCTCTTCTATTTCTTGAGCTATGGACGACGAAAAAAACGTCGCGAACGTACGAACGCACGTACACACGCACACACAGACATCTTTCTGAAAATCTTTTATTTCGACTCTAGGGACCTTGAAACGTCGAGAAATGTCAAAATTTTCAATTTGACAAATCGGACCCATTACAATAACTTCCTATGGGAAGTTAAAAATATCATTGGTTATCGATAATATCAAGATTCTAATAATAGAAAAAGTTATAAAAATAACAAAGGTTAAAGAATACTTCAAGTTATAAAAATTATCCAGGTTACAAATATTTTATTTCTTTCTTTCTCAAAATATTTTTTGAAAAACTCCAATTTTAAGTATAAGACTTTATTTTTGTTAGAATGCTGTCAAATAATTTTTTTTTGTAAAATTTATCGAGTTTTAAATGATTTCTTAGTATAATAATATTTTGAGGGTAATTTTAGTTATTGTTATTAAGATAATACATTTAAAAAAACGTTATGTTGATCTTTTTCTCAAGCTTACCCAAAATCCTCATGACTTCATAATGGTGTGGGGTAAAATTTAATTGAAGTCGATGACATTTCTTGTTCTGGAGATGTTTTATGCCAAACAAAATTTTGATAGTTTTTAAATTATGTACTCAAACATTAATTTTATTTTAAATCTCCTCGAGATATGGCTGATAACAGAAGTATTCCGAAAGTATACGCTCACACAAAAATCACGCTAAAAATTATGGATTTACATTCTAAGGACCTTATAACGTCAGCATTTTCTATTCAGACCAATTACAATTATTATTCCAATGGGACATTTATTGCAGATTTTGTATATCTAGAAATAAAATTATGAATAAGTTTAGCTTCTTTTGAATCCAGGTCTGGGGGAAATTTATGTCGTCCCAGAAGACAAAAAATTATACCTATGAATGTTGAAGTACATACCTATTGTAATCAACTAAGTTCCATCTTTTACACACCACCGACCGTTCCGGACAAAAACGCACCATTTATGCATATGTTCATATATAAAAGTACCTTATAAATAACAGGGAGCAGAGTTAAGTGATAGATTTCTTTATTACGCTTGAGATATACTATTTGTAGCCCTCTATGAAATTCCGTGCATGGTATATCAATTTTAATCCAACCATCATTGTACAATTTCACATTCCACCACAATCTGTTACTCATTCGAAACGAATTATTCCACCGAAAAATCCACTATACCCTTCCGGTTTCTGTCAAAGGAATAAGCAATAAAATCAGCAAGATCCCCCGCAACCTGCAACCCGCCACTCTTACCAACATCACCGCATCATCAGCATCAGAAGCCCAACGCGTCTTTGCAGTTTATACCCATATTCAACAGCAACAACAAAAAGCTAAGTAATTGCACACTGGTGGCTTGGTCCGGCCGCTTGATAGATGACCATCTCTCCTCTCTTCCCATTTTGTTCTTTTGGATGTTTTATATATACCACATACTGTATCCCCTATGGTGGACCAAAATTACAACGCTATGTGTATATTGGAAATAATGGTAAGGGCGGCGGTCGGAGGAGGTAGTATAGCATTCGAGTTCGTTTTATTCCAAAGGAAAGTCCATAATTGTGAATCCGTTTGCTAACAAATGTTCTTCTGAGCGTGTTTGAGAACATCACCAGAGCTGGAAAACTGACCACAAATTTCTGCAACAGACAAGGATCAAATCCCAAAAAGGCAACAAATTCCATAAGAGACCACCAACAACTTCACACACACAGCACCCACAGCCCGCTGGGTATTTGGTGTATGACCATCAGTCCAGTGGGTTGGAGAAAATAAAAAATGCAATTATTCCACGCACATCCTTTCCGTTCTGAATGGTGAGAGGGGAGGGGGGGGGGGGGGTAGTCGGTATGAGAGAATGATTTCCGAGGCGGCCGCGGCAATATACCATTGCAAAGATAGCTAGCGAAGACCACTCACAGAGCAGCGCGGTAGAAGCCGTAGCAGCGAAGCACAAAAATTTCCGAATCAGTCATTCCGTTGGCAAGGAAAGGAAGTCAAACGAATTCGTGCAACCAAGTGTATAGTATCATTTGCCCGTTGCTTGCTGTTGTCTAAATATACACCAAAATGTCACCAGCAGGACATCGCAGCATCGCGTCATATCGTTGTATCGCATCCTAGCGTCGCATCACACCAAACCCAAACCATGTTGCCATCACCATCATCGCGCCAAATGCCAGTTGTGGTTACATCAGCTCAGGTCATTTGAGAGAGCGAAGTTAAATATATATGAACATAGAAGTGGCGGTGGAGCTGTTGGCACACAACAGTTAGTTTGTGAAGCTTGTTAAGAAGCTACATGGGTGATTGTATTGTATAGCTGGAGTCCCAAGGGTTAAAGATTAATTTACAACTTTTATGTTTTAATTCTGTGTGCGGTTTTAAAAAATATAGGGTTAACTTCTTTTAAGGTGTATAAGCCTAGATTTACTAAGGAGCAGAGTTATAAGCATTTTTAAGTATTTCTTAGAAAAACAAGACTTAAGTACCAAAGTCAGAGAGCAGCACTCATAAATTACATACCTTATTTCCAAGTTCAAATAAAAACGAACATTTCTTTATATGCTTAGAGTACTTGGAAGTACAGAAAAGTATGTACTTGAATTTCTGCTCAAACAGTTAAAATACTGCTTAAGTACTTGGAATAATGTTTAAATACTAGTATTCTTCAGACTAGTCAGAAATACAGTGCTTAAGTACAAAGACAATAGAGTAGGACTTCCAAGCAGGTATACTTTCAAGTACTTGTAAAAGAATTTCTCCTTATGATGAACAATAAAATAATTTCAAGTACTTCAAAAGTATTTTAGCGGTAATTCAAGTAATTCGTAATACTTTCAAGTACTTCAAGTCCATTTAGAAATATCTGTTTCAATTAAAACGTTGATAAAATAAAATGCTTGGAAGTACTTGGAATACTGCACAAGTAAAGTAATTTCAAGTAAATCCAGAGAATTATAACATTAAATGTGATTGAAGTAACAGTAAGTACTGGCCAATAGGTATACTTGAATAACAGTTGAAATACTTGAAGTATTACTCGAGTTGTTTGAGTACTGCTTATTTTTTTTATTTTTTAACCATTTTTTAATATATTAAAACGTTTGTAGAATTCCGAGTAGTTTATTAGTACTTCCAAGTACTTAAGTATATACAGGGACCTGGCTTTTTGTTAATTGCCTATACTAAAGTATTTAATCACACAAATGTATTAACACTGGCACTTCGTTAGTAATTTCAAATACTTATAAGTATTTTTGAAATGCAAGTACCAGTTCATCTTTTAGTTTTGCTCGTGACAGAGCGATGATGTCCTAATTAATTTTAGTGTTTTAACCAAATTTCTTGACAACGGTTTCAGGATAGAACCAGAGTAGTTAATCACAAAGTACCACTTGGCCCAATACTCGTACTCGATACATAGAACTGAAGTTCTGAATTATGTAAATTGTAAATTATTTCAACGTGAAATTTAATGCAGTCAAAACATTTTCCTAATTACATTGTGTGTACTTATTTTTCAAACTTTCATACAACATCAAAAACTTATAATTCCCATTGGAAGTAAATTAACACGCTGGTGTTTTTATAGGTATCTTGGGGCATATATAATATACTGGAATATATACACAACGTAAGGTAAATTCCTATTATACTACTTCATTCGCATGTCAATGAGATGCAAACCACACTTACCATGCATATAAGAGTATACCATTCTGCACATGTACCACAATTCTCAACTTAACTCTGAACCAACAACTTTTCCAACAAGTTAGCCATTATACTTTTAACCATCATCATACCTCAAATACCTGTCTATGCATCCGCTGAACCACTTTTGTACATTTATAGTACAACACAGTCGTCTGAAAAGATATGAAGACCAATGATGTCCCTATAGGTACAGCTAGCCCGAGCATCAGGACAAGAAATCTGTCCTGATGTAATATACTGAATGAATACACAGCATCACATCAGGAAGAGTCGGTAGGAGCCTCTTTTTGAACCTGAACGAACCTTCCTGTATAGTGAACATCTTCTCTATAGAAAAGCCCCAAATTTAAATTTCCCAGAAAATTCATTATACCTACCTATCATCATCATCGCATGGAAAATCCAAAAAGGAGTCTTTCAATTCCAAGTGAAAACAGAAGGCGCCCATCCTTCCATCCCTTTTATACAAGTGCATGTAGAAACGTACTAGAAAAAGTGTTTTCGCAGAAATATTATACGAGTAGTTGGAGTGTTCCAAAAATTTCTAACATCACATCGTTCCATATTGAAAATGTCAAAATACCACAAACATTGTGTTGGACATGCTTTAATTGTGGTCATGATGCTAAAAGGAGAAAAGGGGGATCCATTGCGAGAGTACGTTGGTCAGGGGTAACTGATGGCCATCCTTGCCTAATGTCCCTCCATCATCATGTTGTTGCCCGGTCGGTCGGTCGGTCTGGTCATCACTGTAAAAGCGGTTCACGATATGTAAATAAATATCCCCTTTTGACCTTTGTCTGTTGCACTAGGGATGTATTATGTGTATGCAATTAGTTGCAGTTGTTAGGGGCAGATATGATGTAGAGGGGGATCATTGGCCGTGGGTGCTGCGTAAAGGACACAACAATTCTCAAACTATATATTCCCAAAAACCCAACCAAAGGACGCAAAATGGATGACAATATACAAACATTATATACAAAACGGTATGGGTACCTATAAACGAACGTGTCGAGAGTCGAGCGAGAGTCCTTTTTACGCGGGAATTTAAATTAACATTTTGGATGACATTTAGTTGCCCGTTTTTGTGAGTGTTGTCATGCGTTTTTGTGTACTTTGTTGGCTTACTAATCAAAATTGTATTGCTTTATGGGTGACATACGGTCTACTGCTCTGCGGGTATGAGAAGAGTCGAGAGTGGTTGGGATGACATTTGGCATACCATATAGAGAATGTCCTTTTTTACACAGTCAATTGTTTTAACATTTTGAGGGACTTCTAAAATAGGGACAGAGCAGGATATTGAAAGTTTGAATCAAAATAAATGTACAAGCTATCATACATATAGCATATAGAGTGATTGGTAAGTATAGAATTTTAAAACTTTAGCCTAAGGGTTTAGATTTTGACGGACGTTGACATGTTTTAGATCTATATGTATACCTACCAAATATGTAATAAAAAAGAGGATTTTCATATAGAAATGCAATAAATATCCTCCAGGTCCAGGTGTCTCTTTGAATGGAATTTGCATTCGTAAAATTGTTAAAATGTTAACTTTAAAAAGTGGTAAAGACAATTTTGGTTATGTTATTACTGAACATAACTGAACTGGAAATTTTTTTGGAAATTTTGTTTAAGGATTCCTAGAAAAATGGTGCAGCAGGCAGATGTCTTTTTTCACAAAATAACAAAAAAAAAAGGACGCGATGATGCAAAATGGCAAAACATTTAAATAATATTTTGTTTTAGTGATGCCACTTTTTGAAACATTTTATTAACTTCACTTTAAAGATTTTTTGCATAATGGATTTATATGTTTAGGATTCTATTAAGATTCTTTCATTTGTTTTGCATTAATTTAGTTTTGAATTATGCTCCTTGTTGATATTTGACTTCTAGAAATATTAATACTGTCTTTTGGCTGAGCAGCTTATTAAATTTTGTAATGAAAAATTAAAAAAGAATGATCTAAAAAGGCTTTATATAGTGTTTTCCAATAAGAGTTATTATTTTGAATAGCTCGATGTTTGGGCAGTCGTCATTTTTGTTGACATTAGATAAGTAAAAGTTATGAAGTTATTTAACATAGAATGGCACACTTTTCAGCAAATAATTAACAAAGTACAAATTTGTTACAAGAATATTGGACATTTTCCGTCACCATATTTTTTGGGACCACATGAAAGAATGGGTTTATGGAATTGCTCATGGAAAATGTCATGAAAAGGATATGGTACTGTAATAGAAATAGAAGCGGCTATTTGGATGTTATTGTCTTTTTCATTATTATTAAAAATCTGTGATTTCATAAAATGAAGTAAACAATTGGTTTTTCTTAAAAGATATTAATTTGTTGTTTAATATCAAACTGTAACTGCTTATTGCAAGGCTCTATATGTACTACCGAAAACAATTATTATGACACCGAAGGAGAAGAAAATGTAGGGTATTCCTGTATTAAAATGTTTAACTTTAGTTACTTAAATATAAGGAATAAACTTTAAATTATATATTAAGTCGACTTAAGGCGATATGAATTTTTTTTAATTTACCTTGCTACAATTTCAAAGGAGAAAATATTTGTATTATCCGCATTTTTATAGATTCTAAATTTTCTTTTTTTTTATTAAATAAAGTCTTTTAATTTGTACCTGTCTTAAAACAAGTTCAATCGATTTTAGAAACAAAGCAAGAAGTTTTAAGATTTTTATTCATTTTTAAAAAAGAGTCTGAAATGCGACCCACACTGGTGTCCGTACGTTCGCGACGTTTTTTTCGTCGTCCATAGCTCAAGAACCAGAAGAAGAATTCAAAAAGATGCAGAAATGACTCTCGAAAAAATTGAATGGTTTTTTTTTTTTAGTATAGCAATTTGAAAAAAAGGTGAAAAAATTGGTTAACCCTAAATATCTCATGAACCAATGACGATAGAGACTTGAATTAAATTGTATATTATATATTGTAACGTGATACAAAACAAGTATATTTTTGGAAAAAAATCCAATTAACGGTTTTTTTTATATAAATAAAAAAAAAAAACGAAAACAAAATTTTTCCAAAGACTAATGTTTTCTGATAAAATTTTGAGAAAAATCTAATTGACAGTTTTTTTACAAATACATAATACAAACCTAAAAAAAATACTAAGACTTGGTAAAAATTGAATTTCGACTCAAATATCTTTTCAAAACTTTGAGATATTGGCTTTTATCTACTTTTGTCTTTCAAAAAATATTGTTGTCAACATTCAGTAAAATTTTGAAATAAATCGAATTGACAGTTTTTCTTACAAAAAATAAAAACCAAAAAAAAAAAACAATACTAAAATTGGTAAAAATTTACTTTCGACTAAAATAGCTTTTCAAAAATGTAAAATATTGGCTTTTTTGGTTTCGATAATCAATAAAGTAAAATCTACAACAATTAGTACGCAAATTTGGTAAAAATTGGTACATATAGACAAACTTTTAAGCAAGACAAATCGACAGACGGGATGGGGAGTTATCAGTGTGGGTCGCATCTCAGCCTCTTTTTTAGTCGAAAATCATGTTTTACTAATTTCAGTAGCATTTTTTGAAAGTTTTTTTTTTTCTCACATAAATAAAAAGAATAGGTACTAATTGAATTCGTTTAATACTATTGTATTACGATAACAACAAAATGTATCTGGAAATTAATTCATTTTGAAGTCAATACCTTGATTTATTCACGTAATATCGAGAATGGAACATGACTTTTCACCAATTTTTGTGAATTATTTGTTTGTAAATTTTGATGTTTATGGGACAGTTGGACTTTAATAAAAAATGTACTGAATGTTGAAAACAAAACACTATATTAATAAGATGCATTTTAATTGAAGCCAATATCTTTAATTTTTACCAAGATATTTGAGCAAAAATTGTTTACCAACTTTTAGTAAGATATTTTTAGGTTTTTTTTTTGTAAAAAACTGTCAGTTTGATTTTTCTCAAAACTTTACCAAATGTCAAAAACGTTTTTTTTTCGGTGCATACAATTATTTCGTAGGTAAAGTCGTTTTTTGTTCGTAAAATATTGGATGGGAAAAAAATGTTGTTTAGTTTTTTTTTTACTTTTTTTATGACACCGTGATCCCAAGCATAAAACAAGCATATTCGAAAATGTAACGTGGCAATTATTTTGGATTTTTTGTTCAAAAATTGATTTTTTTTTATTTTTTTCTTTCCACAACTAATTTTAAACAAAAAATATACAATCCATTGCATCGTAAAATTTAGAATATTCTTGTTTTATGCCTGGATTCACGGTGTCATGTTAGCACTAAATAGCTCTTTTTTTTTTTAATCAAAGTTATTATTAGTCTTTTATTTTTCTTAAACAAAATATCGACATAAATGTTTTTGGAAAATTTCACTGAATGTCAAAAACCTTGAGATTCAATATTATTTTTTTTTTTATTAAAATTTTCCGATTTAGAATTATTTCTTTTGATTGAAAAAAAAGTAGGCTACAATGCGACCCATCCTTATTACTTCCCGTTTGTGCCCTTGAAAATTTGCAAAAATTGCAATTTTTGTAATAAGCCATACAAAAACAAAGCCTACAAATGTTTTTGAATAATCTAACAGTTTTGAGCAACTATGTAATGTTTGAATTCAAAATTTACCTTGATTCTCAAAATTTTTGAGTCAAAAAAACAATTTTGCACCCTCTAAATAAATTGTTTTATAGGTTTAAGTTTTGTATAAACAAAATTTCCATTGAATTGTGTTAAAAATTGTACTGTTTATCAAAAACGAAATTTTTCGCAGTATAATGTAAATATTTAGAAAATCATATTATTTTTTTTTTTTCAAAAAAAAAAATTTCAATAGTTTGGATAAATAAAAAAACACAAGTGTACTTTGTTTGTAATACAAATAAAATTTGATTGATATCGATGGTACTATGGCATTATTAGTTCGTGAGATATGTAACGGGTTATCTATTTTGCTGTTTCAAAAGTATAGGTCTGGAATTCGGCATCTGTCAAACTATGTTGTTAAACCATTTTTTTTTTCAGTTGAAGTTCTGACATTAACAAAAATGGATCGCTTATTTATGGCACAACGCATAAAAATTGTTTAAACCTACTACACAAATTGTGATTCTGCCACAGCCACTTATCGTGCTTAAGAGGAGATTATAATTTACATAATAGTACAACTACGCAAGCAATGGCAAAATTGTGAAGAAATTTGAAAAAATTGGATTGGTTACAGATATTGTAAGGCCTGTGCTTCATCGTTTTGCTCAGACCACTGAAAATATCGCTGCTGTAAGGCAAAGTGTGATTCCTCGTCGTTCTCAGTAATTAGCACTGTCTTACGGCACATTATGGCGTATTTTGCATTTTAATCTACACCTACATCCATATAAAGTCCAGGTCACACAACAACTGAAGCCAGCTGAGCATTCACAACGTCGTAGATACGTCGAAAAACAGGCAGTGGACAGTGATTTTTCGAACAAAATTTTCTTCTTTGTTAATAACCAAAGTTGTCGTATTTAGGGTTCTGAGAATCCTCAAGTAATTGGAGAGAAACCATTACATCTAATAAAAATTAACTAATATTTGGCGCTCTCTTTGGTCCGGAGATGTGATTGGACCTTACTTCTTCGAAAACGAAGATGGAACGACTGTCACCGTCAATTCGGAGCGTTATGGACATGTGATAACCGACTTTTTTTTTGCCTGCTGTTGAAAAATAAGACTTGGAAACTACGTGGTTCCAACAAGACTGTGCCACATGCCACATACTTCGAGCGAATATGGCTTCATTGGAAGAGACATTTTCTGCACGCGTAGTTTCTCGTCGTGGAGATATCAACTGGCCACCAAGTTCATGCGATTTGACATCGATGGACTTTTTTTGTGAGGCTGCGCAAAAAAATGTGTTTATGCAGATATACCCTTAACTCTTTAGCACTTAAAAACCAACATTCGTCAAGTTATGGCTGAGATACCGCCCAATATGTGTCAACAAGTGGTCGAAAATTACCTCAAAAGAATCAATGCTTGCAACAATTTGGGTGGTGGTCATTTAAATGATGTAGTATTTCAAACATATAATGTCAACATTCAAACTTTATTATAAAAAAGAAATATCATGAACAAAAATATTTTATATGTGATTTATTTACGTTAACTTTTGAATCCGCAAAATGGATAACTCTTTACAAGCCTACACGCTTCGTTGAAATCAACCTTTTTCGGTATACTCTCATTTCCAATATACTATCTACTAGACGCCACTTCCTACTCTTACTCACTTTTCACCCACCTACTTAAAATAAATGACAAAAGTCAAAAGCAATGAATAATTGACGCACAAGTGTCACTGATGTCATAAAATGTCTTCTCTCATTTTCAGCAATTTTCAACGCACCTCTGTGAAGATATTAATACATATTCGTACATACATTTATACATATTTTTTAATCTTAAATGAAAGAATGAAACTACACTCTCGCCCCCGACTCCAACTCCCTTCATTCCGCCGCCACCAATCATACTTACCTACTTTATAAATGGATTGAAATTTATGAGACTGTCATTTGTGATGTATTTCCTGCCATCAACGTAACACAATCCTTATTATATACTCTTGAGAATGCAGTGCATAGTTCCATTTCGAAAAATAAAATGTAATTTAAGTGAAGCCAGCCCATGCCACTTTAAAATTTCCCTGGACAAATTCATAATTTCATTCTGCGATGGCTCTTCTAGCATCAAAAAGGGGACTGGGATGCGGACAGGGTGGTATTATTTGTCAAAACACTTTCACACTAAACCATTTTTATTTTCATATTTCTGACAAAAAGTATAATATGTACATTGTACGTATAAAGATACCATCAGGGGTCCTCGGCTTCCCTGCGATGCGATGCCTGGCTTCGCATAAATTAGTCTCGACAATGTCCCGGGAGGAGGAATATCCTTGCACAGATGCAATACGCATTAAAAATCATACCCCCTTTTCTTATTCTCGTCTTCAACGCTTTACCCATCAGAAGATCAGTCTGTCGGTCGTCCTCGTCTGCCCGTCCCTTTCAATTGGCTTTGAGTGTCTTATGTATTTTTTTTGTTGTTGTGGAACTTATTTCTTTCCTATAGAGATGCTGGAGATGCTTTTTGCGTTCCTATTGCTTTTGTGCTTTTAGTGTATATTTGGTTATTGCGATTGCTTCTTTTAAAATCCTTAACAAGAAAAAGGAGCAACAAAATTTAAACAAAAATGAACAAAGACCACTTTCTTTTTTCGTTGATATTTTATGCGATGGCACTCTAAAATGGAACTATGACAGGACAACCAACGAACGAACGCTAAGAAGAGGGTTGATGTGGTTGATTTGGAGGGCTCTATACAACAGTATAGTAGAAGACTCCATCTCAAGATGCTCAGTGTTCAGTGCTCTGCTCATAGTCCTCAGCATAATGAGAATGAAATGATGGAATTATTTTTCCATTTCTTCCAAATGAATCATATCCTTTGTTTTGCTTCTTATATAATAAAAGAGTAGAAATAAATGTCCTTTTTATTTGGTGTATATGTGTATGTGTATGTGCTGTGCGTGTGTGCGTTATGTTCGTCCCCTTTTTAGTTTTTATAGATTTTCAAAGGAAGGAGACCTTGTTGTATAGTCGTATTACTAGTTGATATGGTGTTACGAGTACATTCAACAAGAGGAGGAGGTCCTGGCGACAAAATGCTTTTAGAAGGATAATTTGTTACAATTAGCCTTATTACCACATTACTAATGTAAAAAAATTGCCGGACTTTTTATAGGAATGAACATCACAAAAAAAAAAAGATATCCTTCTCTAAAAGAGCATAAAGGAAGTCGAATGAGATGAAAAGTCTGTTGACTCTGTTAATTGTAATGAAATCAGTTCAGTAGTTATTCAGAGTTTTTAGGCTACTTTTTAAAAATAAACATTCAATCTTTTTAAAAACAGCTGATGATACGAAAATGAGATTTTTTTTTTTTTTTTTATAATAAGCGCACACTTAAGGGGATATTACTACCCTTATTATGTAAAGACACAGTGAGCACTAGGAAAGGGAGAGAGGGGTTGAAAGGAGGTGTCGGTGTACATTGGTTTTGAATTCCTGAACATTGCAATGGCTGGGAAAGACAGAGTGTGGTAAGGAATTCCACATTCGCGTAGTACGGCTAAAAAACGAATCTCTATACTTGACGGTACGACCGAAGTTGGGCTCGAGGGTATACTGATGAGCATTCCTAGAAGCGCGAGTATTACGGTTGAACTGTTTAAGGGGAGGAATGCAGCTGGCTATTTCGCTAGAGCATAAACCGTTAAAATAACGGTAAAAGAGGGTGAGACAGGAAACTTTACGACGATGTTCGAGCGACGTAAATGATCCTATGATGGTATTATCACCAATCAATCTAAATGCCCTATGTTCGATACTGTCTAAGAGGCTTAAGTAAGTTGCAGGAGCACCAGCCCAAATATGGGAGTTATACTCAAGCTTTGGACGTATATAAGTCTTGTAAATAACAGCCAGATCAGAGGGGGAGAAAAACTTCTTGCATCGCCTTAGAAAACCCAAACATCTTGGGGCATTTTTGGCGACATCGCGTATGTGTTCGTTCCACAACAGGTGGTTGGTAATACACATACCGAGAATATCGAGATGTTCAGTCTACTCGATGCAAGTGCCATCCATGGATAATGGCAAGGGGGGTGTATCTCGCTTTAACGATACAAGACAGCATTGTGTTTTCGAAGCATTAAATTCCACACGATTTTTTATTCCCCATTGTTCAATGCTGTGCAGGTCGGAATTTAATGAACTTATCATATTTTGTCGTTGCAGTTCCACATCCGAAGAAGAGGGAAGTGAATCTGAAAACGAATATGAAAAGCTAAGAGTACTATCGTCAGCGAAACAATGTATTGGATTAGAAGTTGCAGACAGGAGATCATTAATAAAAATAAGAAAGAGTGTTGGAGATAGAACAGAGCCCTGGGGCACACCAGCATTTATTTTGTGATTTTCAGACTTGAACCCATCCAATACTACTTGTATTGAACGGTCCGAAAGGTAATTACTAATCCAATGAAGCAGGGATTCGTGAAAACCAAAAGCACGCATTTTCGATAAGAGAGCCTGATGCCAAACTCTATCAAATGCTTTTGAAATATCAAGTGCAATAATCTTACTTTCTCCAAAACGATGTAAAGATTTGCTCCACTGTTCGGTGAGATGAACCATGAGATCACCAGTGGACCTAAGATAATATGAAGCAGAATAGAGAGGCCGGGGGAACTTTAAAAAAAATATTTGTTTGCCATAAACCTAATTGTCATTTAGGACATTTTAAAATTGTAATCAATAATTGAATCTTAAGCTGTATTTTGTCCAGATAGTCGGAAAATTGAAGCAATTTAGTGGGTAATTTTTGGTACGATTTATTGTTTCTGGTAAACAAATCTGTTGACTTTTTTTTGTTTTTTTAATTTTACTGAAATTATACAACAATATTATTTTGTACAAGATCAGAAAAGTTTGGATTCAGTAGTTTTATTTGTCCTCAAAATATTAAAGTAAAAAATTGATTATTTCTGATTTTGTGTAAGTTTTTACTTTTGAAACTTTTTTAAAAGCTTTTATTACAGGGTTATCCATTTTGCGGTTTCAAAAGTAAAAGTAAATAAAACAGATACACAATATGTTTTTCATGATATTTCTTTTGTATTATAAAGTTTGAATGTTGACATTATGTTTCAAATGCTACATAATTTAAATGACAAATAAGGAAGTTGTTGTAAGCATCGCTTCTTTTGAGGTAATTTTCGACCACTTTTTGACACATATTGGGCGGTATCTCAGCCATAACTTGACGATTGTTGGTTTTTAAGTGCTCAAGAGCAAAAGGTTTACCTACATAAGGACGCGTAACCCCACAAAAAATGTCAAACAGTGTCAAATTGCATGATCGACGAGAAATTACGCGGAGATGTCTCTTGCAATAAAGCCCATATTCGCTGGAGTTGTGTGGTATGTGGCACCGTCTTGTTGAAATCACATATTCTCCAAGTCATATTCTTTAATAGCAAGCAAAAAAGAAGTCGGTTATCATATGACCATAACGCTTCGAATTGAAGGTGACAGTCGCTCCATCGTCGTTTTCGAAGAAGTAAGGTCCAATCACACCTCCGGACCAAAGTGAGCACCAAAAAGTGTGTGGATGTGGATGGCCTCTTTTCGATTACTTGAGAATTCTCAGAATCCCAAATACGACAATTTTGTTTATTAACATACCCACCGGGTGAGAAATGTGCTTCGTCGCTGAAGTAAATTTTGTTCGAAAATTTTGTTGTTGTTCAAGCACCCACTCGAAGTATCTATGACGTTGTGAATGGTCAGCTGGCTTCAGTTGTTGTGTGAGCTGGACTTTATATGAATGTAGGTGTAGATATAATAGCAAAATACGCCATAAAGTGCCGTAAGACAGCCCTAATTTCTGAGAACGAACAGGAATCGACACATTCGGGTCTGCGGCAACACTTGCACTTACAGCAGCGATATTTTCAGTCGTACGAGCGAAACGGTGATGCACAGGCCTTACAATATCCATAACCAATTCAATCTTTTCAAGTTTTTTTCCAATTTTGCAAATTGCTTGCGAAGTTGCACGATTATGTTAACCATAATCTAATATTAAAGCAAAATATGTGGCTGTGACAGAATCACTATTTTTATAGTAGGTTTTAACAATTTGTATGCGTTGTGCGATAGTTAAGCGATCCATTTTCATAAATATCAGACGTTCAACTAAACAAAAAAAATTGGTTTAACAAATTAGTTTGACAGATGTCGAATTCCAGCCCTATACTTTTGAAATTGCAAAATGGATAACCCGTAAATTAGAATCAATCCAAACCACACAAACTACACAGCCCCCCATAACTTCAATTCGACAGAAACTTCAAGTTTTTCAGATCCTTCTGGGAGGATAAGGGATTCCTGGAAGACGAGTTAATCTACTGTTATACAGATATATCAAAATAACTAAAGGGGTTGTTGGAAGCATGTACTCACTGAAAGAAATTAAGTCTCTCATTTCGCCTTCCCAATCATTGTAGTGTGTTCCAGGATCTTTTGGCGATAAAAGAAGTCTTGTCCTGTCTTAAAGAAAACGTCATATCAACATCTGATATCCGTATTTCTTCAGTTATCAGGCCGCTACCGAATTTCTGGACTCTATCTCTACAAACTCTATAACAGTCCCTAACTGTCGATCATCTCTAATATAGATGGCACAAGAGTTTAATATTCACCTTTGCTTGGAGCCGGGCCATAGGTAGTGACATTCCAGAAAATTGTAAGGCTGATGAACTCCTCATAAATGATACAGTACAACCCATTTTATCACGTTTGCCTAATGCTATGAAGAAGCCACGTGTTAGATCATTAAAAACATCTGGTCTAGACTAGATTTAAAACGCTCAAGGTGCTTGCTATCTCTATAAACTCAATAATCTGTGTCATAACCTGGCACTGTCTAATAGGAAAGCTCATTACGCGGCTAGACGTATTCTCAAATGACTTTTGCAGAAGCTGTATGGAGGAAGAGGTGGAAGCAGTTCTTAACTTTCTCTGTACATG
Source organism: Eupeodes luniger (assembly GCA_951509635.1). Classification (NCBI taxonomy): domain Eukaryota; kingdom Metazoa; phylum Arthropoda; class Insecta; order Diptera; family Syrphidae; genus Eupeodes; species Eupeodes luniger. The sequence continues at coordinate 106,920,897 of OX608075.1, forward strand.
CCCTGCTTCAGCTCAAAAACGCAAGACTTTCCTAGGAGAATTTTTTTATAACGATCTCAATCATATTAACATAATCAGTCTTTCACGTTTCGTAAGGGACTGAAACTGGATTCATTGAGCTCAGAAGAGAGCCTCGTGATTCATGCGGTATCACAACGGGGCCCAATAAACTGGCCTTAGTGTGTCCTACTCCATCACGGATAGTCACTTTAACCTTACCTAACCTTACTACCTCAAATAGGTTATTCATTTAGTCCAATTTTTGCATAGTTTTCCTAACAACTTGGCCGATACCTCAGGAATTAATAAATAAATGTACGCTTCCAGTGTGTCAATCAAATAGGGCTTCTCGCTACAGGCCTTAACGTAGCCTCATTTACCCAAAGTTCTGCGTTAAAGTAGATCGTTCGGCTTCAAATCTTACACCAGCTGTAGGTATTCCTTTCGCAAAATTTCACACGTGGTGGAGAAACAAAGAAATATTTGCTGCAAACGGCGGCGTCCAATGTGTGCTGGTGGTTTAATGTCCAACAATGCAAATTTGGTGCGAAATTTGGTCTCAATAGTCCGAATAGCCGCAGACAGAGCACTCATTTTGATAATAAAATTCAATAATTTGCAAGCGTTGTTCGTTTGTAAAACAACTCGTTTTTAAATTTTAGACCAAACTGAAGATGTTTGGAAGTGACACAAAACACGAAACGTGCATGAGCTGTCAAAATATTTTAGCCAGAAAGAAACAAAAATCACTTATTATTTTGGTAAAAAATGGCAACTTGTTTATTTTGTTAATGTTAGAAATTCGAGCAGAAAATTCTTCAATGTATAAAATTATTCTAGAGCTAATTTTTTAAATAACGTTAAAAAACAACCTATTTAATATTTTAAAAGTAATCCCTAGATCTTTTGATGTTATTATCTGTGAAAAAAACTGTTCTTGAAGCCGAAATCTCTTCTGTTCCTTGATATGTGCAATTAAAAATGTATGCTGAAAGTACGGACGTACGATTAGATTATAGGCACATTTCAAAAGTTAAATTTAAATTATGTACTTCCTATGGGAACAATGAACGAAACATTCTATGCATCTCTTAAAAATATTTATTTTCTGGACACATCCTTCTTTGAAAGAATTTTATCAATTTCTTGTGTTCATTTGTATGTTCATTTCCAATAGAAACAAGAGGAACAGAACACATCACTTTACCTCATAAATGCATTTGTCCTCTTACAGTTTTCTGTTTTTATCGCTTTAAAAAGAACATCAAAACGATACTGTTTTTCCATTTTTGAACTCTGTCGATAATGATGGTTTTTGGATAACAGTAAGTATAATAGGTAGGACGCGTTTATATGCACAACTTATTCGACGTGTTTTGTATGTTAATTAATTTATCTTACGAAATTTATTTGTCATTCCATCCGATAACGTCGTCGAATTCGTTTATCATGAGAACCAGATATGTCATACTGTTGTATATCCTTCCCACACACACGCATTAAGAACATCATTAAAATATATTCACCCACGAATTTCCCTATAATATTCAAGGATGTGTGTGAATCCTGGGATAGTAGAATGATTTAACCTGTTTTCCAACGAATATATGGGATGAAAAAATCCCAACAAAAATTAAGCTCCTACCTAGATAAACCCATATATGGAAGGATGTGTATAAAACTCGACCTGTTAACGCATCCTCTTTCCTTTCGATTAAACCAAAAAGAAAAAATTAACAAAAAAAAACCAGAGCCGTGATTTTTCTCACTTCCATACAATTAAAGATGCAAATCAGAGCAATTTTTCCATTCAGCGGTGCAGCAATTTAAATCTGTTGAATAATAGCTGCTAATTGGATACACACAGTTGCTGCTGCTTCTGATGATGCTAAAGAGAAACCCCAAAGCCTGCTTCATTCAGCAAGTATGCGAAAGCTGATGATATATAGTTAGTGTAGATGATAAATATATACATACATATTATAGGTACTCATAAGGTATTTAAATTTAAATTGACATAAATGAAAACAGGAGACATGTCATGCATGACAGGACCTTTGTTAACGTTTTAGTGCGAGTCTCATATAAAAAGAAAGAAAAACACAAATTATGTTATTAAGTTTTTTTTTTGTCATTTTTGTGCATTTGCCAACCAATTTAAGGATTAGAGATATAAAATCACTTTTCTAATTTATTCATACTACTACTACTAGGCTCATTTAACACACCCTGGTTCGGTGTTATGAAGAAAACATTTATTGAAATATTTTATAAGATACTAGAGGCCCGTCCCGGCTTCGCAAGTTTAGACATAAATAGGTACAGATATTTAAGTTAACCATGCTAATTAAAACGACCATGAATCACTAAACTAGAAAACATTTTTTTGTCTTATCATTAATACTCTTCGCAGCGTATGCGATGAAAGCCATTTTATGGCTAATTTTCATACACCTTCGGTTGGTTTTAATAGGAATTTCTTAAGATTTCTATAGTAATCTAATACTAAATATAGCCTATGTTACTCAGTGATAATGTAGCTTTCTAATAAAAAAAGAATTATTAAAATCGGTCCAGTACTTTTTAAGTTTATTCGTTACATACAAAAATACAAATCTTTCCTCTTTATAATAATATTAGTGTAGATAAATAAATGTGTTAATATTTTAAATAGATTCTCTACATCCCCGGATTTTAAAAAAAGACTTTCGAATTATGTTAAGAGCAACAAATTATTACATTTAAAAAATGTATTTAATTTGACATCTAATATTACAAAATGGACAATTTCTTCGTTTCAAGATCTACCAAACCAAAAGTAAATTTTCACTGTATGCGGTGTTTTTATCATATAAACAAATTTTAATTAAAACCGTAATTTATTTCTGTTTTATAATTTTGTCTGTACATAAGCTATAAAACTTAATACGAAGTCCTGCAAATTAAATTAAATGCAAAAATACTTTTTCATAAATACGAGCGCATTAGTTTTAAGTGGAAAAAGTAATTGCAAAAATTCAATCAAATCAATCAAATTTCAATTTATTTTGAAAATTTGCAAAAATTGTTTTTAAAGTAAGTACGAAACCTATTAAACGATATACGGTTTAAGCTAGAATACCTTAAAAAAAATGTTTAATTTTTTAAAAATATTGTATACATATTTTATTATTTTGAAATTTAAAAATTAATTTGGTCGACAGGGTTTATCTGGAAATCAATTTACAGTTTTTAAATTGGTTTTGATATCTTAAATTCAAATCTAACTAAAATTATTACTATTAAAATTAGAAAAAAAAACACAAATACAATCAGTAGTTTAGTTATCGATAAAATTCGTGATGGTTTTCCAAATATATTATTCCTTTCTTCGAAATTCAAAAAAATTTCAAAAACTCTTAATTCATTTTTAGATTTCACTAATTTCGAATTAATCTTATGGAACAGAAAAAGACAAAACAGAGTAATTTTTGTTATTCTTACGGATTCATCGTCTAAACAATTCTATTATATCAAGTTTTTTTTAAAATATATTAAAAAAAAAGAGGCTGGGATGCGACCCACACTGATAACTTCCCATCCCATCTGTAGATTTGACTTGCTTAAAAGTTTGTCTATATGTATCAATTTTTTGTAGATTTTTTTTTTTATGAAAAAACGGACTGTTGGATTTTTATAAAAAATTACTGGATATCGAAAACAATATTTTCTGTGAAATAAAATAAGTTTGAAGCCAATATTTGTAATTTTTGAAAAACTATTTGAATCTAAAGTAAATTTTTAAAAAGTTTTAGTATTGTTTTTTTAGGTTTTTATTTTTTGTAAAAAAAACTGTCAATAAGATTTTTTTTCAAAATTCTGCAAAATGTTGAATACAATATTTCTTATAAGATAAAATAAGTTTTAAGCCTTAGTCTCAAGTTTTTGAAAAGATATTTGAGTCGAAATTCAATTTTTCCCAACTTTGAGTAATGTTTTTTTTTTTAGGTTTTTATTTTTTATAAAAAAAACTGTCAATTCGATTTTTCTCAAAATTTTATCAGATATCAAAAACATTATTCTTCATTGCAAAAAAATTGTTTTGGAGATAATCATATTTTGGTCGTAAAATTTTTGAGGTGCCACATTCTTTTTTCAGTTTTTTTGATTTATAAAAAAACCGTTAATTGGATTTTTTTCCAAAAATATACTTGTTTTGTATCACGTTACAATATATAATACATATAAAATTTAATTCAAGTCTCTATCGTCATTGGTTCATGAGATATTTAGGTTTAACCAAAATGTTCACCTTTTTTTAAACTGCTATAGTAAAAAAACCACAAACGCAATTTTCTTGAGAGCCCTTCCTGCATCTTTCTGCCTTATTATCTGTATAACAAAATTTATTTGAAGTCGATATCTCTTCTGGTTCTTGAGCTATGGAAGACGAAAAAAACGTCGCGAACGTACGGACGTACGTACACACGCACGCACAGACATCTCTCTAAAAATCTTTTATTTCGACTCTAGGGACCTTGAATTGTCGAGAAATGTCAAAATTTTCAATTTGTCAAATCGGACCCATTACAATAACTTCCTATGGGAAGTTAATAGAAAAAAAAATGCTGAAAACGGGTGTTTTTAAAACTTAAATCTAACTCCAAAATTTTGTTTTCCAAAATATGAAAACTTAAATTCAAGGTTTACTTAAAAATAAATAAATTGAGTGGCGCAACAGTCCATTGAGAACTAGTGCCTAGTGACTTACAACTCTCAACCATTCCTGTGTGCGAGTACTGTTGTTAGGGATGGAGGGGACCTACAGTTTTAAGCCGAATCCGAACGGCAAATTTGAGAAAGCACTTTTCATTACAAGAAATTACTCTTGGAGAATTTGTCAGTTCCTCGCAAGAGGCAGTACCCGTGAAAAAAACTTTAGATGACATAGGCAGGGATCGAACCCAAGAAATCTGGTATGACAGTCCAGACTCAAGGTTTACTTAAAACTTCATATAAAGCACAATTAAGACTCATAACTTACTCGCTTACTTAAAGTGGCGCTACAGTCCTGTGTGAACTAAGGCCTCACCCAATAAACTTCTCCATCTAGCTCGCTCCCTAGCTAGATGTCTCCAGTTTCGAGCTCCAAGTTGGGTGAGGTCACTTTCCACTTGTGCGCGCCATCTCATCCGCGGTCTTCCTCTCCTGCACTGTCCTGTGGATGTGAGTTCGAAGACTTTCCGGGCCGCAACATTGGTGTCCATGCGCTCTACATGACCCAGTCATCTTAGTCGTTGGACTTTATCTCTTCTGGCTAAGTCTACGTCGTCGGTGTCCGTACAGTTCGTCGTTCCATCAACTCCTCCACTCACCTTCTATGTATACGGGACTGTAGATCACACGAAGAACTTTTTTCTCGAAACGACCGAATGTGCTTCCATCCGCTTTTGTCATAGTCCATGCTTCTGCACTGTATAGCAGGACGGGGATGGCATTTTGGTACCTCGAGAGAGGGAGTTTTGCTACTCAATTGCTTTCTTAGCCCAAAGAAAGAGCGGCTAGCAAGAGTTAATCTTCGTTTGAATTCAGCGCTGGTGTTGTTTTCTGCGTTAATAGCGGAGCCTAATTAGATGAATTCATCCAAACGGACGATTTTGGCAGGGATGCCAAAACTAGACATGACCCTACACAGCTCGTCCCTGTAGATGATGTCATATGCTGCCTTGAAATCGATGAAAAGATGGTGGATGATGTTCTTGGGTTTTTTCCAGAATCTGCCGCAATGTGAATATTTGATCGACTGTGGACTTTCCTGGTCCAAAACCACACTGATAAGGACCTCTCAGGTTGTTGACGATGGGCTTTAGACGTTCACATATTACGGCAAAAAAGATTTTGTAAGCGATGTTAAGTAGACTGATGCCTCTATAGTTGGTGCAGTTTAGAGGGTCTCCTTTTTCCAGAATCGGGCAAACAATACTAAGGTTCCATTCATCGGGCATGGTATCTTTTGACCATATCTCACAGATAAGTTGGTGCATGCGCCTGTAGCTGCTTTGAAGAGCTCGGCATTTAAGCCATTTGCTCCAGTGGCTTTGTTAGACTTCAGCTTAGATATTTCAACCTTTACTTCGTCTAAGTCGGGAAGACGGGATTGTTGGCTTTCGTTGACTATGTTGAATGGATCATCCTGCTAGACAGCGGGATTCGGTTCGTCGTCGCCGTTGTACAGTCTGCAGAAGTGGTCCTTCCATATCCTCACCATTGACTGCGGTTCCAATGTGATGTTTCCACTTTCGTCTTTGGAACCTTCGGTTCGAGTTTTATGCACTTGTGAATTTCGTTTCACCTTCTCACAAAACTTTCGAACTTCATTTTTTATTTTAAACCTATCAACATCTTCGACCGCACGCTTCTCATGCTCTCTCTTTTTCCTTCTGAAAAGTCGGTGTTCTTTTCGTGCTCGTGGAAGTTAAGTTTTAAAGCAGATTACAGTAGTCCCTATTCATTTTGTTTTTGTAAAATATCGAAAATTCGAATTTTCTCAAAAACGAACCGATAGATTTTTATTAAATTGTCTCAAAATTAATTTTTCTTAACTTGTCTTCTTTCATTAAAAAAAATATATTTTGTATTCTTCCAGAAGGGTACCCCCCATGGAACTTTTATTCTGTTTTCACGTTTGCTCAAGAACTAATGAAACGATTGTAGTACCCGTAGCTTGATGGTTAGAGCGTTGGACTGTTATGCAAGGGGTCTTGGGTTCAATCCCTGCCTGTGCAACCTAACTTTTTTCATGGGTACTGCCTCTTGCGAGAAACTGACAAATTCTCCAAGAGTAATTCTTGTCATGAAAAGTGCTTTCTCAAATTAGCCGTTCGGATTCGGCATATAAACTGTAGGTCTCTAGGCCCTGGTTCTTCATGGACTGTTGCGCCACCTAATTTATTTATTTTAATAAAACGATTTCAATAATTTTTGTCTGTACAAGCTCTTATACTGTAATATTTGATTATCAAAAATGTTAAATTTTACTTTTTGGATTAAAAAAAAAAATATTGAACATAACGAAAATTAAATGAAAAGAGTATATTAATAAGTTCTTAAAACCTGCATACTAAACATATTTGTAAACTGATATTAAAAATTGTAAGCATAAGAAATTAATTTAAAAAAAAAAACGCTCCAACGATTTTGGAAAAAATTTAGGTTTTTTAATTAATTAAATGGCCTTTGAATTTTTGAAGATAAACTTATTTAATTTTATTGCTAAATTTATAAATTTGTAAATATTAATAAGTTCTATTTGTAAACAATGTCTTTTGATACAGGATCAATTTCGTGCGATCCAGTCTTTTGATTATTTTTTTGAAAATTTTGAAAAGAATCACACACAAAATAAAGTGTATATAAAATATTCAATGCTGTCTTAAAAGAAATGCACTGCAGTGTACACTGTACATACATTGAATGTTAATAAATTTCCATTTTAACCATCAGTAAAGGTGATTGGGGCTATTTTTTGAATTTCTGGCATCCATCAAAGCTCTCCCATGTTAATCATGGGACAATTTCTTAAATTGCTTTAAATTCGAACTTAAATAGGTATGTGGAAGTATGTGCTTTTTTGACTAGCTGTATCTATCTATCTACATTTGAATACAAAACAGGAAAATTATTGCCGTGATGATATTTTTGTTATAGGTTGTGAATTCACGGAAATCATATAAAAGTTCATGAAAAATGGCGCCAGAATTGCATCGGCTCTAGTAGTAGATGCAGCACCAGCATAGTACAACAGCGCAACAGCAGAGATTTTGAAATTGACTGCTCAAAATTAGATTTCCGACAACTAGCGATTTCAATTTGTGCGGTGTCAATTGCAGAAGGATTTTTTTTTCAATATTTGCTTTTTTTTCTAATCCTTTTGCATCAAATGTTGTCGTAGTTGTCGTTAGATGTTGTTGGCGGCGTCATTGTCGTTCTGGATGAGCTGAACGGCGGCAGTGGTTTGGCGGCTCTGGGAGTTATCGTTTATTTGAATAGCGAATTGCTTTCAATTTAGGGAATTATACTAAAGCGAAGTTGTATATCTATACATGACATAGGTAAGTTTGTATATATATGAATACATGTGGATGTGGATGCGGATGCAACGAAGAGGATAGATATTTTTTTTCCAAGGACATTATCTCATATATAGTACTCTCCCTATGGTTAAACGTACATATGTAGATTGGGTTACCATAGTCTATCCACTATAGATGTTATGCAATTATGCCCCAAATGTACATAGGGTCAAGTTGTATTATAATTAAATTTACTTTTGTGCACAGGACACATGATGTTCCATAAAAGGCTCAAATTGTGTAAAATGTTCCAACTTTATTGAATTAATTTTATTTTCAATTTGGACCAACAAAAAAAAAATGTTGTTGAATTTAATTTTTTATTTTTATTAATCGATGAAAGTTTTTTATGTCTGTGGTGATATACCTATTGATGAATTTGTTTTCAAAGTAGACATCAGGTGATGACATGATGATAAAAACTCAATCGATGTCTTTTTTAAAAGTATTTATTAATGAATTACATAAGTTATCAACTACGTATCAGGAACACAAAAAAAATATGTGAAATCTCCAATCACGTTTTTGAGAATTTCACGTTTTGTACGCACTAAAATTTTCGTGTTCTTTTTGGAAAAAAAACTTTTTTTCAATGATTTTTACTATATATATACTTCTTTGCCGAAAGTTTTAAGACTTAAATGAATAATAAAAAGTAAGTATACGCCTCGGTGTATCACAGAGACAATAGGTCCTAGCAAAGTATCTGTTTGGAGTGAAGAATTCTATGATCTTATAAAGTCCGGGAGATTCCGGAAACTATTCAGAATTCTTAGAAACAACTATTCAGAATTTGTCTCCGACATTTTTTAACGCACCCAGATGAAAAGCGTTACATTGTGAATGCGAATGTTTTCCAAATTCTATATTGCGATAGCAACGAAACAAATGAGAAAGATTAAAATAGCGTTGGAAGTATTTTCAAACATAATTTACATATTATTTGAGTGCGTTTTTGTATTTATTCTTGAATTTGTGTTTTTAGGGCAATCCAAATAAAAAACGACTTGTGAGTATTTTTGACGCAGTTGTGTAGTATCATCCTTTCCAATTATAAGTACCTTAAATGCAACTAAAACCTTTGACAAAGTATTTATTGGGGACAAAAGGATACCTCACGAGGACTGAATGAAATAAATGAAAAAAACATTCTAGTTGAATTTTCCAAAAACAGTAACGAACAACTCAAAATCGTAATTGTAAATTCTTTCAACCGTATTTTTAACGATGGCTGTGTACCATCCAGTTTCACTAAAGCCCAAAATTTTACAATAATACAAAAAAGGAAACACATTTTGAGAGACCTTCTAACTGGGCCAAAAGTTCTAATCGCCAGTGGATCACATTTTTCCAATGAGTAGCATTGCTAGAAATAAAATAATAACCTCTAAGTTTGCTTTGTTGATTTCAAAGCTGCAATTGACACGGTGAATAGACATAGATCTGATATACAAATTGACATCTTTTGGTGTATGTATCTTGTTTTATTGCTCTATTCTAATTTCCTGGTGACATCAAGTGCAGCAGTATGGAATGGGTCTAGTTTGTCAGAATGGTTCGCAACATCTGCAGGTGTTCCACAATGGTGGATTCTGAGCACTTTACTTTTTGTACTTTTCTTTGATGATATCTGTGATATTCTTCCTGGTGGAGTTATCTTTGGTGAAAATTTTATAAGGGTACTATTGTACGCGGATGACCATGTCTTGCTGTCTGGCAACCCGTTCTCACTTCAACTCCAAATAAATAGACTATATAGTCATATTGCGATACTTGAAATCTACATATCCTGTAAACGAAGACAATGGTTTTTGAGACTCGTCAAAGGAGAAGACAACTTTAAGAAACTTGGCGTTTCAGAAATGATAGCATTGAAACTGTTAGGGGGTTAGGCAGGCATGGTAAGGAAATAAGTAGGGAAGGTAAGCTAGCACTCAATTTGATGTGGCAAAATTAGTTTGCAAACAAAAATATTGACTATTCGTCCAAATACAAAGCGTTAAATACAATATTCAATACCTGTATGTGTTATGGAGTACAAACTCTTGGAGTTAACCTTTTTGAGGAACATCCGCTCCCAGGAGTTGAAAAGTTCAATTTGGAAGCTTGTCAGATTATTCCTCATAGTTAATTATCTGAATTGTGTTTTTATTAGTCTTTGAATATTATAACAGTGGGTGAATTCAGAGTTGGTTTTAGCAACATTTGTGGTCTTAGAAAGAACTTCTGTGCCACATATGTTCACACTGCAACAAACAGGCCAGCTTTTTTGGAATTAAGTGCAACTCGGAAGGTGAAGATTCCGATCATTTGGAATTTAATCTAAATGGGTATAACTTAGGGCTATTATTCTTTTTCCAACATGGATAAGCCGTATATGTATATACAATATACATATATAAGAAATGATGTTGCATACCAACTTCAGCCACAATATGGTTTGTGCTCTAAAACAAACTTTAACTTCATGTGGTTAAAATTTACCGTAAATAAGCACATAATCCACCCATGTTTTCTATATCGAAGTTCGACAATGCAGGTCAATCTTCCAACACCCTAGACTTGTTTCTAATAAATACATAATCAGCGTATTACCGCTTCTAGGCACATCAGACCATTGTATCGTATCTGCAAATTTCTCATGTCAAAAAATCCAATTGAGGAAAAAACTCCTATGAGAACCGTTTGGCAATATGAGAAAGATAACTGGGACGATCTCAATGAATTTTTCAGGAACTTTAACTGGTCCCTATGCTTCCTCCATAGTTACGTGGTACGTGGATTGAAATGCAGATATGGTTACAAATTTAATTCTTTGTGGAATGAGAAATTTTATCCCGAATAGGGTAAAATGTATCAAACCTAAAGATTCGAGCTGTAAGGAGGTTATTAGGATCAGAGATGTAAATTTCCGGATTTATAAAGCCAATCCCACTGAGGAAAACCGGAATAAGTTCAAACAAGCTAGAAAGACCTGTAACGGCCATATTCGACGAACCAAATTTTTGCATGGCCACAATTAGGGCAAACAAAATTACAATATCCTAAAAGCAGTACAAATTTCTAGTGTTTTGTAAAAAAACGTAAAACGTACGTATTTAGCGCAAGGGTTTTAAATCTTATTCTTGTTTCTCATCGACTAGATTCTTAGCAGATGTGGATTTTGTAACAGAAGAGAACCAGAAGATCCTTTCCATTTTTTTGCACCTTGCCCAATTTTGCATGAGATACGACGCCTGTATTTCACAAAGAAGTTTCTGCAAACTTGCTTTAACATATCGTAATAGCTTTTAAAGTTCTTCCAGTTATTGCTTATTTTTGTATGTTTCAAATCATTTAAAATTGTTTCTTTTTATCTAATCAAAAAAATTGTAAAGCTAAAAATATTTGTTAAATTATTATTAAATTGACAGAGGGCACTATTTTTACATTCAAAAAATATTTTTTTTTTAAAGAAAATTATTTAAATATTAAATCGTTCTTTTTATTTGTAAAAAAAAAATTATTAAACAACAGAATTGAAAAGAATAAAATTTGATTCCTAGTAGTATCTAATTCATCTCAATATTTTAAGGTTTAAAAAAATCGTGTTCCCTTAATAATAGCTGACACGTTGTTTTTTAAATGAAGAGATTTTCTTTGAAATTGAAAATAAAAACAGTTTTTCAAACACAATACATTTTTATATTTCAAAATTTGTTTCACCTTTTTAAAGACCATTTTTATATTACAAACGAACCAAATATTCAATTTCACTTTTCACAAAAGATCCCTTTTAACTGTTTAATGAATTAAAACTTTAAACCTTATTTACATAACCATAAGGTCAGTTTAACTAATTCTCGCCGTTGTTGTATACATTTACTCATACTCCAGCAACCAGTGACAACGACAACGGATAGAATTGTGTACCTAACTTTGGTCCATAAATTACACCATTCCTAACTAGGATAATACATAACCTCAAATAGTCAGGAACACAGGCAAACATGACATTAAAAAAAAAACACACACACATACAGACTCCTTAACTGAAGTGGTGAAAATGGAAAATCCATTCATGATGACGACGACAACGACGCGACGTAAACACACGAACTTTAGCGCGTTGCGTTGTCTGTCGTCGCCGCCGCCTTTCTTTCTCTTTAGCGCGCATCACCTGAAAACGGAAATGCTGAGCCTTTTAAAACAGGAAATTTAATTTCCCCTACGCATAAATTTTCAACTTTTTCTTCCCTTTCTATCCTAATTTTATTTCTAGTTTACCAGATCTGAGCATTTTAAAAAAAGGGGACATTGAAAAAATACACGAAGGTTTTTTATCGAATCCAATGCGTTGGTTAACGTATGGCTCCCTTTCACCGCTCGTCACACCACGCCATGCAACGCCACGCCATCCACCGCCCCATCTCTGTTTATATGGCTTGAAAGCATAGAAGCAAATGTATAACCTAGGTGGGCTAGTAAAAACTCGTTTGTTATTCTAAGCAGTGTCCCCACATTCCCATTTAAAGTATATGTATACCTGCCAAGGTTATCATCAGTTGACTTCCCTTGGAAAGGGACATAAAGTTGGACGGTATAGCGAAGCCCCTGCATGGATGGCGTGAGTCTGGCGCGTATACAAAGAGCATCCGCATCCGGATGCATGGACCATTTTTCACGGCTCTCAAAGCAAAGGGTATAAACAACATCAGTGTTGACTATTCAGATTCACCCAAAGAGGCATGGGTGCTGGTTTTGGGGGATAAGCGATCTCATTATCGGGATTTTGAGATAAAAACCCGGGGCAATCGTAAAAAGTGACCTTTTTTACATCACCCAAAAGTTTCCTCTATAGCGACGACGCGTCGCTAGCTCTGACACTATGCTCTGCTCAGTGTTCAATGCTTCTGCTTGCTGCCTAAAATAAAGCTGAAAATCTGGCTGGCGTCGTAGCTATTAAATCTGTCTGTGGAATAATTTCAAATGGCATTGGCTCTCGGGCTGTTATCCTGGCAATTAAACAGTCGTAAAATGGGGGACTTTAATTGGATATTACATCCGTTGTGGTGTATTATGCCTGATGTAAGTTGATGAAGGAGTCTCCTCATAGCAATGAGATAGAGATAGAGCAGCAAGAGGTGTGCAATCGTCATCATTGGAATGTTGGAGAAGGGATGTCGGGTTTTTTTGCGGGCGATGAAAACGATGATTTTCGCAGTTCTTATCTCAATGAATTATGAGATTCGTTTTTTTTAGTTAAGCAGTTTTATTTAAGGATTTAAAGTACGAAATGGAGAGTGTTTGGGTGAAAACGGAAGCTACTTGTGGATGAAAATTAACTGTTGTCAGGAGAATAACTTATTCATTAGAAATGGGAAAATATGGAAACTACGCTTTTTAAAGTGAAAGTAATTGAGGATTGATAGAGTATTTTTTTCAAAATGCTGCTAGTATAGGGTGACAAAGTTGTTGATAAAAGCGGTAAATGTCAAATTTTTCCAGTCACGCTAAAAGAAGTTAAAAGCATGTCACAACATAAGTTATCAAATAAAAAATAACTTACGTTCTTATAATAGGTCAGGTTTTGAAAGTAATTCCTTAAATATTCTTCGAAAACTCAAATTTACAACAAAAAGGAAGCGTTAAACCAAACATAATTGGAAAATTGAAGAAGTCAATATAATACCTAAGGAATTAACGCAACTAACAGAAGTTATATCATACAATCATGTCAAAAGTTTTCGGAAAACTGATATTGAAAAGACTCAAGAAAATAATAGAAGAAAAAAGACGAATTCCAAAACATTAGTTTTAAAAGGGGCACTTGAGGAAAAACAAGTATGCTCAACTACATTCTTAGATTTTGCAATTTGTAGTTATGTACAAACTTCACAGGGACCTTTCCAGACAATACTACGAAATATTGAAATCATATGTTATGAATTTCTAAGGAAACGTTTCGACCAAAAATCCTCGTTGCTAAAGAAAACTAAACCATTGTAGGACAAACCATGGGACCAATTTCATTACAAGGTATATTAAAGTAGACATCAAAGCTAACGTGGTCAGGTATTATGATAATTTTAAAATTTTAGTGCTAGATAAATCCGTTACAAAAGCTACACAAAAATTTCCAAAATGAAGTCCATAAATTAAGTGATTAGACGCAAAAATGGCGCATCACATTAAACTAAACGGAATCGGTGCATGAAAACTTTGCACACAAAATCATAAACAAGGTTCCAATTTTATAAATAGTACAGAAGTTTCTTACTCTAGTATTGCCAAATACTTTGGATTGACCTCGGATGCCAAGCTAAAATTGAAAAAGAAATACTGAAACATATGGCATCCATTTGTGAGCTGTATAAAGGAAAAAAATGCTAAGCATATATTTAGCCTGGTAAAGCGTTCCCTGTATTTAACAGTACGTCCAAAATTGGGTTCACGGATAAACTGCTGTGCATTCCTAGAAGTACCGGTATTACAGTTGAATTATTTGAGGGAAGGAATACCACTGGCTAATTTAACTAGATCATTGTTTGTAAAAATATCTATGAAACAATGAAAGACCTGAAACCTTGCGGCGTTTTTCAAGAGAAGCAAATTTCTCAGTAAAAGAACGATCAATACTTTCAAGATCAAGATTTAATGAGTAGTCCACATCAGAAAAACGAAGAGAATCTAAAAACGAATATGAAAAGCTAAGGGAGCTGTGATCAGCTAAACAATAAAGTGAGTTAGAAGTTTCGGACAAAAGATAATTTATAAAAATGAGAAAGAGTGTCGGAGACAAAACGTAGCCCTGTGGCACACCATCGTTTGTTTGTGGATATCAGATTTGAACCCGTCCAATACAACTTGAATTAAAGGGTCCAAAGGGTTATTTCTAACCTAACAAAGAAGAGATTCATCAATACCAAATGCACGTATTTTCGATAAGAGAGCTTAATGCTCAACTCTATTAAATGCCTTTGGAATATCAAGTGCAATAATTTAAATTTCTCCAAAACGATGTAAAGATTTGTTTTACTGCTTAGTAAGATAAAACATGAAATCACCAGTGGACCTTTTTCTACGAAAGCCATACTATTGGTCATTAGGAAGCTTTTGTTCTTTCTTAAAAAATACCTCTTTAGAACAATAGAGGGGATTTTCTCCGGTCCAGCGGATTTATGCATGTCAAGTGTTTTAAATACTCTAGCGACTATACATGTGCTAAAAAAAATTCGTTTACGCTTTCAGCTACAGGAGGAGCCATGTCACTTATTGGCAG
The DNA here is from genome assembly GCA_951509635.1 of Eupeodes luniger. NCBI lineage: Eukaryota > Metazoa > Arthropoda > Insecta > Diptera > Syrphidae > Eupeodes > Eupeodes luniger. The sequence continues at coordinate 106,936,269 of OX608075.1, forward strand.
CATCCAATAAACAGGAAACTGTGCTGCAAGCAAATCGGCTTTATCAATCGAGCTTACAAAATTCATTAAAAACGAGTGTAGGAACCAACGACTACGTTTTACAAATTACCAGAAATGTTATTTGTAAAATGTCGGGACATTGTAGTATTTTCTGCCGTAAAATTTGGTCATTTAATAATTGAATGCGTCGAAAATGTCCGTTTCAGGTCTTTCCAGTTTGTTTGAACTTATTCCGGTTTTCCTCAGTGGTGTTGGTTTTATAAATCTGGGAACTTACATTTTTAATCCTAATAGCCGCCTACAGCTCGAATCAAACCATGAGTTTTCTTTGGATTTGATGAATTTTACCCTATTCAGAATAAAATTTCCCATTCCACAAAGGTTTCCATCGGACATGTTTCGATAATTTTAAATTTCTGCTCAGTAAGTAATTAATTATTGTGGATATTTACTTTGAAAATGAATCATTTCGCGAAGTTCATAGAATACTGTGTTCATGATGAAGCTCATTTCTGGTAAAATGGCTTCGACTATAATTACAATTGTCCGAATTGGATCGAAGACATTTATCAAGCTATTACCGAATTTCTATTATGTATTTGATTCAATGTTTTGGCTTATATGCTATCGGCGTCTTTCTAAATGAGAAAGAAGCACTATAGAGCCCTTCTGATTGATTTTTGTTCCCGAAAATATATCAACTAAAAATCGGAGAAAAATCTATAGCTTTTAAGTAGGCTATGGAAACTTTTGTAAATCAAAATGCTCTTAAAAGGACTAGATGCAATTTGCAGCACTGTTAGGTTATATAAATATGTTAAGTCCTGTTCGAGAAGTTTTTAAAATTCAAAATTCAAAATTCAAAACTAGACTTTTCAAACGACCTAGATGTCTGTTACCCAACAACAAAGCAAAGTAAATTATGGATTAGATCAATCAACATACACCGCATCATCTTCAAAGATGTCTACAGTCATAGGAATTAATAATATTAACATGCCGTTAGGTATGTCTTCAATTTTTCATACTTATTGACAAAAACTCCTTCTTTCTCAATTAAACATCAATCTCAATCCGATATATATGTATGTATATAATTTTTAGAAGGACTAAAAATCATCTTGAAATGGAAATAAAACTTCTTCTTCTCAAAGAATTTTTTGATTTTCTGCATCTTCAAATATTTGTTTTTCATTTTTGACATCATCCCATCACCAAATATCCTTATATCTAGTACACAGTACAGAGTAGGGCAAAAGTAAGCACATATTTCAGCCCCTCAAGCACCCCAATATGATGCGATGAGAAATAAAATAAGAAAGAAAAAAATAAATCCGATGATCTTTTTCATTTCGCGACTTTTAAAATCACCTTTGAATGGCAAATGCCAAAGACCTAAAACCCCCGCATTTTTTTTTTTGAACTTTTCATCCTTCCCAATATGTCTGTCGCGTCTCGTCTCGTAGCGTCGCATCTGAAAAGCGAAAGATAAACACACACATTGCAAAAGAAAAGTTTCTTTCCGTCATGTTTGCCCACTGTTTCGTTACGCTCCGTTGACTGAGCGCAAATACGAATTGGGACTTAACTGAATGGCAAAAGGGACCTTGATGTTCTATATACTCAACTCCTCCTATACGATACCTAACCTTATCCTGTAATACATAGAAGGATAGGGTACAACACGGTATAACGGTACATTGTGCATATACGTACATATAAAATGAAATATGGGCACACGACACGAATGGGAGGGAAAAAAGATGCATGAATCCCGGTTTTATGCTTGAAATAATTTCAAATGTCTTAAGATGATGCCAAGAAAAGTATATTTATAGTTTGTTTTATTTTTTTTTTAAGGTGCAGACCTCTCTGTATAGCCCTTGCAGAGGTTTTTCCTTATACGTATAGATATGTACCGTCCCAGCCAAAAAAAGTCTTGTCCCACAGCAGCATGTTTCATATTATAAATGTGGATATTTTTGGACAAGCAAAGACGTGAACCTTATGCAAACTCTATTACTTTTGGTTAAACGGAATGACAGTTGAGCTGTCAAACGAAGATTGCAAAATGGGAAATTCATATTTTTGCCCCGCATATTCAAACGTATCCTTAGGGAAAGGGAAGGGATATGATGGCTTTGTTGTGAATATACATAATATATAGCTTATACCAATATTTAGTTTAGTTTTGGTAGAGTACTCATATACCTCCATAGTACTGTTGAGGTTATATGCGTTATATAGATATAAAATGGTGGAATGATGAAAGCCATAATCCTGATAGCTGAAAGCATATTGATGAAATAATTTTGGTTTGGTTTTTTTGTTTCTGCAATTTTTTCGGAAGGAAATATTAAAATATCAAGTTGACAATTTTAATATAGAAAGTTTATTTGTCAAATGTCAATTTGACAGATACAAATATGTCAGGTGTGTCAATTTGACATAAGCAAACTGAGTAATAGAACTTATATGAAGTAGTTATAAATATACATAAAGCTTACTTATCAAAATAAGAATATTGACCGAAAAAGAGTGGGTATAGACATAATCACTTTCAATGGCATATTTTTATATATTATAAAAGTTTGTAAACGTCTATCAATATTTCAAAATATTAACAACTGTCTTTTATAAAGTCATTTGATGTTTTCTGTTTAAAATATAACCAGAATAACTTTGCTGTTTCTATTTACGAAAAGGTATAATTTTTAAGTGTTTTCGTTGTTTTAAACGTTTCATTTAAATATTATGTTGAAATTTGGAAGAGAAGAACGTCTTGTTTGCATTAAATACTTCTTAAAAAATCCATGCCAGATTCGGCGGAACACCAAGAAATGCCTCAGTTTTTAGGTTTGGTGGCTTAGCAACTTAAGCTTGATGACTCCATAGGCGCCAGGAGAAGATTCCAATATTTTAATTTTTAATACATTTTTGATACAAATTTGATATAATTATAAATTTTGGACTTTGCCATTGATTGCGAAATACAAGCAAAATCGGTCTTTGAAAAATTTCCCGAGGAGTGGAGAAATTGAGGGATTGTTAAGTTTTCAAAAAAAAGAAGATTTGATGAAAGCGAAAACTGGAGAAAGTATGACCGTTTTTTCAACAGTTGCAGGAAGATTGTTTAAGAACGCATAAGAGAACACCTAGAGCAATACTTGAAGCTGACCAAGCACGATTCCGCAGTGGAGTCTCCTGAATTGTTCACTACTTCGCCTGCTTTTATTCATTTTAAGAAAGCTTTTGAAAGCGTAAATAGGGATTTCCTCAATTTTTTTTTGTGTGGGGGGGGGGGTAATGTTATTTCTATGATAAAGAAGAATAAGTCCCGATTTCACGTCTTACAGGGTTGTAAGTTGTAAGGAGAGTCTGAAGTCCACAGTGATGGATTCAGACAGAGCTACAACCTGCCAATATTGTTCTTATTGGTAATCAGTAGGGCTAGGATTTCCATGCACTTAAAAACGCTAAATATGCGCTTAAAATATGCTCTTAAAAATGGGAAATATGCACTTAAAATATGAATTTAAAATCATATAATTGAACACAAAAAAGACTTAGTATACAGTTTTTATAAAAAAAATCAGTCTTTTATTTTATCTTTTAAAGGGACTAAAAAACAAGTTGGTACATTCTAAAATTAAAAAATACACAAAACATAAACAATAAATAAAAATTACATCAACCTAAGAAAAAGATATCCCTTTGAAGAAATTTTTTTTTTCAAAATAACGACAATAGAAAAATTGACATAAATGATGAAATTCTTCTTAAAGTTTTTAAAAATAAAGCTTTGGCGATTAGGCCTTCGAAACGTCTTATACATCGAAAAGGAACGTTCTACGTCAATTGACGTAAGTGGTGCATTCTTAAAGGAAGAAATTTCATCGGTTGTAAAGTTTCTCAAATAATTTTCATTACTGCAATTCAATGTAAATGTCTTGCATATATTTTTCATTGTTGAAAACACTTCAATTTTTGCTAGAACATTCTCAAGCTTATTTTGTATGGCTGGAGCAAGAGATCCTTAACAGCAGTTATTTTTACAACAGCATCTTCAACTAAATCAATTTGATTTTTTAATGAGTCCTTTCCCTCAAGCTTTGTTAGGGTATCACAAGGAAAACTGTAGTAAGAGTTAATGAATATTATTTGGCTTTTAAGTAAGATCTGGTTCAATATCTCTTTTGCAATATTAATTGCAACAGCATCAGATCATCGAAATTATTAACCACTTCTTAAAACTCCTCATAGTGCTTTGCGTAATAGGCAACTGCTTGTAGCCAAGTTCCCCACCGGGTTAAAATAGGCTGTGGTGGAAGAGGTGTTAAAGGGTACTTTTCTCTAAAAAGTTCCATGCGAGATGGTCCCTTTAAAAATATTTGTTTTCGGTTGGAAACCAATAAATCAACATTTTTAAAATAACTTCGTATTTCCTCTGCAACTCGATGTAGTGCATGATCTAAACACGTTACATGTATCAACTTGGGATAAAAGAGTTTTAACCCTCTAGCTGCCTTAAACATGTATTGCGCCGCATCGGTTAAAAAGAGAAGAATTTGTTTGTATTTTCACCTAGTTCATTGATTCTAATTTTAATGGTTCTTTGAAACTGATGTTTTTTTAATTTTATGTCCATTTTTTTTAAATATAAACTAACAATATGCATTTATTATAAAAAATATGCAAAAATATGCAAAATATGCATTTATAGTCAAATATGCAAAAATATGCACTAACGATTGAATGCCATTTTAAACGAAAATTAATGATTCTTAAAGATAATTTGTTCGCTTGCTTCTAAAGTTTGTCAAAGAAAATATGCATTTGCATGGAAATCCTAGCCCTAGTAATCAGTAATCTGACAACATACCTGAAGCATCTAGACTACGTAGACGATGTATGATTGCTATCTCATAGGATAATGAGTCATGTCTATTAAATATTAACGAGAATGAAGAGAAAGGAGCAGAAATCGTGGGGCTAAGAATCAATACGTTAGGGAAAAACTTAGAATTTCAGTCTCGGAGCCCCACAGACATCCTCTCTAATAATTTCTTAACATAAAGTAGAAGAGGTTAAGAGTTTTCAGTATCTTAGAAGTACTTAAAACCTAAAAAGGTATTGCTATAGTCGTATTTAAAAGTCTAAGGGTGCATTCGGGATGTTGTCCAATGTTTATAGGAAAAGAAGGTCAGCTTTAAGACAAAGTTACAACTGTTCCGCTCAAACATATGGAAAATAAGGGCAACGATTACTTAACTGCAAAACCACCATTCGTCCATGAAATATCTTACAGTTTTGTTGGCCCAACTTATATCCAATGAACTGCATTAAATACGATAAGGTCAGGACACTATTATACGAAGGCGTGAAAGGCAGTGAATTGGACATTTGCTTAGAAAAGATATTCATTCACTTAAGTCATAAAGATCGGGATAGATTTGAAGGGAGCTCAAACACGTCGCCAGACCAGGTGTGAGGACCTAGGTAGGTAAGTAAGCAAAATGCTGAACTTGATGTCTATTTGGCGTCAATAAAACTTGAATACAAAAAAAAAAAGAATGGGGTGGCGCAACAGTCCGTTGAGAACTAGGGCCTAGTGACTTACAACTCTCAACCATTCCTGTGTGCGAGTATTGTTGTCAGGGATGGAGGGGACCTACGCCCAATTAGAGAAAGCACTTTTCATGACAAGAATTACTCTTGGAGAATTTGTCAATTTCTCGCAAGAGGCAGTACCCGTGAAAAAACTTTAGATGGCATAGGCAGGGATCGAACCCAAGACCTCTGGCATGACAGTCCAACGTAATAACCATCATGCCACGGGTAATAAAACTTGAATAGTAGACGAAATAAAGCCTTAATTAGTCGTGTGATCGTATCTTGTTGCCCTCACCTTAAGACATCAGTAATACTTCCACTTTCTTAAAATTTTGTCGGAAATTTACTAATTTCTTGCGTAGTCGATCGACTTGACTTTAAGCTGATACGTTTAAATTACCACTCTGTAGTTAGTTTTAATAATTGTATTGGGTTGTTCAATTGTAAAGCAATCCATTATAGTAAGTTTTAAAACTTCAACTAATATTATGATACTTCAAATGACAACTGAGTTTGATAGGTGTCAAATATCAGTACTAATAACTTAAAACCAGGAAATGAATAACACTCTTTGTCAATATCCAAATCAACTAAAAGTTTCTGATGTCATTTTCTGCTTGAAGAATCAAAATTTCGACATTTCGATATTTTGTTTTATATTTCGAAATATCTCTATGTCTACGTTAAAATGATTCCAATGGCGTTTTAGGACTAAGTATTTTCAACACAAAAACCTATGCCTATGCACTAGTAACTTTCTGTTACAAAAAAAAAATATGTTTTTTTAAATCTTCTTTACGACTTTTAGACAAAAGAAGGCTTAGATTAACAATTGATGAACTTTTTCAGGATTCCTCACCTAAACGATTTTCCTATACCTAATTCTAGACAAACATCGTTATGTTAAAAAATTCATTATTTATTTTAGCAATAAATTCTCCTTAAAAAAAATTAAAACAACATATTTAAGCTTACCGCTTTATCTGCGTGCTTCATCTCGTGTTCTTTGTACATCGCATACGTTTTATAATGTATTCTGTAGAGTTGGTCAATTCCGAGTGCACTCATTCGTCATTCTAGACAAAAAACACATATTCCATCAGAGCTTTAGCTTATCCTGCAATAAAAAACAACAACAACAAAAAATTAAACGCTTTTAATAAAGTACACAATTGGGAATAATTATTTTCTCGTGGTTCGCATTACAAATGATTATCTCTAAATCACTTTTTTGGGTAGGGACTGGGAATTGGCTAAGGATGGGTATATGAATATATATGTACATGGCTTCAACTCCGCAATACACTGAACCCATCACTTTGTCAGAACTAAATGAACCAGCAAACATAATAATGTACAAAACTTCATGTTCGCTTGTCTGTTCATCCTCGACTGTCGACATACTATATGTATTATAATCAGGCTTCGTTTTGCTGAGCTTTCACTCATATAATAATTAATGAGCATCATTAAGTCAAAATCAGCTGCTAAACCTCCGCTCCCGATGGGGAGTCCTTATTTGATTTAATCATACACATATAATATACATAGATGTGAGTGTGTGTCAAATTTTAGCTTTCTCCATTCACACATATCCTATAAATTAATATGTTGTATTATTGTTCGTTGCCATAATAATTATTAAGTTATATCATCTCAAAGTGTCATTAAGCTGAGATTACACTTTGTCAGTCATATAAAATATGACACACAGGAGAGTATAAATGTGACTATTGGAGGCATTCGAACTCTGCTTGAAGTCATATGCAAGCATATTTTATTTGAAGGACAGTTCAATGACTTCATAAAAAAAAACTTTTAAAGTGTGTTCAGAGCCTTAACAATACCTTACACTCAAAAACAAACACCACAAAAGCTGACAAAAAAAAACTCAATCCTTAAAACGAATTACATTTATTATAACCACAATGATGATGATAATGATAACCATTCACATTGAACAAGTGTCTTGCCAATTAAGATCCTTAATTCGTTAAATTAGAAAATATTTATGACGTTGACGTGAGTGTGCGTTAAAAGTTTTTGTATGAATGATACCTACATCATTACATAAATTACGTACAACTAAACAAAATCCACAAAAACAATAATTCAAACAGTAGGTGAGTTGAGTATACCGATACACATACAAAAAAAACATTGAAACACGCAAAACCACAGGACTGGAAAGAAGATGGAAAACAATAATTATGTCACATCAAAAAGTTATGAAAGTTTTAGTGGATGGCGCCCAACATAGACTCTTGCTCGTATACATTTTTGTTATAACAGGACAAACATTTTACAATGTGTCTAGAAATGCTGCTACATAAAAAAGGACTCATGTGGTAAAAGGTATGAGAAGACGCGTGAAGAAAACCATGTGGAAAACTTATTTCGGTTATAAAGAAATTTCCGCCGGACGAAGACGACGCCGGCGAACGGCAACGGTAGTACTGTCATTTAAATTGCGATATGAATAAGTTTTGAAGTTTAAAATTTCCAAATTTTAACACGACTAAAGGGTGACATTTTATGTGTGTGATGGTGATCAAGAGATAACGGTGGTAACCATTTTTAATGTTTTAATGAAAAATGTTCAAGGCTTGTTTTGTTAAAACAACACCCACTATCGTCCTCTGCCGGTTGAATAAAAATATGATATTTATGCTTTCTAAATATACTTACAAACCTATTTACATAGACATGAAGAGACATTTTTCAAGAAAAGCGGTCGGTGTAGACTTAAAAATTAATTTTAAAAGATGTCAGTTGTCACATTTCAATTGTCTAATTGTCTTTATTTCGGTCTTCCATTACTTACATTTGCAAATTTCTTTTTATATTTCTTTATTAAACACGAATTCTTCTTCTTTTTTTGAACTAAATTTCGGTAAATGTAAGGATTTGAGGTAAATTCTACTTTTGAAATAAACATTTTTAAAGGTTGGGCCAAATACAAGTTTCTTTTAAAAAAAGCTGTAAAGTGAGCAAAATAATTTTTGGTTTCATGTATGAGATCTTAATTGTAGAAACATCATTTTCATTAATTATGGATTATATTGTGTCAGTCAAGTGGCATGCCTCAACTACAGTTGTGTTGGGGGCGTTAGATATTTTCGCCCAAAATTATAACGCAAAAATCCTTAAATGTCATAAAGCCAAAAATTGGTCACAAAGCCAAACAGTTTTTAACAAAACAAAGAATTTTTTAATTTTGAAATTGGGTTTAATGACGGTGCGGGATTGGGTTTTGTGACATTTATTTTGGGCATTACGACGATTATGATTTCTATCATTTTTTTTTTCTCAACGCCATATAACCCAAATCATGTAATGACATAAAGTCCGAAAAAATAAACGCTGTAAAAAAATGTCACAAAACCCAAATAAAATATCAAATCACTTAAACCAACTTTCAATGTCGAAACGCCAGAATGTAGAAATGTCATAAAGCCAAATATTGAATATGCTAAAAAGTGAAATGGTACTCTGTTAGGATCGAATCGATGTTTAGAAATGGCTCCCAAAAATTACACCAATTATTTTGTCTGGTTGAAATAAAAAAAATAAAAAAGAGGCTGGGATGCGACCCACACTGATAACTTCCCATCCCGTCTGTCGATTTGTCTTGCTTAAAAGTTTGTCTATATGTATCAATTTTTACCAAATGTGCGTACTATTTTTTGTAGATATATTTTATTGAAAATCGAAAACAATATTTTCTGTGAAATAAAATAAGTTTGAACCCAATATTTTAAATTTTTTAAAAGCTATTTGAGTCGAAAGTAAATTTTTACCAAGTTCAAGTATTGTTTTTTTTTAGGTTTTTAGTTTTTGTAAAAAAAACTTTCAATTCGATTTTTCTCAAAATTTGACCGAATGTTGAAAACTTCTTATTAGATAAAATTAGTTTGAAGCCAATGTCTCAAAGTTTTCAAAATATATTTAGGTCGAAAAACAATTTTTACCAATTTTTGTTAAATTTTTTTAGGTTTTTAATTTTTTGTAAAAAAAACTGTCAATTCGATTTTTTTCAAAATTTTACTGAATGTTGACAACAATATTTTTTGAAAGACAAAAGCAGTTTGAAGCCATAATCTCAAGGTTTTGAAAAGATATTTGAGTCGAAATTCAATTTTTACCAACTTTGAGTAATGTTTTTGGATTTTTTTTCGAAAAATGTATTTGTTTTGCATCACGTTACAATATAATAATATAAAATTTAATTCAAGTCTCTAACTTTATTGGTTCGTGAGATATTTCGGGTTAACCAAAATGTTCACCTTTTCTTAAACTCCTGTGGTAAAAAAACCACCCACGCAATTTTCTTGAAAGCCTTTTCTGCATCTTTCTGCATTATTATCTGTATAACAAAATTTATTTGACGTTGATATCTTTACTGGTTCTGGAGCTATGGACGACGAAAAGAACTTCACAAACGTACGTACACACGCACGAACAGACATCTTTCTAAAAACCTTTTATATCGACTTTAGGGACCTTGAAAAGTCGAGAAATGTCAAAATTTTCAATTAGACAAATCGGACCCATTACAATAACTTCCTATGGGAAGTTAATAGAATATATTTTGTTTTGGAAAATAAACCTTTGATGTGGGCGTACTTGCACATATGAAAAATAATAACGACATAATCTTGAAAACTAAGTAAATATTGAAGAAATGATTTCATAATTTCTATGCACACAGAAAAATTCAAATAACAAAACTACATTCGTATCTGAAAAGATTAACTTAACTCATACGAAATTATTTTAACCAAGTAACAAGGTAGACTATTTAATAATGAAATTAATTTTGTATATAAGCGTCAAAATCAATAAAGTACCCTGGGGCGTATACGCACTTTTTTAAATTGAATTTTATACAAATTTCATTAACTTGTTTTTTTTTCGTACTACACGTAAAATTATAATAATGCAAGACTGTCAGCATAAACATGAAGAATGAGAACAACATCTACCAAACCAGATAGTTGGTCTAATAGCAACACAAATCCTTTGCTTCTCCTAAAAACCAAAGTTTTTCAAAAACCTAAAATTTTCGTATTTATTGTAATACTCTCTAAAAGTGACAAAAAGGAGTAATACAAATTAAATTTAGTCAAAAATTGTGATTTTAATACAAATTTAATATTAAAAAAAAAATAATTTTCAACATAAAAGTGATGCGTTGCCTTGCATCAGGAACAAAATTGAACACATAAACAAAACAGACAAAACAAAAATCACCTGGAATTTTATTCTAAAATAATAAATTCTCTCCCAAGAGAACAATTTAGTACTACATTCTCTCTAGAAAAGGTTTCAACAAAATAAAAATACTGGGTATAGTTTATCTCTTATCAAAAATGCGCAAGTCCTCTTGTCCCTTTTATTTTATCAATTATACATATCTGCTCTTTCTTAATATTTTCATCCACAGAATTTTATACACCAACAGAGAGTGAAAGTCAAACAAAATAAAAAGAATCAACAAAACGAAAAAACGTTTGTTTCTATCATCCTCATGTCATCATATTCATCAGCTATGTTTTAAAGAAATTTCTACCTTAAAGCTAAAGCTTCTCTCTGCTATTATCATCCTACTTTATCAGTCAGCTATTCTTTGCACTCAAATCAGACAGGAAGCCTCAAACCTCCATATTTCTTTTCAAAGTTAATAGGAAAGAAAAAATAATGTGAAAAGAATTGAAGAGAACCAAACAAATGAAGAAGAATTAAAAATAAAAAATGAAAAATGAAAACAAAGCGGAAAAGCATTTTACTCAATGCCCAACATTGTACCTGGGTGGCAGAATGTGGTAATTTCGTTTTCATCCTGTTTTGTATGCGATTTGAATGGAATTCAGTTCTTTTTCTTCTGGATTAGAAATGTACACCACTCTACATTATATTGCCTCCTTTTAACGCATGTATGAGTATCTAATATATTTTTTAATGCACTTTGACAACTAAACAAGGTGTTTCGAGATATAAACAAATAATTTCTTTCAAATTTAGATAGTTTGATTTTCTGACTTCTCTGTCATCCGAATATCTTTTTTCGAATCGCACAGTTTTGAAAAAATTCCTTGAAATTCTTTTTTCAAGAGACTTCCTTAACCTCCTAAAATTTGACAAGAACAATTACCCAAGTTTTCAAATTGTTTTTTAAAAATTTCATCTTAAGTTGAATTAAGGATAATTTTATTGTTTTTAAGAAAGTAAATTATATCTAAACTTATTTTAAATTGTGTTATCCTAAGTCCACATGTATTTTTTATCATTCTAGTATTGTTTTTTTGGTAGGGTTTTATTTTTTGTAAAAAAAACTGTCAATTCGATTTTTCTCAAAATTTTATCGGATGTTGAAAACAATATTTTTTATAAAATACAATTAATTGGAAGCCATAACCTTAAATTTTCGAAAGAATATTTAAGTCGAAATTCAATTTTTACCATTTTTGAGTAATGTTTTTTTTAGGTTTTTATTTTTTATAAAAAAATTGGCAATTAGATTTTTCTCAAAATTTTATCAGATGTCAAAAACATTATTCTTCGTTGCACAAAATTGTTTTGGAGATGAAATCATATTTTAGTCGGAAAATTTTCGAGGTGACAAATTTTTTTTTCAGTTTTTTTGATTTATAAAAAACCTTTAATTGAATTTTTTTCAAAAAATATACTTGTTCTGTATCACTTTACAATATATTATATAAAATTTAATTCAAGTCTCTAGCGTCATTGGTTCATGAGATTTTTAGGTTTAACCAAAATTTTCATTTTTTTTTTTAAACTGCTATGGTAAAAAAAACTACCTACGCAATTTTCTTGAGAGCCATTTCTGTATCTTTCTGCCTTAATATCTCTATAACAAAATTTATTTGAAGTCGATATCTCTTCTGGTTCTTGAGCTATGGACGACGAAAAAACGTCGCGAACGTACGACGTACGTACAAACGCACGCTTAGACATCTTTCTAAAAATCTTTTATTTTGACTCTAGGGACCTTGAAACGTCGAGAAATGTCAAAATTTTCAATTTGACAAATCGGACCCATTACAATAACTTCCTATGGGAAGTTAAAAAGATTCAAAAAAAGATACCAATGCACATTAATCTTAAAGTTTGGAATACTAAAATGGTAGGGGGAAGCAGAACTGTGTAAAGCATTCCACATTCTTGATAAGCGGCTTAAGAACTTTTGATTTTTATTAACATCTTTTACCTTAGTTCAGTCGAAAAATATTAACTCCACCTCAGGTTCATGGTAGCAAGAAATCAGAAGATCTTCGAGATTTATGTCTTACATTGTTCTCATATAAATAGAAAATGTTTAGCCAAGCCGAGATTGGTAGGTCTTTGTGCCTTATGTCGAAAGTTCAGGGCTTTTGCTGAATTAATAAAACCCTACAATTGGCTAACATCAAAGCATTATTAAGTTTATTGTCCTTTATGTGTCCTTGAAAATTTGATACGATTGCATAGTTAGACATTTATTTTCACTTAGAGCATTATTGTCGTCATATTAAAACCACCCTGTAGCTATATAACATCAACGATTTGGTTTATGGATTTCACTTTTCTACACACGGATGGATGAATACTGTCTGCATGCACTCTAGCTATAATCGTACTATGGAGCCTAAGTAGTGAGTAGGGTGTAATGGAGAGCCCACTTGCATGCCTCTTGATCTGTCTGATGGTTGGTTCTTTCAGCCCTACTGATGCGATGCAAGTCTGCCTGCCACATCAACATATATCTATCTTTCTATCTATCTATCTGTCTATCTATGTTATGCATCTCTACCCACGCTTGTCTGTCGTGTCTGTTTATTTGTCTGCTGGTGGTTGGTTGGTTAGTTGACTTCGTCGACAACGATACGATGACGTTACAAATTGTTGAAGGCAGAGAATGCGGATGATGGTTGCTGTTGCTGTTGCCGTATAGTGAGGTTTAAGCAAGGCCAATGCAACTTGACAAACAAAAAAAAGTTAATATATACCTACCTACCTATCTATCTACAAAACAAAAAAGCTTTTACTTTTATTTTCAAGTTTATCTGTTCCTGTCATTCGTATTGTCTCGAGCTATATCTACCTACACAAGTGCATATATAACGTGAAGTGTTCCTGCCTTCAACTATACTATCTAGATGTTATGTATATGCTGAAAAGTCGGGAACTGACGGTGTTGGGTAAGGTCTGGCTCGCATTTGAATGCGGGCCTAATTGCAACGGATATGTGTGGTGTGTAGTCTAGTATAGAAAGGAGGACCACTCTCTCCACGTGAACATAGAACATATCAACTTTAGAATGAGGCTAAGGATGATGATGATGGGGCGTTTAAATTAAGTTCACCATCATATCGCATAAGGTGTATAGTATATATGCTTAGCAACCTGTTCCCTGATGGTGGAGTTAACTAATTGGTTTGAGTCCTAAATGGTTTCCAAATTACGACGATTATCATCATATCTATGGTAGAAAAGGTACATATAAAGATATAGAGACATAGAGACGTTTTTAGTACGTCACAGTCATAGTTACAAAAGTATATTATAGTATATACGAATATGGTGTGCAATGTAAGCTTCATTCAACTATAGCAAAAAATATTTAAGAATGGAAAAGGTTGCTGCGTGTTAGTATCTACATACGACTTTATATGAAAGCTACATTCTATATCGAGTTTAAATAGTCCGAAGGTGCATCGTTTGGATAATTTGTTGAAGCTCAAATTGGTATTTCAGGTATTTGGCACTTTTGAAAGGCTTTATAATGCTGAAGAACTAATCTTTAATAGTGTGATAGATGTTTTTGAGGATTAAGAACAGCATAGTATAACAGCTAATACATAATATGAGAAAAATGTTAATCTTTTTATAGCTGATGAATAAAACTACACGTACACTTTATGGATTTCATTAAAAATGTGGTTAAAAGTTTAATAGGTATTTAAGGAAGAAATATATGTACATTTTTATGAATTTAGGTTAAGTCAAGAAAAGAAGTACTTTCTAGACATTTTTTAAATTCTTAAACAATTTTTAAATTTTTTCTCTTGTATTTGAAACAAAAAAAATAGTCATAGGTAAAACTATAATATTTAAAAAGATGTGATTGAAACTCACAATCAGAAACACAGAACTTGAATTGAAAGTGAAACAACGATTAAATAAATTAAATGCATTGAAACATTGTATAAAAAGTCAACAACTTTAAAAATTAAAAAGACAGTTAAGTCACATAAGATAAGGGTGTATTTTTATATTGATGTCCTGAATACATTTCAAAATTTAAGGTCTTAAGACCCAAAAATCTTTTTAAATACATTTTTTTTTTTTCAAAAAAATGCAACCAACATTTTGTCTGTTAAAAATATTTTAATATTCAAAAGATTTCTTGGAGCGATTTAAATGCTTTCAAATTAATAAAAATACGCCCTTTTGTATTTTGTTAGCGTGGTTTTCCGAATTACTATATATTTTCTTGCCGGTCTCATGGTGGAAATTTGTTGATATTTATGTTAAAAAAAATAACAATGTTATGAAAATTTGAGCCCATAATATACGACGAGTTTCAGCAATTTAAAGGCAACTTAGTATCAAATTGGTCAAGGTTACTTCTTAAGAACCTTAATGTTTGCTCTTTCTCTTAAAAAAGATCTTATGAGATTATTCCTGTTCTAAACCGTGTGAAAACAAAAATTTCAGTTGTTTTTGACATCAAACCTCTCTTTGGTGAATATTATTAAATTACTAACAAATCCTTTGATGAAATCTTTACTTATACTCCCTGGATAGTTAATTGGTCAAAAGTTGATAAATTTCTGCCAAGCGATTGGAATAGTGCTGGATTTCCGATTCTTGGTCCAGTCCTCAGTAAACAGTAGTATTTTTAGCAAATGTTTAAGACAGTAGAAAACTATTTAATTTTAAAACAATGTAATTTTATTTTCATTAACAAAAAAATAAATAACTTAAAATATTGGGGGGCCATATCCATTAACGCAATATAATATGATTTGAATTCAAGTGAAAATAAAATAAAATAATCTGCTAGGGGGCAGAATTGTTATTTTCATCGGTTGTTATGATGGTAACATTTTAACTTGCGACATAGAAACAATATGGCAAGTTTTGCATTCGTAAAAAATTTCGAACTCGAGATTTTAATCAAACATGACATTACGATGGTAGAGAGGTCGAAAAAGGTGGGTCTCCTGACTCCGTTCGTCTGTCTGTCGTGGTCCCTACAGCCCAAACCATTGTTTCGATTGACTTCAAATTTGGAAATCAAGCCGATTCACGTTAGCCGTTTTTTTTCGTGTTTTTTTTTTTTAAACTTAAATTAATAGTATAGTCCCCATACAAATTTGTTGGTCATAAATAATCAAAAATTCAAATATATTTTTTTTTTCAAATTGCTTCTTAATTTTATTTTTCTTAATTTGGCTTCTTCCAATAGAAAAAATATTTTTGTATTGCTCCAGAAGGGTACCCCCTTAGAACCGTTATTTTGTTTTTAAGAATTCTCAAGAAATAACTAACCGATTTCAATATTTTTTTCTGCACAAGCTCTTATACTGTCTCAATGACTTTTGATGATCAAAACTGTCATTGTTTTTATTTTTGATTTTTAAAAAACATTTTTTTTTTTGAAATTCAATATCTCGAAAATAGGCCATCAATTTTTACGAAATTGAAATGTAAAACTTATTTTAAAAAATTCTAAATAACTGCGCACTAAAAATATTTAAAAAAAAACACTCTTGCGATATTCAAATAAAAGTTTTGAAAAATGTAATTTAGTTTTTGAGAAATTAATTGATATTTTAATTTTTGAAAAAAACCTCTTTTGTAGGTACATTTTTAAATCTTAAAATACAGAAAATATTTGTAAGCAAACTCTTTGGATACATAAGCAAGTTCGTGCGACAAGGTCATGTTTTTTATTTTGACATAATTTCGCATCTTCAAGGTTTAAGCAAAATTAGTTCTTAGCCCTTACCTCAGATATTACAACAATATAATTAAAAAACAAGTAAAGTGTTATTTTAAACTAAATTTATATCTTAAAATTAGGATAATTGCATCACTTATGTATAACTTAAGGAATAACTTAACCAATTTTACTGGGGTAGAATCGGCTAAGGTGATTGTTGATAAATGACAATCAAAATTATCGAATTTGATCTATGTAAGGTGATAGTCAAATTGATACCTAAAAAGCTGTCACAACATAAATGTGATAGTCATTTTCAAACAAATATTTTTATTCCAAATAGAGCTACCAAACGTTTAGAGAAACTAGTGGAACATTTTCTTAGTTAGCTTTTTTTAATTAAAAAAACACATTCTTGTGACCGACAAAGCTTACGACATTCGAAAAAAAACAAGAAAAGTAAGAATGTTATTCAAACACAGCCAATTTGATACTTTTATTTAAATATTTTATAGAAATCAATTTGAAATTTCACCATGGCAACAATGAATTTTGACAATTCTAACCTGAAATTGTTCAATCGAATTGAATTGAGTTGAATTATCTTACACAGACGGGATGAAAATGATAGTCAAATTTGACTATCAAAAATATGATAGTCAATTAACACCTTAGCCGATTCCACCCCTGATTTCTTATTTAAGTATTTATTTTTTTTTAATACAAATATTGTTAAACTCATGGCAAAACATTGACGCTGAAAAAAAAATGTTGATACAAATTCGTTTTAAATATTAGCAACTGAATTGTTAGTGTTTTGTTTGTGTATTGGTTTAAGATATAATTTGAGAGCCTTAAGTATTACAGAAAATGTAGGCAACAGTTCTGAAACCTGAAATAAAGCTCCTGCAAGAACTTTTTGCAAACTTGCTTAAAACAAATGAATTTTTGTCAAATCTTTTCATAGCAATAACAACTTTATCAAAAATCTTTATTAAATGGGTAATTTTAAGAAGGCATTTTGGATATGAATGTAGCTAAAACAACCTTGTTAGGTTTCATTTTATTCAAGTAAACTTTACCTTTTTTTAAACGATCCAATTTTATAAACATTTAAATGATCAATTATTTTTTCTTAAAATCCTATAATATAAATAAATAATATAAAATTCTATATATTTTTTTAAAGGTGGTGTTGCCATACGCTTACCTTTAGTCCCCTTATTTGTAGATATCTGGATGGAGAATTTCGAAAAAAAAGCTCTGAACAGTTCCGTAGAAAAATGAAGTGGAGCTGAGATAAGAGGATGATACTTTTGTAAACATCCGCCATTTTGAATTTCCTGGAGCATATTAACTCACAACACCCAAAATAAAGTTAACAATGGAAAAGAAAATGATGAAACCATTGCATTTTTTTAATGTGAAAGTGATGCGGAATTAAAATGGCACATTTGTATGTACATTGTACAGTGTACAGAAGCATTATATAAATAAACTGTTGTCTCTATACGCTTTTTCAGCAAGCCTACAGGACATGTGACAGCGACATCTAGCCACTGAACTTTCGCCGCTCAAAGCGTATGGCTACTCTTAAACATAGGGATCGTGGAAACTAATAAAAGTTAAAAATAAAAATAAAATTAAAAGGAAAAGAAAGGCCGATTAGACAAAAAAGCCTTCCTACCTAAGTTTTAAAACGAGATGTATTTGTACCACCAAAAAAAATGATTAAATATCCCAATCACCAAAAGACGAATACCCTGCATTTGTGGGTCTTCATGTAGACAGACTTAGACGAGCATTGCCACATGCTTTAAAGAACACATTAGCGCTGTAAGGACTAATTTTTTCACGAGTGTAGCTACACTGGTTGTATACGCATTTTAATTACAATATATTTAAATATATTCTGACAAAAGAAAATTGCCTTCATGCTTTTTTGGACTTAGTTCAGAACAATGACATAGTGATCAAGAAATTAAAATTTTTACACTCATAACATCCATCACTCAACTAAACCAAATCCAAGCTTCAAAAAAATTTCAAAAATATGTTTTGTAAAACTAAAATATTAATGACCTGTTGCCTGTTGTACAGAGACAGTTCTTAAAGCTTGAAGTTTACGAAGATAGTATGCGTATTTTAATATCAATCACTTCTCAAATTTTAACATCATTTCGAAATTCTTCAGTATCTATCCCTGATCTGATCTGATCTGAGTTATGTGAATTTACTCGTATATGTTAAACTGTGTTAAAAGCTTTGTAAGCAACATCATAGACTTGTGACTAGATAGAAATCTATCAAACCAATCTACTACACATCTACTTACTTAGATTTTTACCAAGGTACCTTTTTTAATTATTCTATACACAGCTATTTAAAAAGTCATACCTTAATTTATGAGATTTTTCCTTTCTTTTCGTTACTTTTTCTTAATAACTGTTTTTGGTTCAAGTGCGTATACCTTTTAGGATAATTATCTTGAAAAAAGGCTTTAGTGGCTTCATTTTTTGTCACCTCTTCTATCCCCTTTTCCCATACACTCCTGTACACCTTTACTCATTTTTACTTTATTCTACAAAAATATACAAGAACAATTCCATTTTCTATGTTGTTGTTTTTTTTTTTTTCTTAGCCTTTTTCTTAACCAAACTTCACCTTAAGACAAGGGTTTGGCATTATTCTGAAGGGAAAAGGATAATGATGAATATTTCATTTGTCATTAGATGAAAAACTCTTTCTAGGTTTTACTCTCTCTCTCTCTTATTCGTGTCCAGAACAGAAGGCGCTGGCTCATCTAGCTGTATAAAAGGTACAAAAGATTAAGGTACGAAAAAGCTTCAAACTCAAAATAAACTTTAAGGTGGTGGGTATTAAAAAAAAAAGAAAAATAAAACAAAGAAAAAAAATAGCAGCCGAGAAAACCGGAAGATAGACATTGCGGGATTACCTTATGCAATGATGGACGGAACGGCCAAGAACGAGACGGCTATCCTTAAGGTACCTTTTAACATCAGCTTCAGCTTCGTCATGCTATGGGATGAAATTTTGAGCGAGAAATTACATAATTAGCATTCAGTTTTTTAGATGAGGAAAATGTTGAGAGGGGAAAGGGGAAAGATAAGCGGGAGTGGATTAAGGTTGATAGTATCAGCCGTGAAGAGCTCCTCCATACCATCGACATTGGCGTCGTCGGTTGGTGCGGTCGGTATGGCTGACTGAAAGAGGGCAAAACAAAGAAAAAACACTGACAATAAATGTCACCGGATAAAAGGGTTTCAGTTTTCAATTAGAAGGATGATGTCTTAAACCCTTTTCACGTTTGTTTGGCCGCGAGCAAAGATGTTTGTGATATGATATGGTTACAGTTATTTTTTGTTCTCTCTTTCTCTCTAACACTATGTACGTGTACAGCATTAAAGGCTTGTGAACTTAGGACATTTACCTACCTACTTTGTCGGACCTTCATCTTCATCTTAAAAGTTAGTTTTGTGGTTTTAATGTGGGTTAGCTTAGTAATTTATAAATTAAGGAACATGTTGTTTTTCTTAACAATGTACATAAATACATACTTATGTAGTTATATATATCCCTACTTAAAAATGTAGAAAGATTAATGAACGTGAAGCTATACATCCCATCAGCTATATTATAACCCCTTCATTTAGGATCTTATGTTTTTGAAAAGTTTAAAGTTTAACCTGGATTTATGTGGGGATGATGTTGATGTTAATTTTTTTAATGTTTTCAGAAAATATTTATTTTATAAAAGAAAATTTTAGCCCTCATCCTTTTTTTTAATAAAACAACAAGTACTTATACTTAGAGTTTATTGTGCTCCAAACTTGCAGTTTTTAAGTCAGTTTATTTGACTTTAGAATTAATTTCACGTGAAAATGAAGTTTTGAAGTATAAACTTGAGTTGAAAGTGAATATGAACTCTCACTCTTAAGGCTTCTGGGAGAGTCCTGAATTTTTAGGTTAATAATATATAATTTATATATATTTCGAAACCAACAAACAGTTACAACAATCGAAGATGAGTTTATGCATCTTCCTAAGGACCCTCCCAGGACCATCATAATATTAATGGAAACAAAATACAACTCGACTATGCTGAATGAAATATAATCAATTATCGCAGCGAGTATATCACTGTCCATATCGCCGCCGCGCCGCCGACGTCGCTGTCATCATAGTCGCAGTTGTAGTCGTATGGTTGTCCAAGCGATATTTTGAAAAAAGGAAAGCCATGCTGGCGGGCTGTATATGTCTACCCGGTCATTCATTATATGCGGCCATCCATCGCCATCGGATGACGACGGATATCCCTTTACGAGGCCATTGTTCGAATGTTGCATGCAACATACATGAGACTCTAATTAACAAAAGAGATGATGGAAATGACAGCAATAATTGCTTTACAAAAGCCAAAAATAAATGCAACAATCAGATTCCAAAGAGTACAGTGGGTCTGCGCTTATATGATGCATTAATATGCATAAAGCATCAGATGTAAAAACATACATATATAGAGGCAGGACCTCAGCCTGAGACTAAAAATTATATACATGGGAGAGGGCTGATGCTGGCTGAACGCTCAAAACTTACAGCAGCCAGGATATTTATACAACTCGAATATTGGCGGTTTTTCATCGCCTTTTATTATTATTTTTTGTTGCACTATATACATTTTCGTTTTCATTCCAATGCGAATATTTTATTTGATTAATGCGTCTGCAACAGAAATGAGTGCAACCCCAGTTCAGCACACTTGCAACAGCAGCAGATCTATGTATATGCTGCAAGGATGATGCAATGCATCGGCATCATATAGCACCAGCAGCGCGGTTAATTCAAAAATTGAAAATCGTTATAATTGCCGAGTTTTTATTTAATTGTTTGCTTCGTTGTATATTACGCGGGTGGTTTGTTCCTGGCATTATTTTTGTTTTTTTTTTGTGTTTTTTAATCAGATATACAATTTCAATTGTCCTTTCATAGTTTTGTTATTAAATTAATTAATTTTTTTTTTGTTTGAATAGATGCAATTTATTTATGTTTTAAAATAATACATTTTATTGAATTTTTGAATATGATAATAACTTTTTGTCTAAAAAAATTATTTAAACTAAAACTATTTCCTAACACTAAGAGTCTTTATTCTATTCTATTGACAAAATTAAATCAATTCGATTGTATGCAAATTTTTGAAAATTAGACAAAAAAACAGGCAAAAGGATACTGTTCTATACCGTAGCTTGGCGATGTCAAAAGGTTTAAGTTTCTAGTTTAAAGATCTTTTGAAATTTTTAGTTTTTTAAATTAAATGTTTCACGCAATTTAGGTAAATAACATGACATTTTTTGTGTTGTCTTTTAAGGTTATTATCTTATAATCAAAAATGATCCTGTAACGATAGTTTTGAGAATCTGGAAAAAAAATCCTTCAAGAAACCGCTGATTCTATAGAATACAATTTTTATTTCGGTGACATGAATTTGAAAAAAATATAGCGCAAAACTTGGTTTCACGAACTTGCTCATGTCACCAAAGACTATGTGGACAAATGTAGTTTTAGTACTTTTAAATTTCTATATTTAAACAAAACATTGATATCTATATTACATTTTTTTTTTCGAAAATCGCTAAAGCGTTTTTTTTTTAATTTGTCTATAATATACAAATTTTTAAGTTTTAATTTTAAAATATTTTTAGCATGCAACTACTTAGAGCTTTTACGTTTTATATTTACTTTTCGTAAAAAAAAAGATTACTTATTTCCAAAATATTGATTTTTTTTAATCAAATATATTTTTAGTAATAAAAAAAAACAAAGCGCACTACTGCACCACACGAAATTGTTCCTGTATCTAAAGATTATGTTAACAAATTCACTTTATTTTTAAAAATTTAAAATTTTACCAATAAAATAAGTTTGTCTTTAAAAATGTAGATGCCATTTAATTAATCATTAAAATAAACTTGATTAAGTATTTTTGTTCGAAAATCGTTAGAGCGTTTTTCAACGGTTTTGGCTCTTCTGGAGCAATACAAAAATACAAGTTAAGAAACAAAATTAGAAAAAAATTTCTAAAAATCTATCCGTTCGTTTTCAAGAAAATTAGAGATTTTGATATTTGGTCTTAAACAAAATTTAAGAAAAGCCTGATGCGAATCTGCTTAAGACCTTAGCTCCCGAGTTTGAACTCAGTCGAAACAATAGTTTTTACTATAGGGGAGAGGACAGACAGACAGACGGACGGAATTGGAGGACTTCCACTTTTTTAGACTTCTCTGCCATCGTAATGACATTTTTGATTAAAAACTCGAGTTCGCATTTTTTGCGAATGCAATACTTGCCATATATAGTTAATATACATCAAAAGTAAAAAATGGGGTATGTCTTTATATGAGCGATAGATATACAAATATGTAAGCAAATTGTTTTCTTAATTTTTTTTTTTTTTGGTATAGGTGTTTACACCACCTGACCTGTGGAAACGGAGATAATCCGGAAATTTAGCGGTCTTTATGTTAAAACGCAGATCCGCAATTTTATATGACTTTTTACAAAATATTAAGATCACCAAAAGAATATTATAAATACATTTTTGGATTAATATTGCCCATTCCGAGTCCTTATTTTACTAGACTTTCAAAGATCAGAGCTTTAAAAAAAAGAATTTAAAATGCATACCAAATTGCTTACTGTAGGTATTTCCCAAAACGTCGTGAACAGTTTTTAATATTTATCCTTCAAAAATATCTTAAAAACATAAACTAAAATTTTCTTATTAACTTCCCATAGGAAGTTATTGTAATGGGTCCGATTTGTCAAATTGAAAATTTTGACATTTCTCAACGTTTCAAGGCCCTTAGAGTTGAAATAAAAGATTTTTAGAAAGATGTCTGTGGGTGCGTGTGTACGTACGTTCGCCACGTTTTTTAGCCGTCCATAGCTGAAGAACCACAAGAGATATCGACATCAAATAAATTTTGTTAAACAGATAATAATGCAGAAAGATGCAGAAAGAGCTCTGAAGAAAATTGCGTGGGTGGTTCTTTTACTATAGCAGTTTTAAAAAAAAAGGTGAAAATTTTGGTTAACCCTAAATATCTCATGAACGAATGACGCTAAAGACTTGAATTAAATTTTATATTATATATTGTAACGTGATACCAAACAATTATATTTTTGGACAAAAATACAATTAACGGTTTTTTTATAAATCAAAAAAACTGACAAAAATCTTGTCACCTCGAAAATTTTACGAGTAAAGTATGATTTCATCTCCAAAACAATTTTGTGCAACGAAGAATAATGTTTTTGACATCTGATAAAATTTTGAAAAAAATCTAATTGAGATTTTTTTTATAAAAAATAAAAACCTAAAAAACATTACGCAAAGTTGGTAAAAACTGAATTTCGACTCGAATATCTTTTCAAAAACTTGAGATTAAGGCTTCAAACTTATTTTATCTTATAAGAAATATTGTTTTCAACATTCTGAAAAATGTTGAGAAAAATCGAATTGACAGTTTTTTTACTAAAA
The DNA here is from genome assembly GCA_951509635.1 of Eupeodes luniger. Classification (NCBI taxonomy): domain Eukaryota; kingdom Metazoa; phylum Arthropoda; class Insecta; order Diptera; family Syrphidae; genus Eupeodes; species Eupeodes luniger. Next base: position 106,960,394 of record OX608075.1, read on the forward strand.
ATAAAAACCTAAAAAAATTAATAAAAGTTGGTAAAAATTGATTTTCGACTCAAATATCTTTTCAAAACTTTGAGATATTGGCATTAAACTACTTTTATCTTTTAAAAAAATATTGTTGTCAACATTCAGTAAAATTTTGAAAAAATCGAATTGATAGTTTTTGTACAAAAATTTAAAACCTAAAAAAAATATAACAAAAGTTGGTACAAATTGGTTTTCGACGGAAATATCTTTTCAAAAATTTGAGATTATGGCTTTCAACTAATTTTATCTTATATGAAATATTGTTTTCAACATTCGATAAAACTTTGAGAAAAATCGAATTTACAGTTTTTCTTACAAAAAATAAAAACCTAAAAAAAAATATAAAAAAAGTTCGTAAAAATTGATTTTTGACTCAAATGTCTTTTAAAAAATTTGTGATATAGGCTTCAAATTAATTTTATTTTATAAAAAATATTATTTTTAACATTCAGTAATTTTTGTATAAAAATCTAACAGTTTTTTCGTAAAAAAATAAAATCTACAAAAAATAGTACGCAAAATTGGTAAAAATTGATGTTCGGTTCTCGATATCTCGTGAATAATAGAAAACATTGACTTCAAATTAATTTCATTCATCCAATTTGTATTTGTTTATATTAGAAATAAAAACTTTTAATAAATGCTACTAAAATTGGTAGGAATTGATTAACGACTAAAAATCTCATTAACAAAAATAGATTTTTTTGATTTCAAACTCTTTTATCATATGCCAAATATTGTTGGTACTTTTTAAATTTTTTAGAATAATTTAACTGATAACTTTTCTAACAAAACACGAAAACCTACAAACCTTGCTTAAAAGACAAATCGACAGACAGGATGAGAAGTTATCAGTGTGGGTCGCATCCCAGCCTCTTTTTTTAATTTGTTTTTAAATGACTATGAAGCTTCTGAAAAATCAATACAAATTTCGAAATAGTTTTGTTTTCTTAAATTTTTCCAAATTTTTACTTTACAATATAAACTTTAAATTGGACTATTTTTCACTTAAAACAGACATTTTATTTAAGCTTAAATTTAAAGTAGTAGCAGCATTTTAATTAATAACTCTTTGGCGATTTGTCAATTCCTCGCAAGAGGCAGTGCCCGTGAAAAAAACTTTACATGGTATAGTCAGGAATTGAACACGAGACCTTCAGTCTTACGCACTAATCATTACGGCCCGGGTACTTCCATTTAATAAATTTACAAATGAAGTTATATGGCATTTTTTTCTCGCATATTTTTGATGTATGGCGTATAATTTTATAACAAGAAACTTTACATTTTAGAACCATACACAACTTGTTCATAGCCACCAATTAGCAGTCTAATATTCCGAGTTCTTCGTAATTGATGGGCAATTGATTTACCACTGTGATACCATTACAAAAAAAAATTTTTTTAATGCTCTTTATTCCATTTTTGTCAATTCATATAAGACTAGAATACAATCTTTAAAAGTTTACATTTACATAAGGGACCTTAAAACTTGAATTATGGAGCATGAAATATATGTACGTATCAGTAAAATTTATCTAGATTTCTTATATCTAAAAATATTTAAAAAACTAAATATATGAAATAAGGTTAAAAATCTAAAGTATGAGAGTTAAAAGCATTGAGAAATTTGGTACATTTTGGGAAATAGCCGAAACAAGCTGTGCAATCAAAGGAACATTTATAAAAAGAGATCCGTTTCTGCTTTCTCGCAGCACAAAAATTGTAACGGGTTATCCATTTTGCGGTTTTAAAAACCGAGAATCCTTAAGTAATTGAAGAAAGGTCATTACATCCACCAAAAGTCACTGTTTGGTCCGAAGGGGTGATTGGATCTTACTTCTTCGAAAACGACGATGGAACGACTGTCACCGTCAATTCGGAGCGTTATAGTCATATTATAACCGACTTTTTTTTCCAGCTATTAAAGAATACAACTTGGAGAATATATGGTTGTAACAAGACGGTGCCACATGCCACACAACTAGAGCGATCATGGCTTTATTGCAAGAGACATTTCCTGGCCGCGTGATTTCTCGTCGTGGTGATATCAACTGGCCACCAAGATCATACGATTTGACACCACTGGACTTTTTTTTGTGGGGATGATTCTTTAACTCTTTAGCACTTAAATATCAACATTCGTCAAGTTATCTCCCAATATGTGTAAAAAAGTGGTCGAAAATTACCTTAAAAAATCGATGCTTGCAACAATTTGCGTGGTATTCATTTAAGTGATATAGTGTTTCAAAAAAGAAATATCATGAAAAAAAAATATTTTCAATGTTTTTTATATACGTTTATTTTTGAAACCGCAAAGTGGATAACCCTGTTTTTCTTTTAAAACTTAAGAAATATGTTTTTAACATGTTTAAAATTTCATTGATAGATCTCTTTTAACAGTTTTGGATTTTATTACCTGAAAGAAGTGTTCAATTCAACTCATAACGTTTTAAAATTGAACTAGGTAGCTATATCAACTTTTGAGAAAATTATCTAAAATATAATCATGCGCATCAATCTTAAACTTATTCTACATCAACTTAAAAAGTCCTAATTCACAATAGCACCTTATGCAGCTTTCTTTTCTCCATATATTATCAATTATACTGTTCGTTCTATAAGCCACACTAAATTGGTAATTCCGCTAAAAAATAATAAGAGTACACTAGAAAAATTATAAACTTCTTAATCGTTCAGCACTTTTTCTTCTCATTGAGAACAAACCAAAGAACCATTTCAGGGAACTATGTGTACCTCTTGACTCTTATTAAGCGTAAAGTTTAATACCTCAGAGAAGCAGCAAAGAACTCTAAGAAATAAAAACAAAAAACAAAACAAAATTCCTTTTCTAACAAAAGCTAATGAAACACGTCTAGGAAAATGCTGCGGAGAAAAGAATTGCTGCCAAGGCAACAAAAGAATAAAAGGGTGTTTTTTTCATTTAAGCCTGTTTTTTATTCTTGTTTTTTTCTTCCTAAGAAAATCCGATTTTCAATTCTAGTAGTTCAAGCATTGTACTCTATATATTGAACGTTCTTAGGTTGAAGGACTTGAAAAGGAAATGCTATATGAAATATAAACTTTTAGTCGGAACCAGAGTGAGAATCAGACCAAGGAAATGCATAGTGCAAGCACAAAACAAAGAAAATAGACAAAGAGAGTATTATGTGTTGATTCTGCTTTCCTTACTATACACACTATACAGTTATAAATATAATACACGATGCCTTGGCCTGCATACCATACGTATATCTACTTGCAAGCAAGTTGCATTGAATTAACGCAATATACAGTACTTCAGGCTAAAATTGGTCAAATTATGTGTTTTGTAGAACAAGAATTGCCTGCATACCTATGATGAGAGGTGGAACAACACAAAAGTATGTACACTTGTACATACCTTAGATGGCGCCCAACGTGGGGTAATAATAATTGCTGATGTATGTTACTCTCTCTCTCTCAAACCAAACAAAGAACACATGTTCTCCATTAGGGTAGCTTCCTCACCATATACCTCAAGTGGTTTCAATTTCTGCATGAATACAACACTCATACGAGTGTCTATAGATATAAATTGTAGTTAGAAGAAAATATAGGTACGTAGATACTATTTTGCCAAACCGATGAGACATTGGATTGACATTTAATTGAATAATTGATAAATGTTCAATTAAATTTTGTTATTCTATATTTTGTGAGCTGTGTGATAAAATGTTTCTTTGATAATTACATACATGCTGAAGGATTTAGGGCTTTGGGGTAAGTGTATTCTAGGTAGGTATCTATCATAGTAGTTATAAATACATAATATGTGTGTATCTTATAATGAGGATTCTAATAAAAAAATATTCATAACAGACTTTTGAATTGATTTACTCCATTGCATATTTCATATTCTTAATGGAAACAATTAGATTCGCTATCTTAGTTCTTAGAGATCAGTCATGTCTAGACGAAACCCTTGATTTATTGGCATTGATAATTGATCCATTAGTTAGCCTTATAAATAAAGGTGATGAAGGTTATATATTTGGGATTTTAAGCAACTTTTATGTTGGATATTAAATAGTGAAATGTATGTTCACAATTTTTTGAAACGTCGACAAATAATACAAAAATGCTATCCTTTGAATATTCCAAAATATTGATTACAGTATTTAGTTTTCTACGTATGTATTCTTTGAATATCCCAATATTTAAATTATTATCTATAATTTGAAATAAATAAAATCTTGGCTACAAAAATTCCAGTTTTCAGTCAAACCTAATGTTTAAATGTTGACTATTATTATCAATGTTCATTCTCAATAGCGTTTTCGATAAGAAACTCATTTACGGGATATTCGATAACAGGATACATGTTTAAAAATTAAAGATAAATGTGTGAGGGATATCGAATATCCCAAAATCAACGTTCTTCGAAAATGTCTCACTTTCTAAATACCATAGCCGGAGAGTGTTGGTTTGGAGCTAGAAATAAGAATATTATTTTATTACAACAACTTAATTAAGGTAAAGGGAAATTGGTTTCAAAATGGTCAACTGGTCATAGAAGAGATTTAAAAAAAACTTCGAGATTCTTTATGAGATAAAATTCTGTCATTGTTGTTTGGGAAATGTCGAACTTTTATAAGCAAATACTATTTTTGCGGTGTACTTATAAATATCTTCATACTGAAAACCTTTGACTCTTTGATCGTTTTAGAAGTTAAAGCAGTATGTTTCCGACTATTTCGAATATCCCACTTTTAAGATTGTAATATCTTTGAACTGAAACAAATAAGATTTGAGAAAAATTCAGTTTCAGTTAAATAAGACAATAAAACTAAAAGATATTCTCAGTAGAAATTTCGATGAGCAACTAGAAACTAATGTATGGGATATTAAAAGATAGAACACATATTGGAAATTTTGCTTATGAATTGTTGAACTTTTTGTTTACAATCGCAGATTTTATAAATTAATTTTATTTTTGGCTCATACAAAATAAACATCCCAAAACTTACACAACAGCATTTTTGAGAAATGTCCCACTTTTAAAGTGTTAAAATCCGAAGGTCAGAAAATTTTAGTTTCAAGAAGAAAAACTTCCGGATTTAAGTTCGACTCTCTCAATTGTGTTCTTGTATATCTACTTTTGCACTTTTATTCAGATATTGCTTAGTTTGAATACAAGCGAATATCACAAAATCAACGTTTTCGGAAATGTCCCACTTTCAAAATCCCAGAGCAGGAGAGTGTTGAATTTGAGCTAGAAATAAGAGAATTTATCACAATAGCTTAATTAAGGCATAGGAAAATTCTTTCCGATTTGGTCAAGGTCATAAAAGAGATTCTATATCAGATAAAATTCTGTTATTGTCTTATAGAGAAACGTAGAACTTTTATAAGCAAACACTATTTTCCATACTTAAAAATGGTAACCCTATGATCGTTTAAGAAATGTAAACAGTAGTTTTTCGACTATTTTGAATATCCCAGTTTCAAGGTACTAATATCTTTGCACTGAAAGATATAAGATTTGAGAAAAATTTAGGGATTTTACGGTCAAATATTTTAAAGTTATTCTCAGTAGAAATTTTGATGACGAACTAAAAATTAATGTATGGGATATTCAAAAACGGAACACATATTGCAAATTTAGCTAAGGAAATGTTAAAGTTTTTGTTTACAATCGCAAAGACTTCATAAGTAAATTTTATTTTTGGCTTATACAAAACAAACATAATATCAAAACTCACAAAATAACATTTATGACAAATGTCCCACTTTTGAAGTATTAAAGTACCAAGTACCAGATTTGAATTCGACTCTTTCCAAAACTTAAGTTTCAAATCTCACATTTAACATAATGTATGAATATAATTAAATACATTTTTTTTTTCAAATATATCACTTTTGAGGTTGTAATATCTTTCAACTGAAATAAATTATATTTGAGGAAAATTCAAGGTTTCAGACAAATATTATACCAAAACTCAGTAGAAATTTCGATGAGCAACTAGAAAGTAATGTATGGGATATTCAAAAACACACCCCTATTGCAAATTTTGCTTATGAATTGTTAACGTTTTTATTTACAATCGCAAAGATTTCGTAAGTAAATTTTATTTTTGGCTTATACAAAACAAACATTTCAAAACCACATTTTTGAAAAATGTCCCACTTTTGAAATGTTAAAAGCCCAAGGTCAAAAAGTTTTAATTTCAGGAAAAAAAACTTCCGAATTTGAATTCGACTCAGAAAATGAAAATCTTTGACGAAATCAATCATTTGTCTTGTAGTTGCAGTTTTCTGCACCCTTTTTTTGAATAACCCAATTTTGAAAAATTTAAATCCCAGAGCTATCAAAAGGCATTATTTTCAAGTTAGGAAAAGAGATAGCTTATCGCAAAAATTTAACATAAGGTATTTTGGAAATATGGACTCAAGAAATGTGTTGTAGTAACCCGAAACGTGTTTTTGTTAAGATATGTTTTGAAGTGGGTTTTAAGACAATTGTGTTTTCTTGTATATCAACTTTTGTACTTTTATTTAAATATCGCTAAGTTTGGACACAACCGAATATCACAAAATCAACGTTCTTCGGAAATGTCTCACTTTCAAAATCCCAAAACCGGAGAGTGTTGGTGGTGGAGTGAGCTAGAAATAAGAGGTTTTATCACAAAAACTTAATTAAGGTAAAGGGGAATCGGTTCCAAACTGGTCAAAGTCTTAGAAGATTTAAAAAACCTCAGTTATTGAAAATTCTATATCAGATAGAATTCTGTTAAATGTTTTTTGAAATTTTGGAAAACGTCGAACTTTTATAAGCACACACTAATTTTGTGATGTGCTTATAAAATAGCTTCATACTCAAAAACTTTGACTCTTTGATTACATATTTTAGAAGTTTAAACAGTAGTTTTTTGAATATTTCGAATAACCCACTTTGGAGGTAGTAATGTCTTTGAACTGAAATATATAAGACTTGAGAAAACTTCAGGGTTTCAGCCAAATATAACACCAAAACTAAAAGTTATTTTTTATTAGAAATGTCCAAAAGCAACTAGAAACAAATGTATGGGATATTCAAAAATAGAACACATGTCAGATGAAATTTTGCTTAAACATTGTTGAAGTTTTGTTTACAATCGCAAAGATTTTATAAATTTTATTTTTGGTTTATACAAAACAAACATCCTTAAACTCACAAAACGAACTTTTTTGACAAATGCCCCTCTTTTGAAATGTTAAAAGCCCAAGGTCAAAAAGTTTTAATTTCAGGAAAAAAAACTTCCGGATTTTAATTCGACTCAGAAAATCAAAATCTTTGATGAAATCAATTTTTTGTCTTTTAGTTGCAGTTTTCTTTGGTCTTTTTTTGAATAACCCAATTTTGAAATATTTAAATCCCAAAGCTATCAAAAGGAATTATTCTTAAGTTAGGAAAAGTGATAACTTATCGCAAAAATTTTACATAAGGTATTTTGGAAATATAGACTCAAGAAATGTATTGTAGTACCTAACCCAAAACGGGTTTTTGTTAAGATATGTTTTGAAGTGGGTTTTAAGACAATTGTGTTTTCTTGTATATCAACTTTTGTACTTTTATTTGAACATCTCAAAGTTTCAGCACATACTCTCACCCCCCTTTCCTTTCTCTCAAAAATTGTTTATTTATCAGTACAAAAATGTCGAATAGCACTTTACATTTCTGTTTACTTTATTTTATTTATTGAAATTCTGTAAAAATTGTATATTTTGAATGCAGTAGCAACCAAAAAGAAAAATCAAAAACACAAAATATAACGTCAATATACCAGTCCGTATATTTAAATTCTCTGAACTGTTATATTGGGTTCTTTTCAACATTTCATGGTTAACTAAATTGTATGCAAGAAAAATATTGAATTGCATGCATGACAGCATCATAGAATAAAGTGCATTGCATTGCATTGGGATCCTTAATGCAAGAGACCTCCTTTTTTTATTTTTGTTCTCCTTTCCTTAAAAGCAAAGGATATTGCTGCAGCAACATTAGGATGAAAATAAATGCTAGACAAAGTGCAGAATTGCATGAAAGAATTTTTCAGTGCGATGAAAGGCGAAGACCTGGCGAGCTTTGGCAAAACAGGAATATGAGAAGGAAGAGATGTTCAGTGTCAGGATTTTCGGTGCTGCCATTATCTATCGAAGAAAAAAAAATGATGCAAGAAAAAACAAACGAAAAACAGGAGAACGCACAACAAAAAGGACCAAAAACTACGACAAAAAACAACAACAAAAAAGGCTCTGACTGTGAAATTCAAGTTATGAGAATGTTACCGGAGCGGATACAAGTCGAATGCAAAAGTGTGTGCAATATTTCCTTGCCGCGTCCTAGCATCGTTGTCGTCGTCACTTTCAAGATGCACGCTAAGGAATTTCCGGTTCGTATTTTCTGCAGATTTTTCTGTACCAAAGTTATTTCTCGATTTGTTTTTTTATTTCATTTTATTTTATTTTTTAGTTAATATGTTTTTTCTCTTATACGTGATTTGATTCAGTGAAGCGTTTTTGATTCGAATTTGATAAAAAAGAAAGAGTGAAAGGGGTGAGGGCAGGGCGTAGAGGGCGAGAAAGGGAGAGAGAGAGATAGCAAACCGGAAAGAAGCGGAAGAGATTTTCGCTTTCCTGTCAACGAGAATGCATTTTTGTAGAAAAATTGTATGTTTCTGTTGTGTGTTGTGATGTGCACTGCGCGTTGGCGTTCCTATATACCGCTAGCATTCTGTAGTCTATAAGTACAGACAGTTGTCATCTGGTGGGAAAGTATGCTATATGCGGTCCTGAAGGAATCAGAAGATGTACATATATGTACATACTATAAGGAGGTGAAAAAGTGCAATGTAAATAATATTGGAAAATATTTTTCCATTTCAATTTATTCTCCATGAATTAATGCGTCGCCAACAACGACAACGAAGACATCGTTTTTCGAGGATGATGTAGTAAGTGAGGACGAGGAGTGGAGTGAAGCGTATATGGGATATGCCATCTAGCATCATCAGGAAATTGACAATGAGAGTTCCCTCTCGGAAGCCTTCGGAATTCGGTCTGTGATTTTATTTGCTTGTGAAAGATGACTATACGAGGACGATGACGATGACGACTGCGAAACAGGGAGTCATATTAGTTGAAGGAAATTGCTTTAAAAGAAAATAGTTCCGTTATTGACAAAACATAAATATATGAGCTCAAGCGTAAATACGTATACTAAGGTACCTACTGGAGAAATGCAATTTTATTTGAGTTTTTTCTTAATGTATGTATTTATTTTTTTAAGGTCCTTTTTACGTAAGTTTTTCTTTTTTAAATCTTTCCTCAATGGTAAATAAGTAACCGTAACCATAAAGGCAAAGTTAAGTTTTTATTGCTACTATAACTACAAGAAGGTGGTATTTAGATCAGGTAAACACAATCAGTAAAGGAAACAACTTTGATGATGGTTCACTATAAGGTTCATTGCATTTTATATTGCTGCAATGCTTTTGGATGGAATTTTTTTGTTAAACTATTAAGCTTAAGAAGAACTTTTTGTCGGGAGAAGAAAATAAGTCGAAATACATTCTTTTTTTTCAAAATCAATTTAAGGAGAATTTGCTATACTTACGGATAAAACCAAAGCAAAATGAATTTCAATGAAATTGAAATTTCAACACGACATGATTATTTAAAAAAAATTTCTCAGAAAGGAATTTAGATCTCAACATTTTATTAATAGAATTTTCAAAACTATACATTTCGATTTGAGAAAAATGTGTACAAAAGTTTGAATTCTTAGTACATTCCGATATTGAAAAACATTATTTTATGGAAAAACATGTTGGTGTTGTCGTAATCTAAAAAAATTTTTAATTACACTGATCAATAAGGTTCAAAGGCTATGAAAAGCTTTAGTTCGAATGGTCTTCGAAATTAATCTATCACGTCAGGTTTTTGAGAAACGCAACCTTTTACAATTATTTTATATAAATATACATAATAACCTTATACTAGGCATTTTGAGGCTATGTAAATTTATGAAGTAGTTTTTTATTCAATAAAATTCTTGTTAATTTTCCAAATTTACAACCTTCAATGATAAATTTAAAAAATGTCAGTATTTTATTCTTCAAAAAAGTCTTAATCTTAAGGTTTTTGGTATATATTGAAAAGAAAAAATCAAAGTTAAAAATTTAGTCTAAAACGAATTATTCAAAAACATAAATTAATTAAATTCAAGGTTTTTCAAAAGTTCATATAGAGTCAACTGAAAGCTCATAAGTCGTCTAAATATTAAGATTTGTAGTTAGCAGAATTATCATATTATACATTATTGTTAATTGAAGCCGTTAAACACAGTTTTTGTTGTCTTAAACATTTTTTTGAAATGACATATATTAAAAACCTGATTTGGAAAAAAGTTTAAAGGACACATTAGGACATTTTAATCCCTAAAAAAAAAGAAAAATATAATTTTGTCAAAAGGTGTTACAACCTTCAATGGTAAATTAAAAAAATTGCAGTATTTTATTCTTCAAAAAAGTCTTAGTCTTAAGGTTAACCATCAAGTTTTTTATATTCATATATTAAAAAAATTAAGAATATAAAGTCTGAGCACATAAAGACAAAATCAAAGATTGGATTCGGAATCAACATTAAAAATGTAGTCTAAAACGAAATAATCAAAAACGTAAAGGAATTACATTCAAGGTTTTCAAAAGTTGAGAAAGGGTCAAGTGAAAGCTCATAAGTCGTCTAAATATTATAATTTGTAGTTCGCAGAATTATCATATTATACATTATTGTTAAGGGGTGTGTTGTGTTTTAACTAAGCCACAGTTTTTTCTGTCTAAATCATTTTTTTGAAATGACATATTTTAAAACCCTGATTTTAAAAAAAGTTTAAAGGCGATATTCAAATTTAGGAAATTTTAATCTCCTAAAAAAGTATTGTTTTGTTTGTGCAGCAGAAGAAAAATATAATTTTGTCCCAGGTGTTATTTCTAGAAACACTTGTTTCTATTCATTTGAAAATACTTATTCCAAAATCTTGAGTGATTTACTCTTCTTCAAAATCAAGATCCTATATTTCGTTTATCAAAAAATTCAAAATCCTTTGTTTAGACAACTTCAGGCATTTTTAGATTTTGAATTCCTAGAAAATGCTGAAAAGGAAATAATATGGGCCAGTTATAGCTATCATTCGTTTTCACCATTGAAAATTTTGTTTCAAGATTAAAAGAGTTAAATATTTGGTTTAAAAATGAAGGTCGTAAGTTGTAGATTTTGTTTCAATAAATTAACTCTTTCTATGACTCAAAACATTTCTTTAAGTAAATTATAAATATTTCGATGAAGAAATTGTTTTCAATGAATAGCTGATTTTAGAAGATGACGGTCCATTTGTCTTGCATTTCCACCTATAATCTCAAATTAATGATTCAAATCAAGAAATTTCGTTTTAAAGACAGAAATTATTCAACGAATAAGATAATATAGAGAAACTGGCTCCTTAACGAACATTCAGGCATTGACTCTAATTTGGAACTTCCTATTGAATATTATTGTTGTGGGTTCAATTTGTCAAATTGAAAGTTTTGGCATTTTTTCTCCAAAATTCAAGAATCTTAAACTATCGTTTTTAAAGAGATGGACCTAATAATGTGCGTGCATGCGTATCGGTATACTTTTTCGTCCCCATTATTTGAGAACAAGAGAGGATGTCGACTTAGGAAAAAACTATTTTATAGAAATTGTAATAGTAAGATCCAATCCAGTGGATTTATTTTTACTTGCGACATATAACAGGATCCATATGGCAAGTATTGCATTTGTTAAAATTTTACTCTGGAATTGTTGATCAAAAATGAAATTTCGATTGCAGAGAAGTCGAAAAAAGTGGGTTTAGTATTCCGTTTCTTCGTCCTTTTGGGTTAATACTGTGGTATTTAAAGACTTAAGCAGATTGGCAATAAGCATTTTTTTCATTTTCTTAAGACCAAAAATATCAGTAGTCGCCATACAATTTTGTTGATAAAAATCAAAAATTCGAAATTTCTCAAAAAGGGCCCAATTTTCTAAAAATTTGTTTATAACTTATATTCAATATAAAGGAAAGGAACACCCATAGGATAGACATGTTATTTTGTTTTTAAATTATTCGACGGTTATAATGAACCGACTTAAACATAATTTTCTTGAGTAAGCTCTTATATTGTTTAATAATATTTTATGACCAAAAATGATTTTTAATATTTTTTTTTTCAAAATCGATATCTCAAAAAGGGTCAACGTTTTTTAATAGAACAAACAACATATATTCTTAAGCACAAAGTAACTCCATACCACAAGTATTTGTAAACAAAATTAAGTTTTATATATAAGAACATTAAAAAAAAACTCTGTAACGATTTCTTGAGAAGTTAAATGACTTTTAATTTTTAAAAGATAGAACTTATTTTGTAGGAATATTTTTGAATAATCCAGTCAATCTTTTTATTTAAACTAATTCTTAAAATAAAAATTAGATATTAATATTTTATTGAGGTTTAACATTTAACGTCGTGAGTAAAATGTCTCTCGGAGTTTTCTCATCAATTAAGTATGGAAACGCTAGAAGCTGACAAAATTCTACAAAACAAATCAAGAGTACAGGAAACTAATTTTGTTTAACACTAATGACTTACAATATTTTTTGAAGCGATTCATTTCAAAATGGTGTCTATGCAGCGATGACATCTTCATTTTACTTCCGACATTTAGGAACTGTATGGCATGTATTGCTTTCGTTAATAATTTTGAAATCGAGATCTTAAACAAACATGACATTACGATGGCGGAGAAGTAAATGTTTTAATCAGATTCACGTTAAGTGTTTTCTTTAATTTTGTTTTAGACTAAAAATAACAATAGTCCCCACAAAAATTGTTTGTTGAAAAATCGAAAATTCCAATTTTCTAAAGAACAAGAGTACCCCCATACAACCGTTATTTTGAATTTGTTACTTTCTGAATTTAAAAAACGTATACAAATTTTCTACACAAAATTCTATAGCTCAAAAACGGTTCAATATTTCTTAACGAAAAATAAACGTAAGACGTATGTTCTAAAAAAATGCATCCTAAAAATATTTTTAAACAAAAATTGAAAAATTGTATGCGTGTAAAAAATTAATTAAATAAAACCGCTCTAATGATTTTCGGAAACAAATAATAGATCAAGGTTTTATAAATTCCCATATTAAGTTATTGTAATGGGTCCGATTTGTCAAATTGAAAATTTTGTCATTTCTCGACGATTCAAGGTCCCTAGAGTCGAAATAAAAGATTTTTAGAAAGATGTCTGTGCGTGCGTGTGTACGTATGTACGTTCGTAGGTCCGTACGTTCGCGACGTTTTTTCGTCGTCCATAGCTCAAGAACCAGAAGTGATATCGACTTCAAACAAATTGTGTTATACAGATAATAAGGCAGAAAGATGCAGAAAGGGCTCTCAAGAAAATTGCATGAGTGGTTTTTTTACCATAGCAGTTTAAAAAAAAAGGTGAACATTTTGGTTAACCCTAAATATCTTACGAACCAAAAACGCTAGAGACTTGAATTAAATTTTATATAATATATTGTAACGTGATACCAAACATTTTTTGAAAAAAAAAATCCAATTAACGGTTTTTTTTATAAATCAAAAAAAACTAAAAAAAAAAATTGTCACCTCGAAAATTTTACGAATATAAAAGATTTTATCACCAAAACAATTGTGTGCAAAGAAAAATAACGTTTTCAACATCTGGTAAAATTTTTAGAAAAATCGATTTTTTACAAAACATAAAAGCTTAAAAGAAAATTCAACAAAAGTTGGTAAAAATTGAATTTCGACTCAAATATCTTTTCAAAAATTTGACATTATGGGTTCCAACTTATTTTAACTTATAAGAAATATTGTTTTCAACATTCTGAAAAATGTTGAGAAAAATTGAATTGACAGTTTTTATTACAAAAAATAAAAACCTAAACAAACAAATTAATACAAGTTGGTAAACATTGATTTTGGACTCAAATATCTTTTCAAAACTTGCAGATATTGGCTTTGAACTACTTTTATCTTTTAAAAAATATTGTTGTCAACATTCAGTAAAATTTTGAGAAAAATCTAATTGACAGGTTTTTTACAAAAAATAAAAACCTTACAAAAAAACAATACTAAAACTTGGTAAAAATTTACTTACGACTCAAATAGCTTTTCAAAAATTAAAAGTATTGTCTTCAAACTCTTTTTATTTCAGAGAAAATATTGTTTTCGATATTCAGTAGTTTTTTTTTTATAAAAATTCAACAGTCGGTTTTTTCATAAAAAAAAATAAAATCTACAAAAAATAGTACGCAAATTTGGTAAAACTTGATGTTCGGTTCCTGATATCTCTCAAATTATTTTCATTCATCCAATTTGTAAAAATTTAAGAAATGCTACTTAAATTGGTAAAAGTTTGTTTTCGACTAAAACTCTATTTAATAAAACTAGATTTTCAAACTAAACTATTTCTTTATATGAAAAATATTGTTGGTAATTTTAAAATTTTTAAGAATAATTCAACTGACAACTTTTTTAACCCAACACGAAAACCTACAAATTTTTTAAGCAAGACAAATCGACAGACGGGATGGGAATTTATCAGTGTGGGTCGCATCCCAGCCTCTTTTTTTTATTAATTTAATGATATTTAAATTTCTGAAGACAAACTTATTTAATTGGTAAATTATAATTTCTGTTTGTAAATAGAGTCTTTTTATACAGGGGCTTTGGATACAGTGCGATCCAATTGTGCTCTTTATTTTTTTGAGTCTACGGCCGGACCAACAGCTCCTTTAATTGTTTAAACATAATTAAATAGTGAATTTTTATTTTAGGTATGTTATAAAAACTGCTTTATTGAATAATATTTATGATTTTTGTGACGCTTTGATTTTCTTAAAAATAGCGCACTACTAAAGCATACAAAATCGTTAGGTAGTTGTTAAAACCAAAGAACTATGTAATATATTTATATTCCTACGTCATTCCAAAGAGAACGAATTTTCCGAAATATATGTATACACAAAATTGGATATTTATAATAATCAATCAAGGAATAAGTCTTTTTTGTTCATGATTTTGTATCCAAAACTTTCTAATTCTCAGTTATTTTGTTTCAAAAGTGAAACTTAAGGAACAAAAAACAATTTTTTGAAATCTTCACCATCATATAAAAATAGCTTTTCTAGAACAATATGTTTTAAGTATTTTCCTTCATTTTGAATAGCAAGAGTTTTTTTTGAAAAGAACGTATGCTTTTGACATAAATCAAAATTGAGAATTGCATATAATAATTACAAACGGGTTTCTAATTTATATCAAAACTGACACCAGGACGATGTGAAAAGGTTTGTGATGTTATGTTTCATTCATTCAATTTAAAATTAAATTGCAAATTAAGTTTAAATGTCAAATTATAATACTTCACATGAATTGAGTTGAACATAATAAAGAAGTATTCTGGGGAAGTTGTCAAGATCAGTTCCTGTACTTACAAACCTATCTAACATGTCCTTCAATATAGATTCCCAAGGCATTTCCGTTTAAATATATGTACATACATACGAGTATAAAGCTTCATTCAGGATAACTTTGAAGTATTGGAAAGACACAAATAATATAAAAACATATATGTAGAATTGTAGATATAGACAAGACAAGTTGAATATTGTACAAAGAGTTCCCTTGAACGTGCAATGAACAAAGGGCTTCATTTCGGTGTTGCCTTAACAGACATCACTCGCATCACACTTCATATAAGCATCAGTAACATACATACATATATAGCAAAACAGTTACAGCAACTATAAGACAGCTACAATAAGCTGCTAACAAAAATGAAAACAAAAGTCCTTGCATCGCCATTCTTCGTTTTCTTCTAAATCTCGTTAATTCATTAACAAAGCGAAATGAAGGATTGTATACTCGTACTCGTACTCGCATCATCATCGCCAGGATATAAACGAAATGTATAGAAACAAAAATATGTCTGGCAATAGGGTATAGGTATGTATGTAGGAAGGTTAGATTTCTGTCAGATTGTAAGCAACATCATTACTGCAGGATTATCTACAAAGAACAACACATTAGGTTCACAAGTGCTAATTGAACCAATTGACTGACATAGAATTTGAAAGGATGTGAATGTAGATGATGCTGATGCACAGAACAGAGCTCATCATCAGCTTAGGTCGCACATCCAAGAACTTTAAGCTGAACACTTATTCAAGTTGCCATGATTTGTATTGTAGACGTTTCTTAGAGTTGAATAGCTACACACATATTTGTGTCGAGTTTGTGTGGAAAGCACGAAATGAATTTGTTTTAACTGTACCTGGGCTTTAAGATAAATGGTATGCACTCAATCAGTTGAGAAGAATTCCAAATGGAAGAAAATAATGTGTTTGTTAATTTTGAAAGTAACCATTTGCCAACTTAAGAAAGTTTCGACTACCTCGGTTTCAAGAGAACTAGATTAGAAAGGGAAGAGAATGAGACTTTTCTTGACTTCTTTAATAGAAACACACCATCATCGGTCTGAACTGACAACCAAAACACCATATCGGTCAAATATCTGTGCATTACCTAAGAAGAGACATTAAAAAGTTTTATGTCATAGCATCTCCAGTTTAAAATCAAAAAATTCTAAGAACTTAAATAAGATGCATCAAGCCTTAAGCACACTTCATGTTATGCACTACACACTTTCTAAGAAAATTTAAGTCAAGTATTTTAATGCAAAAATTGCACTTTTTAAGACTTCCTCAATCTCTTCATCACTTAACCACACATGCTTTCACATCAAGGCATCATGGTATAGTATGTACGTACATATATGTTACATGTATGTTGCGCATTATAGTACATTAAATAATGAACTGAATTTAATATGCATTTTCCATTAGCTTAAGGATTATTAACTTCCTATACCGAAAATGCTTCAAAAAATAGAGTATTTGCTAAGAGTAAATATTAAGAATGAAAGAATCTATTTATTTTTGCTCGTTACAGAAAGGATAAGTATTTGCCATCATTAAGATGCATGTGGGAAAATGCAACTAAGAAGAAAACACGCAGTTTTATAACTTTTTTATACCATTGGATTATGTTGAAAATAGAGACCTCTTTTATAAAAAATACGTAAATGGATTAAAAAAAAAGAATACTTGACTGAAAAAAATATCATAAGTCGATTCGATATGAGTTTTCCTTATTAGTGATTAGATTTTTGTTGCCATTTGATCTATCTAAATATGTATCTATACATTTGGTTTCTTTTCTCTTTTACCATGTTTTCCAAAAAAGAAGAATTATCATAAACTGTACCTTTCGCATAGCCAAAGCAAAAAAGTCTACTTGAGTTAAAACAAAATACAAATCTACAAAACTACAAACTACAAACTACAAACTATAAACTACAAACTACAAACTACAAACTACAAACTACAAACTACAAACTACAAACTACAAACTACAAACTACAAACTACAAACTACAAACTACAAACTACAAACTACAAACTACAAACTACAAACTACAAACTACAAACTACAAACTACAAACTACAAACTACAAACTACAAACTACAAACTACAAACTACAAACTACAAACTAAAAACTACAAACTACAAACTACAAACTACAAACTACAAACTACAAACTACAAACTACAAACTACAAACTACAAACTACAAACTACAAACTACAAACTACAAACTACAAACTACAAACTACTAACAACTAACAACTAACAACTAACAACTAACAACTAACAACTAACAACTAACAACTAACAACTAACAACTAACAACTAACAACTAACAACTAACAACTAACAACTAACAACTAACAACTAACAACTAACAACTAACAACTAACAACTAACAACTAACAACTAACAACTAACAACTAACAACTTACAACTTACAACTAACAACTAACAACTAACAACTAACAACTAACAACTAACAACTAACAACTAACAACTAACAACTTACAACTAACAACTAACAACTAACAACTAACAACTAACAACTAACAACTAACAACTAACAACTAACAACTAACAACTAACAACTAACAACTAACAACTAACAACTAACAACTAACAACTAACAACTAACAACTAACAACTAACAACTAACAACTAACAACTAACAACTAACAACTAACAACTAACAACTAACAACTAACAACTAACAACTAACAACTAACAACTAACAACTAACAACTAACAACTAACAACTAACAACTAACAACTAACAACTAACAACTAACAACTAACAACTAACAACTAACAACTAACAACTAACAACTAACAACTAACAACTAACAACTAACAACTAACAACTAACAACTAACAACTAACAACTAACAACTAACAACTAACAACTAACAACTAACAACTAACAACTAACAACTAACAACTAACAACTAACAACTAACAACTAACAACTAACAACCAACAACTACAAACTACAAACATTTTCCTTGAAATATTTTTAATGCCTTATTTGACTTTTAAAAACTTTACACACACATTTTGTATGAAGAACTCGTATTTATACATTTTTTATTAATTGTTTAATATTTGCACATTGCCTTCTTTTTCATTGTTTTCTTCCTTAACAAAAAAAAAAATATAAATACAAATAAACGAAATAAAAGAAACAAGACGTACGAAGTTGCTTCTACCTCAAATCTGCTTTTGTTGTTAAGTGTGCTACGTAGAGCTGTGGGCAGAATTCTACTGCTTCATCTCATTTCATCAGATATGGGGTGTGACTACCATCAGCCTGGTGACGGAGAGGTGGTGGTGGTGGCAGGCGAGTGGGGGTAGAGAATCTGCACCAATTAAATCCATGTTTGATTGCCAAAAGCAAATACTCAAATCGGATTAAAAGCTTTGTCTTTCTTAAATTGGCTCCGTAAACTCTACGAAAATTCTCAATTGAAATTTGAGCGCTTGAAAAGGATATGAAAAGTCTTTTGCTATATGAACGTACAATATACCTATGTACATAGATAGATATTGCCTTCAATTGTAGTGTATGTATGTAGGAATGTATAGTATAGAGTCTTGTTGTATAGTAGAAAAGCGCGCGGGAATTGGTAATGGAGCCACTTAAGGCTCTCCTATTTATACATATACCTATCTACTCTATATAGTGGCATTTTAAAGAGGTGGAGTTTTGGTTAAATTGACGAGTGAGTACTGGAGTGTTCCTTCTTCTACTGCTTCTTTGTCCTCCTTTTTCAAAACCATTTATTTGAGAGTTTTCCAGCTGCTGATGCTGTTCCGTATACGTTTTGGTCTATGTATATAAATATTATATTTCTGTGGTTGTTCTTTTGTTATATGTAGGATGCAACATTAAGAAATAAAATGAAGATTTCAAAATTTTCCTAATATCCTTTCACTTGGTGTAGGTAGATAGATACCAACTCTTTCGTATCGTATTCGTATATAAGCTCGAATCTAACCAATATGATGTACATTCATCCTCTATATTTTGGTTGGAAATTATAAATTATTTCAAGATACGTATCTTTGGGGCAGGTTTTTCTTTTCAAACATATCTAATATTCGGAGAAATGAGTTTTGGTTTCAAAGTGTGCCATCACTTCAGACCAACAATAAAGATATGTATATTTTGTTCAGTTCGGGTTTCTCGTTGTACCTATATTTATATAATATTTTATGCTACAGAATTTCATAGTTTTTGAAAAAGGATCTAATTTAAAAATTAAATCTGTAGATTGTTTTTTTTTTTGTTCGAAAGATATTTTCTCAGGTTTACCACTTGGGAAAGTACAAAAGACTTTGATGGTTATGAAAAAAGAAAAAACATTGGTTTTTTGACTTCTAAGGATATATCACTAAGGTTATAAGGTAGTATCTATATTTTATCATCCATTTTTGACTAGAAGGTCAAAATTAGCTTTCGCCTACGCAATCTTTATTACCAACAAAATAATAGAAAGAGTTTTGTTCAAGCGAATGCGTTCGTTTCAAGGAAGAATTTAGAAATTTAAAATTAATAAAGTCCGTTTAGAAAATGTAGGTTACTGTTTTCACTTTTTTGAAATCTTTGGAGAAGGGGGGATAAAGGGGAATCAGTAAAATTATTCCAATAAGAACAGTTTGCAATTTGGGCAGTTACGACTTATTGACAAATAAAACAAACAAAATACGAACGTTACATTCTTTAACAAAGCAAGCAAGTTATTAAAAATCACTACAAAAACTTTAACAATTTTTCAGTCATATTTTTTACATCTAAAGCACTTTTTGAAACTGCTGAAACTGCCGCGATTGTTGGAGCTGCTGGGACATAAGAATATTGCTGCTATATCCAGTAGTCTTTACAAAAGACAAGGTTTGTCAATTAATTTTAGATCTTTGGAACTAGGCATAATTCAATAATAACAAGTTTAAATAAGCTCGAAAGACATATTCGATGCATTAAATTTTTGCATGACCAGAAATGATGTCAAAAATTATTACAATGTCCCAAAGGTAGTAAAAGTTTCTGATCATCTATAAAAAATGTGCGTAACACTACGTCTTCGTCGGTATCGACCGACGCTCATTTCTGATGACACTCTTTTTGTGAGCTTGATTGATATAGCCAATTTGCTTGCAGCACAGTTTGTTGTTATTTCGAGATTGCCAATGACTGACATGACACCTCCTGTACTTGAAAGCGTAAACAATTCTATGGGACGATTCTTTCGCACTCGTTCAGTTACTGGAAAACTTAAAGACCTCGACATTCACAAATTCGCTGTATCCCTGCTAATTTTCTGAAGAAGTGTTCTTTTTTGCTGGCAAAACCACTGCATAAACTTTTCCATTTGTCCTACTCCACAGGTCTCTTTCGGAAAACAACTTTTGTCCAGCCGAATTCTCCTCAACCTCTTACTATCGTCCAATTGCACTTACGTCCCTTCTTTACAGGGTCATGGAAACGCTGATCAATTTTCAGCTACATAAATGTCTTGAAGAACAAAAGCTTCCTAATGGCCGGCAGTACGGTTTTCATAGCAATAGCTCCATTGGTGATCTCATGGATTATCTCATCGAACAGTGGAACAAATTCTTACATCGTTTTGGAGAATGTAAGATTATTGCACTTGATATTTCAAAGGCATTTAACAGAGTTTGGCATCAAGCTCTCATATCGAGCATTTCCATGCATATGGTATTAATGAATCTCTTCTTTGTTGGGTTGGAAATTACATTTCGGAAAATTTAATTCAAATGGTATTGGACGGGTTCAAATCTGATGTCCACAAAATAAACGCTGGCAAAGCGCAGGGCTCTGTTTTGTCTTCGACACTCTATCATATTTTTGTGAGTGATCTTTTGTTTAAAACTTCTAACCAACTTAATTGTTTCGCTGATGACAGTACACTCAGCTTTTAATATTAGTTTTAAGATTCTCATCCTTGTTCTTGGGATGTGAACTATCAACGGCAGCGTATGATAAGCTCATTAAATTCTAATCTTGACAGTTTAATTTCTTTGAAATGCTGTCTACTGTCGAATAAGCGTAACCCTCTACCAATGCCATTATCTAAGGGTGGTACTAGCATCGAGAAGACTGAACAGCTTTCAGTTCTTGGTATATGTGCATCACAAACCATCTTTTGTGGAGTAAGCACATAATTGAAGTCTCAGAAAAAGTGTTTAGGTTTTCTTCGACGATGCAAAGAAGTTTTGTATCCCTTCTGATCTGGCTATAATTCATAAAGCCTATATTCATCCAAAACTTGAATACAACTCCCATATCTGAGCAGATGCTCCAATAACCCACTTGAGTTTTACAGAATTTAAAAGAGAGCCTTATATATAAAAGGTGACTGTTCCCTAATCTCCCATGTCATTTTTTTTTAGTTTTAGTTTCCTTTTATTTTACATTTGTAAATTGGGTCTTTAAATCTACAGAAATAAGTTAAAATATTTTTGTTTAACTTAAGGCCTTACAAAAATTAACTACGCTTTCAAGAATTATGTATCTTAGTGTGTTACAACTTTTTTCTAGTAGTTCAAATGTTAAACGAACATTTGAACTCAATTTCAGCCTTTATGAAATATGGCAACTATTTTGCCAAATTGTCTAAGTGTCAGAAAAAAACTTATTTCGACAGCTAAAATGTCTAAGTGGTTTCAGCCTTTGGAAGATATTACATGACATCACTTTCGAAAAAATCGATTTTATGAATGAAGTAAAGCTATAGACCTACGCGGTAAATAAAATTCAGCATTTAATCCATCTGTAGTACCCGTGGCATGATGGTTAGTGCGTTGGACTGTCATGCGAGAGGTCTTGGGTTCGATCCCTGCCTGTGCCACCTTAATTTAAAAAAATAAACGGGTACTGCCTCTTGCGAGGAATTGACAAATTTTCCAAGAGTAATGCTTGTCATGAAAAAGTGCTTTCTCAAAATTAGCCGTTCGGATTCGTAAAACTGTAGGTCCCCTCCATCCCTGACAACAGTACTCGCACACAGGAATGGTTGAGAGTTGTAAGTCACTAGGCCCTGGTTCTCTACGGACTGTTGCGCCACCTAATTTATTATTTATTTACTTTAATCCATCTTTCAAATATATTACTGAAAGATAAACTCCTAGATTAATCAAGCCCTTACCAATTATTGGTTGTTTAACATTTAGCGGCATTGAGGGTTTTAGGGCTGGTCAAGCGACAAGACTCGATCAGATCTCTTGCAAGGCTCGAAAAAATCGGAAAAATGTCAGTTTCTTTGTGGTCTCATATAACTGTGGCTAGAAAATATGCATTCTCGTGTCGAATGTCTTTTTGACATTATTGGGTCTAAGACTGTACCGAGAATAAATTAAGATAAGATTTTTTTTTTTAGATTAGATTGGTTTTTATTTTGATAACGTTAATTACAATTTTTTATAAAGTTTACAAACACAAACAAAAAGCATGGCCTTACTGCCGTCTGCCTAGTTGACAAAAATCATAAAAGATAACATAGCTCAATAATATATTTAAAAACTTCCATTTATAATTCTACTTCTATAGAGAAGAGCTAGCCTGCAGAATTGATGTGATTTTTTAACTTCCATTTTGTTAAGCAACAGTATAACTTGATTTTGCGTCAGTATTTCGCTACCAAAGCATTCCTTCTTATTTCTTTAATAACTGGACATCTTCCAACAAAGTGTACAACATCATCCCTTTCCTTTAAATTGCACAATGAGCATTCAGCATATAATTGGTAAGTCATCTCTATGAGGTAAAAAATTCAGCTGCATAACTTCACCTCTCAATTTAACCATCATTGAAATTTCGGCAATGCTATTATCGTCCCTAAAATAGTTTGACTCTTCCAAGTTATGATTTAGTTGACAGTAGGGCTGCCTGTATTTTAGATCCTGTGGCGTCATTCAAGTATTTCTCTCGTTGTTTTATGTCCACTGCGGAAATGAGCTGGTATAAAGAAGCTTTTAAATCATCCTGGTTATTACACAAAAGGTTAAGTTCCATTCCACATTCTCTTGCCAAATTTATCCAATCAGCACACCAACTTGTTTTGGTTCGTATTACTTGAAGTGCTACTATCTTCGGAAGCCTATTATTTCTCATCTTCATAACTCTCAAGATGTAATCGACTTGCATTTTTAGGGTTCGTATGAACATAGGTGATAATCCTGATTCCAACATAATAACATAGTTGGGTGTATTTGATGGCAATCTAAAAATTCGCTAAATATAGTATCGGAGAAGTTGCTCAACTGTTTCGTATTGTATCGTTCCCCAAGTTTGTGACGCGTAAAACATGACAGACTCAGATACCGCTTCAAATATCTTGAACTTGCTGCTATGTGCTATACTTTTGTTAGAAAAACATCTTTTCCAAGTTGCACTAATTGCACCTTTAGCCTTAACTAGTTTCTTTCTTAGATGAATTTCCATGCTCAAATTTTTCGTTAAATGAACTCCAAGGTGACAACTTCAATGACCTCTCTATTATAGAACCATTTTTCTTTCGCTGAATTGCGGCCTCTTCCTCGTTTAAAAATCAAAATGTTGGACTTATTAAGATTCACCATCAAACTCCAAAGCTGACAATATTGATACAGGCGGTTTATCATTAACTGCAATGATTCAGGTGATGCTGCCAAAAGAACAATGTCGTCCGCAAACAGCAATGCTTTTATTATTTGTCCGCGAAGTCTATGCCACCTGGTAAGAGGTCTGTGAGATCTTCAATAAACAAGGCGAACAGACTCGGACTCAATGTACAGCCTTGTCTGACTCCCGATTGTGTTTTAAACCCTCTCGACGACTCTTCTCCATTCCATACCTTAGCAATTGTATCTGCATATAGATTCTGAATAACTCTCCCGAACTTCCATGACATTCCGTTACTATCTACGCTTGTAGATAAGAGCATATCTATCGATCATATCAAATGCAGATTTAAAGTCAACGAAAAACTTTATAGCTTCTTGTCCTTATTCAGGAATGTTTCTGCGATACTTTTAAGGGTAAAAATGTGGCCAACCGTCGAATAACCTGTCCTAAAGCCTGCTTGAAACTCCTTTAAGAGCTTGTTGTCTTCTATCCATCTATTAAAACGTTTTTGCAAAACCAGCGTGAATATTTTATATGAAGCATTTAGAAAGGATATTCCTCTATAATTAGACACCACGGCCAAGCTCCCTTTCGTATGAATCGGGAAAATGATGGACTAGTTGAATTCTAGTGGTATCATTCCTGTTTACATGACATTGTTATATATAGTTGTCAGTCGATTGATTAGCTCTGCTGTGCCATACTTATAAAATTCTGCTGGTGTGCCGTTCGGTCCGCATGCTTTCCCATCTTTAAGTTCCATTACAGCTGAAATCACTTCTTGGTGTCTTATTGCAGCATCAAAAGTTTCATTTTTAAAACCCGGAGTAGCGTATTGAAAAACAAGTTTCCCTTCTGTTGGATTCAACAAACTCTGAAATTGATCTGCACGCTGATCAGAACCTATACTAAAATGGATTGAAAATTTTTTCCCGTTCGGCTGCTTTGCCAGGTTCCAAAACTCCTTTCCGCTTTTACAAGACGCTAATCTCTTGGATTCAGCTTCGAAGAATGCTGCCTTCTTTAGCTTACATACTGTCTAGAAAGATCTTTAAGCCAATATCCAGAGAATAAATTTAAGGGTAGTGATTTTCTTCAACAGAAAAGTGTTACAAATTCATAAACCTACAGATAAAATCTCTAAAATTTTGTGACTTGGTAACATTAAATTTTCAATGTGAAAGTGCCCTAACATTTTACCGAGTGATTTTTTAAGAGCTTGAAAACTTTAAAAAAAAAAAAACGCATAAAATTTGCAAAATCTCATCGATTCTTTATTTGAAACGTTAGATTGGTCCATGACATTTACTTTTTGAAGATAATTTTATTTAAATGTTGACCGCGGCTGCGTCTTAGGTGGTCCATTCGGAAAGTCCAATTTTGGGTAACTTTTTCGAGCATTTCGGCCGGAATAGCCCGAATTTCTTCGGAAATGTTGTCTTCCAAAGCTGGAATAGTTGCTGGCTTATTTGTGTAGACTTTAGACTTGACGTAGCCCCACAAAAAATAGTCTAAAGGCGTCAAATCGCATGATCTTGGTGGCCAACTTACCGGTCCATTCCTTGAGATGAATTGTTCTCCGAAGTTTTCCCTCAAAATGGCCATAGAATCGCGAGCTGTGTGGCATGTAGCGCCATCTTGTTGAAACCACATGTCAACCAAGTTCAGTTCTTCCATTTTTGGCAACAAAAAGTTTGTTAGCATTGAACGATAGCGATCGCCATTCACCGTAACGTTGCGTCCAACAGCATCTTTGAAAAAATACGGTCCAATGATTCCACCAGCGTACAAACCACACCAAACAGTGCATTTTTCGGGATGCATGGGCAGTTCTTGAACGGCTTCTGGTTGCTCTTCACTCCAAATGCGGCAATTTTGCTTATTTACGTAGCCATTCAACCAGAAATGAGCCTCATCGCTGAACAAAATTTGTCGATAAAAAAGCGCGAAACACATTTCGAACCGAACACTGATTTTGGTAATAAAATTCAATGATTTGCAAGCGTTGCTCGTTAGTAAGTCTATTCATGATGAAATGTCGAAGCATACTGAGCATCTTTCTCTTTGACACCATGTCTGAAATCCCGCGTGATCTGTCAAATACTAATGCATGAAAATCCTAACTTCAAAAAAATCACCCATTAGTTAATTTGTATCATAATGAAGTTATGTTAAGTTAAAGAATACTCTTACTCATGATGTTTAATTAGGGAAAATTAATTCCGAAAATAAAATATTTATAGTCTTATACCAGGTTTACCAGTATTTAATATTTAATTTAAGGAATTATTTTTTTAAATATTTTTTGTTTTATTTCTTAGCTACACTCTATAAGCTTAAGAAGAAGAAATCAACAACTAGAAAAAAATATCCCCCAAAAGACCAGTTTAACTTTAATTGACGACCATCTTATTGGGACTTGTTAAATAAATTAAAATATTGAAAATTTATTAATTCAATTCCGCATATATACTATACACATTTAGAACAACAAAACGAAAGCCCCATGGTTTACCAGGCCATTAACTCTACAAACCCCCATAAATATAATTTTTACTTTGCGTTTCTTGAATTTCTATCTATCTATAGAGGTAGCACCTACGAGTATACCTAGAGTCATTATAAACCTTCACATTAGTATTTGAGAATATACCTTTTTAACTCCTTTAATGCGTTACGCATTTATATCTGCCTCATAAGGAATCACAAACCATTTTGACCACCTTTTTATATCCCGATATAGAACAACAAACAAAATAATGACTTTAAATTTATTTATTCAGCACAAAACACCAACAACAAGATTGAAAAAAAAAGAACTTAATAAATTGAAAACTTACATTTACATTTTAATGAAATTAAATATCCGAAAATATATGTATGTTAAAGGATTTTCGTTTCGTTTAGGCCAGAAACATTGAATTTAATCCTCTCGACCACCGCACTACAATAATGTTAAGCTCGTAAATCGGTCCTCCAATATAACAAATGATCTTGATTAGGAAACATGCCGACTTTAATAATACAATCCCATTGAGGGTTTTACGAAGGCGAGCATTATCCTGCAACAGAAGCATTGGAACAGAGGAACATTAAGGGGTGAGCCTTCGAAGGGATATACAGAAGAGGTGGGGAGGGGGGAGAAGGAAGTGGTTTAGTGGTTTTTGGCTTGCAAAACATGATGGTGTTATATCCAAAATGAGTTTAACGGCGCGAATGTCCCTAATCTCATCACTTAGTCTAATTGTTCCGGGATCACCACCAACACTACCATCACCCATCATTGCAAATCGGGCTCGCTTAACCGTCATTAATAAGGACCTTCGGAGCTTCGAATGAAAAATTCCAAAATTTGTTTCTTTTGCGTTTTTCATCGCATCAGTAAAGTATCTATATACAACATACATAGGTATTGAAATTTAGGTAAAGAAGAAGAAGAAGAAGAAGATGGAGCGTCTTTTTCTTATGTACACTTCTTTTAAGATAAATGTTGCATACTTGATTTTGGAGATTTCCAAATGAGACTAATGGGAAAGGGGGTTTCGAGAGAACTTTTGTAGAACATCACCCGTTCCGTTCGTTTTCGTTTTCGTTTCCGATAATAAATGTTCGAAATAATTGCCTCCGTCAGATGAATACCAGGATAATTATTCACCTTCAATGAGATGATTTTCCATTTTTCAGGTGTATTCCCATAAGCAATCGTCTTGGTGGTTAGAGAATGTGTTTCGTTTGTTTTTATTTTTTTGGGAATATGGTATGCCCGCATAGTGAAGCTCACTTAGGAATTCAAAGGCTCTTCTGGGGAATAGGTGTTTTGTATATGTATATATATACCGACGAGGAGAGGTTTAGTTCGAATTTACGATTCGATTTTCTTGATGGTTTCATAAAAGATTTATCCCGAATCGTCGTGTTGGGTTTTGGGTTTTGGGTATAGCCAAGCCATAGCCGCGTGCATAGTGTTTTCCATTTGAGTATATATTTATAAGAGAGGGGAGATGGGGAAATTGAATGATGTTTTCTCGTAGATTCTATATAGGGGGGTATGGGGTCTACAGATACACATTGGTATCCATTAGTTTAATGCTCTTGAAGAAGAATTAAGATAAATTGATCAAAATTAGGCTTATAAAAGTCAGCATTGTTTGCAAAATGAAAAACCAAAAATAGAAAATAATTTAACAGGAGTGCGAACGGAATTTGGAGCGGATTAACCCTTACGAGAGTGTTGGAGTATGATGGTAGTAGATTTCGAGTAATAGAAATCAAACGAAGATAAGTGTATAGGGATGATAGTTAATGATTTGATGTTTGTTATCACATTCTGCACATCCAGGGGTCTTGAGGTATAGTCAGGTTCATTTGTTTATATTTAGTTAGTTTGAAAAATGGTTTTTGAGAAAGCCTTTTGTTATAAAGTACTTATATGCTATACCTAAGTAATTTGGGTTTATAATCATTTTTTATAGAGGAAACAAATGTAGCCTATTTATTTTATACTAAGTATTAAAAATAGCTAAGACTTCTAACAGTGGGTATCGATTTGCATAACTTTTAATTATATTGAGTGCACAGAAAGTAATGTGGTTATATTAATGAAATGGACAATGCTGATAACTGGAGGTTTTATTATAGAATTTAAGTGGAGTTAAATCCGCTACAAAAATCGAGATTTTGAATGTTAAAAAATTGCTTAACGCCATCATTTCTTCTACATTTTTCACCTTTACCACGTTTTTCTTCCGAATTAGACATGTGAACTTCTATTTATGTCTAGAAACTCTAAAAAGTACATAAATACAATTTGTTCTAGCTTCAAAACTCTGCCTGAGTGACATTTTTCTTACCTAAGTAAGATTCGTATAAGTGACAAACTCAACCAATCACTAATATTATTTTAGCATTTTAGCAGCTTTTAAATTATCAAAAGTGGAAAAGAAGAGTTTTGAAATTATACCCCTCATTTATTTTATCTTATACGAAATATCGTTGTTAACATCATATCTTAAAAAGCCTCGGATACGGACGGATTTACTGTTGACAACACACTCAATTGAATTAAGGACAACGTACTTCAGATATGCATGTGGAATGTTAGGTCCCTTAACAGACCACGTGCAGCCGAAGAATTAAGGGAGGCCCTAGAATGCTATAAGGCACACATCACCGTCATCCATTAAATACGATGGGATGGGCCGGGCAAAAAGAGGATGAAAAACTGCGATATTTACTATGGTGACTGCTACCGAGAAACCCAACAGCGGTTATTTGGATGCGGCTTTGTCATTGGAGCCAGTGGCGCTACAGTCCTGTGCGAACTAAGGCCTCACCCCACAAACTTCTCCATCTAGCTTGGTCCCTGGCTAGATGTCTTCCCGTTGGGTGAGGTCACTTTCCACTTGTGCGCGCCACCTGATCCACGGTCTTCCTCTACTGCGCTGTCCTGTAGGTGTGAATTCGAAGACTTTCAGGGCCCGATCATTTTAGTCGTTAGACTTTTACCCTTCTCGATAAGTCTACGTCGTTGAACAGCCCGTACAGCTCGTCGTTCCATCTTCTCCTCCACTCCCCTTCTATGCATACGGGACCGTAGATCACACGAAGAACTTTTCTCTCGAAACGACCCGAGGTGCTTTTATCCACTTTTGTCATAGTCCATGCTTCTGCGCCGTATAGCAGGACGGGAACAATGAGGGTCTTATATAGCGATACTTTGGTCCCTCGAGGGAGGGCATTGCTTCGTAATTGCTTTCTTAGCCCAAAGAAACAGCGGTGGTGTGGTTTTTTTCTGACTTCATAGCGGAGCCTAGGTAGACGAAGACCTTAACTACCTCAAAGTTACGTCTGTCGATGGTGACGTTGGATACATCGTGACACGTTGGTGTTGTAGGTCCTTTCTAGGCAACAGCATGTACTTTGTTTTGCCCTCATTAACCGTTAAACACATTTTTGCGCCTCTTCCTCAATACTCACAAAAGACCCATTGACATCGCGCTGAGTTCTTCCGATTATGTCAATTTCATTAGAATATGCTACCAAGTGGATAGACTTTTGACGTTTGAGCTCTGCACTATTCCTTGAAGTACAATATTAGACAAATCGCATGACAGCGCATCATGATGCCTATATAAAGCCTTTTTTGACATCGAAAAGTTCTGTTAAGTTCTTATATATATACAATAGCAAATTAGTGCATTTTTTGCAAACTCTCCATTTTTGAGAGGAGAAATGATTTTTCTTAACAAAATATGGAGAATTATTAAGAAAGTTTCAAGTTTTTGAATTTTAACCACAAGTTTACAGCTTGCGTTCCTTGAACGTACGTGTGTTGGCTGATTGTTAACTTCCTATAGGAAGTTATTGTAATAGGTCCGATTTGTCAAATTGAAAATTTTAACATATCTCGACGCTCACGGTCCCTAGAGTCGAAATAAAAGATTTTTAGAAAGATGTCTGTGCGTGCGTGTGTACGTATGTGCGTACGTGCGTACTTCCGTATGTCTGTACGTTCGCGACGTTTTTTTCGTCGTCCATAGCTCAAGAACCAGAAGAGATATCGACTTCAAATAAATTTTGTTATACAGATAATAAAACGCAAAGATGCAGAAAGGGTTCCCAAGAAAATTGCGTGGGTGGTTTTTTTTACCATAGCAGTTTAAAAAAAAGGTGAACATTTTGGTTAACCCTAAATATCTCATGAACCAATAACGCTAGAGACTTAAATTACATTTTATTTTATACATTGTAACGTGATACAAAACAATTATATTTTTCGAAAAAAATCAAATTAACGGTTTTTGAACTGAAAAATTGTCACCTCGAAAATTTTACGACTAAAATATGATTTCATCTCAAAAACAATTTTGTGCAACGAAGAATAATGTTTTTGACATCTGATACAATTTTTTTTTATAAAAAATATAATCCTAAAAAAAACATTGCTCGTAGTTAATAAAAATTGAATTTCGACTCAAATAGCTTTTCAAAAATTATAAATATTGGCTTCAAACTTATTTGATTTCAAAGAAAATATTGTTTTCGATATTCATATATCATTCGATATAAAAATCCAACGGTCCGTTTTTTCATAAAAAAATAAAATCTACAAAAAATTGTACGCAAATTTGGTAAAAAATTGATACATATAGACAAACTTTTAAGCAAGACAAATCGACAGATGGGAAGGGAAGTTATCAGTGTGGGTCGAATCCCAGCCTCTTTTTTACTGTAGCGGTCGTCTAAAATTTGGCCACCAAACGTTGAAGAGTCGACTGTAAAGGGCTTCTACTATAGAATGGGCGTAATGCGCGCAACGTTTGCGTTAACGAACACTCATTTTTTATCATTTGAACGTACTGTTCAATCGTGTAACTTGACATGATGATTTGGCATAAACAACTGAATAATAATCAAAAGATGGACAAATGTCACAAAATAAAATGGCCACCAGGTAGCTCCAAACACGCGCCAATTTAAAAACCCTATATTAAGTAATTTAAACTTTCATATAACAAACTAAACACAAATTGTAATATTTTAAAAACTTTTTGTTTTACCACCATTTTTAAAACCTTATTTTAAATACCATTTCATTTTCTGACCATAATTTATAATCATTGCCTCTTTCATTCATTGATCCATAATTTCACTTAAGAAAACCCCAAAGGTCTTCGCATCACTTAACTCGCCATAGAGCCGCGAGCCAAAGCGATATGCCATAATGCAAACCACAAAAGTGCAATTGTTAAATTTATTATAAAGAGCCCGTGCGTCTACATCGTAATTTGTTGGTTGTTGGTCTTTGGTTGTCGACCGACCACAAAACATCTCAATTACATCCGCCATAAATTCCCATTAGAATAAAATTGCTTTAAAATTTATTACCACCGTCGTCACTCGTCGCTTCTTGGAGTCGGGCCAGATGGTCCAAAAATGTTTATATCCGTATTCGATTTTAGTGCAATTTATACGCATAAACATCAAAATGTTTCTATACATAAGAATTGCAAGCCAAACAACCAAATAACAATACAATTAACGGTATCGTAAAATAATTTTCAGTGGAAAATAACTAAAGATATTAAATTCTTTTTGTTTGGCTGTGGCACAGCTATATAAATGTTGAAAATGTTTAGCCAGGTCGATAATATGGCTCTTTAAACATATATCGGTCCAAATGACCCTATAAAGGGCTTTTGTTGCAATGATCGCAAATATTCTGCACTAAAGTTTCGTTTGTAAGAAGTTTGGTCCTGGTCCTTAGGTCGTCGTCTGTGGGGTATTTGGATTCTTAGTGTACATCTTTAGTGCCTTTTTGGTCGGCACCCATCAATATTCAGACTAATAAAATGCAACATTAAGCAGGATACACAAGTCATCTATAGAGAATGCATCGCGAACACAAAGGCCATCGAACGAGAACATTACCCTTCAACTATTGGCCAATAAAAGTCACATGTGTCTGATATCCTTGGTGATGCAGTAGCATCAGTATACAATATACATATATGTCATATAGGAACGACTCTAAGAAAATAGTTGACAACATAATGCACCGCATATATTGGCGGGCTATAATACGTGACTTGATGGAACACGGAGGAGACAAATGCAGTTTCCGCACTAAAGGGACGAAATTCATCATCAATTGAAAAGTTTATTGGAAATAGCTTACCCTGACCAAGAGTCAAAAGCCATATAGTCGTCGTCGCCGGAATATCGAAGGCGACCCTTATACAGAATCTATATAAAGTTAAAAGCCCCGGTCATAGAGAAACCATATGACAAATGGCCCTGGCCAGAGCATAGATGGATCAGTCCTCTGACACCCAGAGTTTCTCACCCCATTCAAAAAAATATCCTGATGCGATGGAGATGGAAGTGGAGATGGAGCTGTTCTGTATACACAACCCTTTTTTGATTGCTGATTTTAAGGGCGGCCCAGGATATAAGTGATGTAATGCAATTAGTTTTAGTCCTGTTTCGATCTGGAAATCGTTGTCGTCATCGTCATCGGCGTCGTAGTCGTAGTCGTTGTCGTTGTCGTTGTCGAAGTCATTCGAAAGTCCTGTGTGCTATAGTCTTTCGTTTAGATAAAAAGGGTTTGTGTGTGTGTGTAATGGGTTTTCCTCTAACTATACTCTCCACGTTATATGTATGTATACAAACCTATAACATTTGCAGTAACAACAAGAATTTTTCAATTTAATCCAATTGCGTCATGATGGTGCGGCACTTAATCGATGCACTAAGTGGTAATAGCAATCGGAGTGGGTAAAGGGTACGAGTATATTTTGTATTTACAAACGTACTAAAGTGCAAAGGGAAGGAGAGGTTTTGCCTTCAAATCGAAAGAATGTGCAGGAATTATTTTTTTTTTCAGTTTTGTTTATTTTCGAACATCAATCGCGAGAAAAAATAGAAACCCAGACGTGAAGCAATTACTCAGCACTTTAACGATAATTGTGTACGAAGAGTTTATAAGCGCTTTTGGACAAGATTGTGATGATAAGAGTAGTTTTTTTTCGTAAACAGAGTTGACTGCAAGAGTTTTAAACACTTATAATTTAAAACAATCTTGTATGGAACAGTCTTATGGAAATTTTCCTGAATATTCAGGATTTATTACAAAAATTCAAAAGTAAATCCCCTTTAAATAGATTTTGCTCTTTTATAGATTTCTCAAAAAAATATATGTTTTGAATTTTATTAGTTTGTATTTATTCATAATACTGGTCAAAAATACAAATCCTAGGAGTTTTGAAAAAATAAAAAATACCGCTTATTTTGAGATTCGAAAGAAAGGTTGATTTGAGTGACTAGATCTATTCGTTCGAATGAATTTTATTTATTTTGAGATTCGAATAAAAAATATTTATTGCAGAAAATGAACCGAAATGAACCTTATTTTGGAGATCAGCTGTTCTAAATGATTTGACATTTTGATTTGATTTAATGAATCTTATTTTTAATTCAGAGTTTGTCAAAGATTAACAGTCATTTCATTATTTGTAAAGATAAAGAGGAGAGGTCTTAAATGACTACCTTGAGGGACACCAGAAGTGGCTAGAATAGAATTGGAATGAGTGGATATAATTCGGGCATATTATTCTCAATTCTCAATTCTTAATGTAAGATGTTATCCATTTCAGTAAAGGTGTTCAAAAGATAAAGATGAGAGCTTAAAGACTAAATAAGATTATGAGACATTTTGTGATAGGTTTTGTCGAAGTCAATGAAGACCATATATGAAGTTTATTTCCATTTTCTAAGGCTCTTAGAGTAAATGAAATGAAATTTACAAGATTTGTGATGAAATATCTGTTTTTTTTTTTTTTTAAGAAATCGTGCTGTGCTGAAGGAGTAGCTAGTAATGAAAAGCAAGGAGTTCATATAAAATGTTTTCAAAAATTTTTGGGACATGAGAGCTTTGTTCGATAGTTTTGGTAGATAGTTTTCATCTACCCTTTTGGTTCCTTCTTGTGAATTAGTGTTTTCAATATTTTAGGAAAAGTTACTTGAGATTAAGAAATATTTTAAATGTTTGAAATTGAAAGGGAAGAAGAACATTTTTTTTTAGGAAAATGGCAGGAAGACTACAAGGCCTGGAGTGAACTCGTTTAAAGTAAAATAAAACAATTGTTTGGAAAAAAAACTTGAAAAAATGAAAGTCTTGGCTTTTTTATAGTGAACCTTTTTAATTTTTTGTAGACTTCTTTGGTCCTAGTTTATACACAAGTTCTCGCAGCTTATCGTAGTCTTATTGCCAATGACTGCAATTTAAATAAATCAGAACGATGTAACAACGGCTGTCTTCAATTGATATTTTTATACCCAAAAAGTTCACCTCCACTTCCCCTACCAGATACATTAGATTTTAAAGCTGATATGCATTCTATTTCATCTACACTAATATTATAAAGAGGAAATTCATATTAAAACCAACCGAAGGTGTAAAAAATTAGCCATAAAATGTATTTCATCGCATACGCTGCGAAGAGTATTAATGATAGGAAAAAAAATGTTCGACAATATTATAGAATATGTTGCCACCTACAAATACCACAGCCAACGTAGTGTACAGGGAGGCTTTAAGATAAGCATACATTTTTTTCTAATTAAGTGATTCATGGTCTTTTTAATTAGCATGCTTATAACTTAAATATCTGTACCTATTTATATCTACCCGTGCGAAGCCGGGACGGGCCGCTAGTAGTGCATAAAGATGTTCTTAAAATTATTCATAGTTTAAGGTCATAGTTTATAATAAAAAATTCAATAAGTATACAAATGTCAAAGTTCTTAATGTATAATTAAAAAAATCTAAATTTTAATCTTAGAAAAATTAAGGTTCGCCCACCAGACTGTTTCTTCTCAATCGAAAGAACGCCTACTTCTACTTCCACCTTCAAAATTTACAGCGGTTTTCTCGTTCGTTGTGTTAAGATCACAATTTAAAACTCTGACAGTTCTGTCATTAGCTCTGGTTGACGACTTTTCGTTGTTATTGTTTATTTTTTCGGATTTTAATTTATTTAATAATATTACTAAATATGGTGGAATCTCCCCAATTTTACTAAGAATGATAAAACTATCTGAAGCATTTTCATTTTTAAGTCCCAATGATAAATCCCATGTAAAGATTGCGTCTTCTACATACAATCTGTCGTCTCTCACATAGATTTTCGTTCTCGGTTTTGCCTCGCGGAGCTTCTTATTCCCAGCAAGCAATTTCGATCTTCTTTGACGTGCGCATTACGGATTGTCTTTCCGAACACTAATATTGGTGCCCTTAAGTTTCCTTGCGTTTTTGAAGAAGTTTAAGGCGGAAAATCTGGACTTAAGTTTCACTATGACAATTGCGATGGGCGCACATTGATTGTTTACTCTGCGAGCGGATTTGATGTCTGTGCTGGCTTCGTTTTCATCGAGGAAACCAGCACACACATTTTTGGCTTTCTCAACGGGGTTGTTGTGCAGGTCAGGTGACAAATGAACCACCACATTACCTTCAAGACATTTTTGCATGAGACGTTCGATTTGTGCTTCCAATAATTTTTTTCGGTTTTTCAAAAAGACAACCTTCTGAGATTTAATCTTGCTTTGCCTTAAGAACTGACAAGGTTTTGGAAATCTTCTTTTGTGGCGAGCTGTGAGGTAGGATTTATGTCATTTTCCCTGAGGATTTCTCTCATTTGCTCTGCATTGATTCCTGAAGATGTCATCGTAACCACAACATTTTTAGGACCACCTTTTGTGTTATTAAAATGATCAGGGGAAGTTTCTTGAAGACCTCTTTCGTTCATAAGAGTGAGGTTATTTGAGTTTTGAATTCGAAAATCGTTTTTTTTTTTTGCCTTAAGTACGAGCCGATTCACCCTTAGAAACCCACTGTTTTGACTGTTGTTTGGTACCTGTTGTGTTGTGATGGATCCATGTTTCGTCCACAGTTACAAAACGGCGCAAAAACTCCTCCATATTGCGATTAAACAACGCCAAACCTTCCTGTGAAGTTGTTACACGATTGCGTTTGTGGTGGACTGTGAGCAAACGCGGCACCCATCTTGCGGAAAGCTTTCTCATGCCCAAGTGATCATTCAAAATTGAAACCACTGAGCCATGCAAGATCCCTACGGCTTCCACAATCTCTCGCACTTTCAATCTTCGGTCGGCCAACACCATATCGTGAATTTTTTCGAAATTCAGTAAACCACTTTTTTATCATTGAAATTGATGGTCAGGTCAGAAATTCAAAAAGTCACGGACTTATTGACCCGCCCTCGTACTAGGACTAATTGAAATTTCACTTTGCAGTTATAGATGATGCTTTTATTTATACCTTTTTTAAATAAATTTTAAAAATTGTTTTACGAAAACAATTGAGTTTTATATGGAGCCTTTCTTTAGTAAACCACTTTGATAGATCGCAAAATGTCTTAACCTAATCCCTACTTTAAGAAACTTTTCAAAATGTTAGTACAAACCTGGCCTGTGAGTACGATGTAACCGATAATGTAAGGCCAAGTAGTCACCATTACATTTTGTAAGAGAAGATTTTTTTTGTTTTTTAAATATTCGAAATTTTTCAATCTCAAGAAATTAACAGAAATTATTTTATTTTATGACTTTTTGTTTTCTTGTATTGTTTTTAATTTATAATAAAATTTGTTAATTTTTTTGAAATTTTTTATGATTTATTTCAAAACTGTTTTTAAAATATTAAGAGTGAAATTTTTGCAATTAGGTTGATAAAACATCTTTTGCAATCATCCAAAGAACATTTTATTGAAAATAAAAAAAAAAAAATTTAATTAAATAAATAGGACATTTTAAATTGAATAACACGGTCTTTGAGACGTGTCACCAACTATGTAAGTCAAATTGAATTCAACGTTGCTTTTTTCGGTTAAGAAAATATATAAATAATTATTCATTATTTCTTGACAACATTTAAAATAAAATTACGGTTCTACTTGAGTTAACCTTTTGAAGCAGCACAAAAATGTATTTTTTGTATTAAAAGAAATAATGTAAGAGAAAATTTAATACAAATCTGTCAGACCGTTTTTGAGACAGTTCGGATTTTCAATTTTTAACCAAAAATTTGTATATGGGTCCTGTTAATTTTGGTCTTAAGAATAAAAAAAAATCACCTCCTTAAAAACTTTATTTTCAAGTTTGAACTCAATCAACCCAATAGCGCAAGCTGGAGGAGTGAGAATAGACTGATAGACGGACGGAATCACCCATTTTTTAACTTCTCTCCCATCGTAATGTTGGTTCTAATGAATATTTCAAATTTTCAAATACATTTCAGAAAATATATATTTTCAGAATCAGACATTCATCGTTTATAAATAAATTAAATTATTAAATATTAATAGTGGTACACTGGGGCGTATACTTGCTTTTTTATATGGAAAAACATGATGCAAC
Organism: Eupeodes luniger; assembly: GCA_951509635.1. Lineage (NCBI taxonomy): Eukaryota > Metazoa > Arthropoda > Insecta > Diptera > Syrphidae > Eupeodes > Eupeodes luniger. Next base: position 106,998,543 of record OX608075.1, read on the forward strand.
AGTGCGTCACTTAATCGATTTTTTTTAAAAACATTTTTCAATTTTGACTATCTTAAATTTTTAAAGACAAATAAATGTCAAACAGTTCTAAAAGGAAATCGAAAGTACATTTCGCACTCAAAAGAAATACCACTGCGTCTACGAAAATACTTTTCAAATTTTTCCTCAAAAAATAAATCAGCTGATTCATAGCACGCATCAGTCTTCGCATTTGTCGTGTTGTCCCGACCCGAAATTCATACAAAGAAACCCGTCCCGTCCATACATAGTTTCAGACAACGATGACTGTAGCATCACCAACTTAAACAAAAAGTAAATCCAGAAAGAAAAGGAAACAGAAAAAGAAAAAAGAAAACTTCCAAAGCAATTTGCCTTACGAAATTCACACATCATTCTCATGACTATGGACTGCTTGAATTTGACAACAAAACACTCGAATGCCAAACCCGCACATTCATCCTCTCTTTCCTATACATCCAAAAGTTGAGTAGTCAAACTCACAAAGTGAAAACGATGCAAGAATTTTAAGTAGCAATTATTTACTTAATTTCAAAAAGTATAGCAACGTGAGGCATGCACAATAATATACGAGTATGAGTATGATGATGGAAAATGGTGCGGTGTGGTTTGAAGGATGTACCTCCGCACCTAAAGATAGGTACTCCTGCTGGTACGGCTTCAGTTCATGGTACATGCCAACATACGTCATCTATGTATGTGCTGAGTCCTTTATTTGTTTTGAATGCGTTCCAATATGTGAGTGACAGCCTTCGTCGAGAGAAAAGATGCCATATCCGCATCCGAAATATCGTTTGGTTGAAAGGGAAGCCGCACACGTACCACGCTCAAGTTTCTTTTTTCTTTGTTTTTGGTATCCTTAAACTCCATTATGGTTAATTTGATTTTCTCATGGAGTGTTGTATCTTTTTTGAAGAAGCTCCTTTTTTGTTATGTGGACAGATTCTGTAAATTATATACACAGGTATATCTGTTCTTTGTGAGCCGGTATATCATGTCAAAGCAACAACTGGTTGGCTGTTCAACCAAGCTCTATCTTGTTCTCTCGGTGAAGGTGAACTGTCAGACACATGCTGCACCCAGTTTATTTTTGATATACCTATACTAGTATCTTTGTTATGTACAGTATTCTAAATTTTCGGGGGGATATTTGGTGGTGAGGGGGGGCGGGGTGCATATAATATACTACGTGACACTTGACTTGATGATGATCTCACAAAGTTGTCACAAGCATTTGCTATATTGTTGGTCCTTTTTTTGGCAGCCCATATTTTTGTTTTGTTTATTATTTTCATTTCTGTTTTTTAGAAAAGAAGAAAATTAAAGAAAGTTATGGCCGTGACACTTTTCATTCTTCTTGTTGGAGAGTATTTTTAAAGCGTCACTCTTTTCTCAAAAAATTCGTCTTAAAGTTTTGAAAATAAAATACAAAGATTTTTTAAATCATCACAGAGTGAAAGGTTAAATGTCGGACAAATGATTGAAGTAAGGAGTCAAAGATGATTAGACCGCTGCCTGATACCTACTATGTTTTGACATTTAAAACAAAAACATAAGACTAAAATAAAAAGTGTTTTCAAAAATGATGAAAAATACTTAAGTACTTTTTATTTCTTCTAATGTTTTGTGTGAATATGAATAGATTAATTTTATATGCGCTTTAAGTAGGTAAAAAACTTTTAAGGTACCAACTCAATACCGTTGGGTTTATGAAACTAAGTCAAACTTAAGAAACTAGAGATTTTTTAATCAGATCTAATAATAAGGTTAGTACCCGTGGCATGATGGTTAGTGCGTTGGACTGTCATGCGAAAGGTCTTGGGTTCGATCCCTGCCTATGCCACCTAAAAGTTTTTTTCACGGGTACTGCCTCTTGCGAGAAATTGACAAATTCTCCAAGAGTAATTCTTGTCATGAAAAGTGCTTTCTCAAATTTGCCGTTCGGATTCGGCTTTAAACTGTAGGTCCCTTCCATCCCTGACAACAGTACTCGCACACAGGAATGGTTGAGAGTTGTCAGTCACTAGGCCCTAGTTCTCAAACGGACTGTTGCGCCACCCAATTTATTTTTATTTTAATAATAAATTGAAAAGGATGATACAAAGAAGTCTCAAAATGCTGTTTGTTACCTGATCTTTGTCTTATACACTTCTCTCAAAAACGGTTCTTATGGTTTCGATCGTAAAAATGTCTAACAATGCGGACTGTCATACAAAGAATGGATGGTCACTTAAAAGAATCAATTCCCAAAAAAAACTGAATACCTTGTATTTTTTACTCAAGGTTGTGGCGCAGACCAATTTTTCTTATATTTATTATGGCATATTATTTAATACATCTACATTTTGGAGAACGGTGGAATTCATTTAATATTAAAGGAGTTTGGTTTATATAATAGTGATTACAAAAAATAATTGGTAAGTTCAATTGAATGCTCCAAAATCATTGATAGGCAATTCGGTACTCCACTCTTAACTTAGTCAACCTTTTTGGAATATCTGAAGATTCAGTAAAAAATATTTTCAATGATCATCTTTTGGAATTGATTGTCGCCAATTTCTGTTCACTCTTGTTCATTTCGACAAAAAAAAACTTATCATATTTGCTTGATTTAGCACCATGCGTCTAATTCAGAGTGAAAAAGTTATTAAAGGCTAGGTTCAAAGAGTATACTGCAACTTTACTTGTTTGTTTTGGAGGTATTGCAGTCGCGAAACATTTTTTACCAATTTGTATAACACAGTATTCTAACTTGCGACACATTTAAACTATTTATAAGGCATGTTTTGCATTCGCAAAAATTTTCGAACTCGAGATCAAACATGACATTTCGATATTAGCGAAATCGTGGGTCCCCCGATTCCGTCCACATGACTGTGTGCTCTTGTCCATCAGCCCAAACCGTTGAAACAATTGAGTTCAAAATTGGAAATTAAGGTTTTGAGCTAATTCGCGTTAGGCGGTTTTTTAAATTTAACTAAAAAGAAAATTTGAAAAGGGACTAAAAATTTTTTGCCCAAAAATGTTTAATTCAAATGTTCTCGAAAACAACCCAATACAATACATATTATTAAAGTTTCTCTAAATTTTGTTATAACTTGACTTCTTTGAATACAAACAAAATATTTTTAAACTCTACTTAAAAAATTGAACACATAAAAATGAATTTAAAAAAAAAATTGTTCTTAAGATTTCTGAAATTTTAAAAAATTAAGGTTTTTTTTGAAATTTAAAATGGCAATTAAATTTTCAAAAACTATTTTTTTGCAGGGACATTTTAAACGAGGAAATATTTTTGAGCACACTCTTTAGATACATGACCATGTTTGTGCGACCCAGTCGTGTATTTTATTTATTTTAAGTTTACAGTGTTTCGGTATTGCTGATGAGTGATTATATTAATCAAAACTAGATTTTCTTAAACCAGTCAAAACCTTGCAAATTGAAATTTTTGGTTAGTGAAATGGTTCCATTAGGAAATAAGGAGTGCTAAAATAACATTTTTGGAGTTTTTGGTTTCGAAAGTAAATTTTAACATAACACACATATGTATATAACTATATATTTTGCATTTAAAATTTGAACTTTACCATTAGGTATGAATATGAAAAATAATATTATTCGAATGGCTGTTTCGACAATCTTCCTTATTTTTATAAATGATCTTTTGTCCGAAACTTTTAACCTGCTTAATTTTCTCGCTAATGATAGTACCCTCAGCTTTTTATATTCGTTTCTAGATTCTCATTTTTGTTCTTTGGACGCAGACTACCAACGGCAGCGTATGATAAGCTCATTAAATTTTGATCTTGACAGCACTGTCCGATGGAGAATCAAAAAAGCCGTGTATACTTGAATGCTTCGAAAATTCAATCCTGTCTACTGTTGACGCTCACCCAATGTTACTATCCATGGGTGGTATACTTGTATATCGAGGAGTCTGAACTGCTTTCAATTCTAGGTATGTGTATAACAAACCATCTGTTGTTTGATGATCACATATTTGACATTGCCAAAAATTCTTCATTGCTTTGGTTGTCTTCATTAATGCAAGAAGATTTGTACCCCTTTTGATCTGGCTACAATTTACCAAGCTTTTATTCGCCCGATACTCGAGCATTATTCTCATATTTTGGCTAGAGCCCCAATAACGTTCTTCAGTCTTTTGGATATAGAATCGAAAAAAGAGCTCAAACAATGAATGCTCATTAGTTTACCCTTGAGCCCAATTTCGGAGACACTCTAAATTACAGAAATTCTTTCTTAAAGTGCACTACACGAATGTGATATTTATAACTTCTTGAGTGCACTTACTTACTTACTTACTTAAGGTGGTGCTACAGTCCTGTGTGAACTAGGGCCTCACCCAACAAACTTCTCCATCTAGCTCAGTCCCTAGCTAGGTGTCTCCAGTTTCACGCTCCAAGTTGGGTGAGGTCACTTTCCACTTGTGCGCGCCACCTGATCCGCGGTCTTCCTCTACTACGCTGCCCTGTGGGTGTGGATTCGAAGACTTACCGGGCCGGAGCATTGGTTTCCATGCGCTCTACCTGACCCAGCCATCTTAGTCGTTGGACTTTTACCCTTCTGGCTAAGTCTACGTCGCTGTACAGCCCGTACAGCTCGTCGTTCCATCTTCTCCTCCACTCCCCTTCGATACATACGGGACCGTAGATCACACGACGAACCTTTCTCTTGAAACGACCCAAGGTGCTTTCATCCGCTTTTGTCATAGTCCATGCTTCTGCACCGTATAGCAGGACGGGGATGATAAGGGTCTTATATAGCGACACTTTGGTCCTTCGAGAGAAGATTTTTCCACTCAATTGCTTTCTTAGCCCAAAGAAACAGCGGTTAGCAAGAGTTATTCTTCGTTTGATCTCAGCGCTGGCGTTGTTTTCTGCGTTTACAGCGGAGCCTAGGTAAACGAAGTCCTTGACTACCTCAAAGTGCACGCATGATATAAAAACAAAACAAATGCGATTAGTTTGATTAAATTACGAACCACTTTCTCGCACATTTCTGGTGGTATCTCATCAGTCATAACTTTAGTAGCTAATATAAGTTATTAAAGCGTCAAAGGATGAGGGATTATTTGAGCAAACACGGACATCGCAAAAATGTAGATTCACGCGATCAGAGAACTCTCTAGGGCATAACTGGTAGTGTTGGGTGGCTTATAACACCATTTTTATTCCACTCTCTTGATTCTTCTTGCCAATTTTACCGATTACTTTCGTAGTCCGTTAATATTACGATCGTATTTATCGTCAACGTGTTTTTCAATTGCTAAGTGATCTACTGTCGTAAATGTCAAACCTTAAACTGATGTTATAAAAATTCAAATGCAATTAGATTTTAACAGGGGTCAAGTTCGTAAGTGTTACTAATTTTAAACCACAAAAAGAATGACAATGTACTTTATAGTGCTAAACAAATGTTTAATCATGATTAAACAATGATTCTATTTTAAAAATTCTTCTATCAGAGGCACTTCTGAATAAGTTCAAGTATTTACTGTATGTCAAACTCCCACACAAAGCTAACTTTATAGACCGTATCTATCTGGAACTAGAAAAAACTAATTAGTAGCCTACATAAGATGAATTCGTTCCCTGAGCCCTGAAATTGGCATAAGGACTAAGAAAAAATAAAAGAAATATAGTAAAAAGAGACTAATGATGCTTTATTTATGGCTGCTGTATTGCATTATTATCATATTTGTTTTTCCTGATTACTTCTCTTATTTAAAGTTAATTGTTTTTAATTAAATATATATTTCCATGTTTTATAAATCATCTCTATTATCAACACCATTAGATTCAAAACAAAGAACTCCTAATGAAAATTTTCCAACCAAACCAATTATATAAGGACAACTATAAGAACAAAATAACTTAAACTCTTCTCATTTCATATCAATTTAAAAAAAGAAAGACAAACTCATTCCTTTTGAGAAATTTGTTATACCTAAAAAGCAGTTTGTGCAAATGAAATGCGATTTGATAAGGCAATTTAGAATCCCTCTCTTATAATGGGACTAATTACAACGAACAATAGTGTCCTTAATTTTCAAATATTCACCTCTTCACTTTTCTGATTGTAAATTTTGTAGATACTTTCTTTCGTCTCACCGGTGTGTGTATGAGAGAAGATGAGAAAGACTGTTTAAAGTACCTACATATTTATAGCTTTTGAGAAATAAAACACCCTGCTGCTTGAACTTATACCCCTCACCCCGCATACAATTTTAACCCTCCCAAAAGCCAAAAATGCAAAAGAGAACTTTTTGTGTTAAAACAAAAGAAAACAATTTATAGAGATTAAATGTTGAATAAACACTTTTAGTTAGCAAAAAGATACCCAAACTCAGATATGGAAATAAAACCCACAGAAAGAGAGAAACAGAGACAGTGAGCGAAAGGGGGACAAAAGAAAGGAATAACTTCATTAGTAACGCAACAGTGAGGGAACAAACCCCCTCTCTCTGTACCCTATTCCAATAATGGTGATGGTGATGATGATGATGCCACTAAGTCGGGATAGGGTATAAAATAGGAAAAGGTGTAGTAGCACAGGTATTTTAGGACTTCTCTCTGTCAATACGTACTAAAAACATGACCTTTCTGTGATTGAAACAAGACAAAAGCGTTATACAGTAAGTAAAAGTCTCGCAGTTCTTATTATAATAAGAAGGAATACAATTAAAGAGAGGTCCTGTAAATATATAGGATACCCCAAAACCCAACCCAAATAATGATGTTCGTGTTCGAGTTGTCATGTTTAGGCTGTGTCGTCTTTATCGTCGTCTTCGTCGATCTGTGTGTTATTCAAAGTCCCATTCAAATAAAATTGACGACTTATCTTAGCGAAAAGTTACCTAAAGTTTGAATAAATAGATGAAAATGATGCTATCCAAGTCAGGATTTTGCTGACATAGATAAAATACACACATAGACACAACTTTTACACACACACACTCACTTAATTCATAGACTAAATTAAGATTTTGGAGAGTTGATTCATCCTCAAGTTGATGAATTAATTACGACTATACGAGCGAGTAAGACTCCAAAAGTAAAGACTTTCTTCTATATTTACATTGAACATTATTTCATAAAATTGCTAATTTTGCACAAAGTTACCTACCGAACAGAATATATCTACAATCTACATACAGAGCCTAAGACTGTCAGAAGAGAGAAAATTAGGTTTAACAATGGATGAATGAGGTTGAATCGGTGGTTGAGGGAGGATGGGGGTAACTTCGACGTGGATTTGATTTTGGGTCATAATATGTTCTGGCTTAATCATTGCTCCGTCTATATTGGGTATGTATTTAATGTCTATCGAATCAGCTTTAGCTTAATTGAAAGGCTGTGCGTCCGTGCATGTTAGTATGGCATACATATAGGCTATAGGCATACATTTGAAAGGTCGGTATATTAAATTTAAGATGCCTTAGAGAGTTTTTCTTCTACAAATGTTTTGATCACTTTTCTGACAAAAATTTAAGATTTAATGTAATTATATAGAAAAGTTTAAATAAGGTTAAATCTGAAGATTGTAATAATTATTTTAACAGATACAATGCCCGAAATATTGAAATACTTACTAAGAAAACGTATAGATGTAGACTAAAAAATTGAGACCATTTTGAAGAAGTTTGTTAAGTTGCGCGTATTAAATGTACAAAAAAAATTGTTTCTTGAAACAATGTATTATTATTATTTAAGAATGTTTTTTTTTTATAAAGGGTGGTTTAATTTTAAGGGCTGATTTTTAATTGTGAACCACACCTAAACGGCAAGTTTTTTTCTGCATTTTATTTGACATTTCTCAATTTCAAACAAATATAATTTGAACCATGGAAATTTTACACAAGTGAGAAATGTGTTAAATTTATTTAGGCATTTTTATGAAAATGAGTTTTCAAATCAGCATGCATATCGTACACTTTGTGATTTTGTAGGTCAATTTAATAGTGCAAATGTGCGTACAATTGGAAAAACCGTGCAAAAATTTGAGCAAAACGGGTCTGTAGGAAATGTGAAAACACCAGTGGATGCTCCTTTAGCTAGTACTGTAGAAAATACTTCTCCTACTCTCGAAGAGCCGCCCCCCTCAACTTGTCATCGTGTCAAACAATTGCACGTTGGTGAGCATTATGCATAAAGACTTGTGTTCTCATGCTTACAAAGTGCAATTGACTCTCGAATGGTCAGAATGGTGGCAAGAAATATCAACAGCAAAATTGCCGCATTTGGGTGAATGATAATCCAAGAGTGAATGTCGAAAAACCAATGCACCCACAAAGACTGACTGTTTGCTGTGGTTTATGGACTCATCGTGGCATCATCGGGCCGTATTTTTTACAAAATAAGCCCGGTCAGGTAGTTACTGTGAATAGTGTTCGCTATCGTGAGATGATAACGAAATTTGTATGGCCTGATTTGGAAGATATGGATGTGGACGCAAAGTGGTTTTAATAGGACGGTACTACTTGCCACACATAACTAACGAAACAATGGCTCTTTTGAGAGACAAATTCAATGGCCGTGTTATTTTCGTGGTGGCGTTGTCAATTGGCCGCCTCGATCACATGATTTAAAACCGTCGAACTTCTTTCTTTGGGGTTATTTGAAAGAAAAGGTTTCCATCGATAAGCCAGCAATAATTCAAGACCTAAAGGATGAGATAACTGGGAATATTAACGGCATAGAACCTCAATAATTATGCCTCAGCGTCATCGAAAATTTGGAGGTGCCACCGAGGTCGAGGCGGTCATTTGGCCGATATTTTGTTTTATTAAATATGTTGCATCAAACATGTGGCATCAATTTTGATGCTTCAGTCATGTTCTAGCAAACATGTTGCATTGGTCCTGGTCTTGGTCCTGGTCTTGGTCTTATTAACTTCCCATAGAAAGTTATTGTAACGGGTCCGATTTGTCAAATTGAAAATTTTGACATTTCTCGACGTTTCAAGGTCCCTAGAGTCGAAATAAAAGATTTTTAGAAAGATGTCTATGCGTGCGTGTGTACGTACGTCCGTACGTTAGCGAAATTTTTTTCGTCGTTCATAGCTCAAGAACCAGAAGAGAAATCGACTTCAAATAAATGTTTGTATACAGATAATAATGCAGAAAGTTGCAGAAACCGCTTTAAAGAAAATTGCGTTTGTGGTTTTTTTACCATAGCAGTTTAAAAAAAGGTAAAAAGTTTGGTTAACCCTAAATGTCTCACGATCCAATAACGCTAGAGACTTGAATTAAATTTTATATTATATATTGTAACGTGATACCAAACAAATATATTTTTGGAAAACATTCCAATTAACAGTTTTTTTTTTTTAAATCAAAAAATCTAAAAAAAACATATTATTTACCTCGAAAAATTTACGAACAAAAAACGATTTTATTCTAAAAGAATTTTGTGCAACGAAGAATAATGTTTTAAACATCTGATAAAATGTTGATTAAACCGAATTGACAGTTTTTTTTATAAAAAATAAAATCCTATAAATACATTACTCAAAGTTGGTAAAAATTGATTTTCGACTTAAATATCTTTTCGAAAATTTAAGATTATGGCTTCCAGCTAATTTTATCTTATAAGAAATATTATTGTCAACACTCGGTAAAATTTTGACAAAAATCGAATGGACAGTTTTTTTACAAAACATAAAAACCTAAAAAAAATATTATTAAAACTTGGTAAAAAAATTTTTTTCGACTGAAATATCTCTTTAAAACTTTGAGATATTGACCTTAAACTAATTTTATATTTTAAAAAATATTGTTGTTAACATTCAGTAAAATTTTGAGAAAAATCTTACCCAAAAATAAAAACCTAAAAAAACATTAATAAAAGTTGGTAAAAATTGACTTTCAACTGATATATCTTTTCAAGAATGTAAGATATACGCTTTAAACTAATTTTATCTTTTAAAAAATATTGTTGTCAACATTCAGTCAAATTTTGAGAAAAATGCAATTGACAGTTTTTTTTACAAAAAAATAAAACTAAACAAAAATTAATAAAAGTTGGTAAAAATTGATTTCCGACTCAAATATCTTTTCAAGACTATAAGATATTGGCTTTTAACTAATTTTTTGTTATAAGCAATATTTTTTTCAATATTCGGTAAAATTTTGAGAAAAATCGAATTGACTTTTTTTGACAAAAAAAAAAACAATACTAAAACTTAGTAAAAATTTACTTTCGATTCAAATATCTTTTCAAAAATTAAAAATATTGGCTTCAAACTTATTTTATCTTACAGAAAATATTGTTTTCGACGTTCAGTACATTTTTTATAAAAATCCAACAGTCAGTTTTTTCATAAAAAATTTAAATCTACAAAAAAATAGTACGCAAAATTGGTAAAAATTGACATTCGGTTTTCGATATCTCGTGAACAATAGAAGATATTGACTTCAAATTAATTTCATTCATCCAATATTCCAATTTGTATTTGTTTATACAAGAAATAATTTTTTTTCAAGAAATGCTACTAAAATTGGTTTTCGACTAAGAATCTCGTTAACAAAAAAATAATTTCGAAATCAAAATATTTAATTATATGCAAAATATTATTGGTAGTTTTTAATTTTTTAAGAATAATTCAACTGAGAACTTTTTTAACAAAACACGAAAGCCTACAAACTTTTAAGCAAGACAAATTGATAGACAGGATGGGAAGTTATCAGTGTGGGTCGCATCCCAGCCTCTTTTTCTTGGTCTTGGTCTTGGTCTTGGTCTTGGTCTTGGACTTGGTCTTGGTCTTGGTCGTGGTCTTGGTCTTGGTCTTGGTCTTGGTCTTGGTCTTGGTCTTGGTCTTGGACTTGGTCTTGGTCTTGGTCGTGGTCTTGGTCTTGGTCTTGGTCTTGGTCTTGGTCTTGGTCTTGGTCTTGGTCTTGGTCTTGGTCTTGGTCTTGGTCTTGGTCTTGGTCTTAGTCTTGGTCTTGGTCTTGGTCTTGGTCTTGGTCTTGGTCTTGGTCTTGGTCTTCCTATTTTAATGAGAGAGCTTCCATTTTGTCCTTTCTTAGTTTTATAAGACAAAACCTTTTAACCATCTGAATATCTAATTAATTTATCTATTTTCACATCAACATACGCTTTTAACTTAACATCTTTCAATTCAAGCATCTGTGTATAGCTTTAGTAAAGTGTACTACAAGGTATCTGTTTCTGTACCCATAGTAACCGTGGAATGATGGTTTGTGCGAAGGACTGTCATGCCAGAAGGTCTTGGGTTCGATGTCTGCCTGTTCGATCTAAAGTTTATTTTACGGGTACTCTTGCGATTAATTGGAAGATCCTCCAAGAGTAATTCTTGTCATGAATAGTGCTTTCACAAACAAGCCGTTTGAATTCGAATTAAAGCTGTAGGTCTCCTCTATTCCTCACAATATTACTTGCACACAGGAATGGTTGAGAATTGTAAGTCACTAAACCCTAGTTCTCAACGAACTGTTTCGCCACCTAATTTATTTATTAATGTATCTGCACATAATTCGACAGCACGTTAAGTGTGAGTCTTCTTGTTCTGACATAAATAAAGCTTTAATACTGAAAATGTTATTCAAAATTCATTAAAAGTTGAATGAACCGAAATGGAATTTATTTGCACAGTACCATAAGTGGTAGGTACTTGTTATCCATAAATGTCCAATCCATTCCATTAGTGGAATACATAAATTCACAATATTCACTCATCCTTATTACCTATGTATATAAAATATACATATACACAAAATAATGATATGAGTGTTAAATAAGCTGAAGAGGCTTTTCTTCGGTCCAATATAACAAAATAACATTCTTTTGCCTCGCTATCCCTATCTGTACTCAACTCAGTGATGTACAATACATATAAGAGTACCTACTATATACATCAGACATCTGGGTCACTCTTGAAACAATGCCAATTAAAATGCTCTTCAAGAACTACAAAACAGATCCTGATTAACCTCATTCCATAAAATTGTTCACACAAAAAGATATAAATAATGACAATGGTGTAGCGGGTGGCAGGCGCGGAGGGCTTCGTCGTTGACGGTAGCGCCAGCGTGTGCGGGCAGTACTTATAGGGCGAACGGCCCAGCCCAACCCGACCGGTTGGTAACATTCATTTCACGCCCCACAATCGCATTATGGTCATTTCAATTCGTTCCAATTCAATTTCACACACTACAAAGTTAACGGTTGAACATTTCCCATCTGCAATTAACATAATTACGTTAATTTATTAACATTAAACGGGAATTGTTTTCGCGGCAGCGTGCAATCAGATCAGCCCGCAGTATTCAGCTTAATTTTGCTTCGCACGAGTCCGATTATATGTACATCAGTTTAAGTTTTTATTTTTGTTGTGTTGGAATCGGAATTTCACCATCAGCGCTTATAATAGTGCGATACTTGAGTGATTTGACTCGAGAATCGATATCATCATCACACTGACGCACGTCAATAGTCAATGAGAACGAGAACGAGAAATAGTCGACGACGCGACGCTGAAACAGGCGGGTTTGCTTGAGGGCCAATATGGGATTACAATTTATTAATGCAATGCTTCTATCCGTTTCCGTTTCCCTTGTATCATCAACACTATATTATTATTAAGCAATGGAAAAGAATAATTTTCCGTTATTGTTGTCACATTACCTTTATTACCGTTTACCGTTTGTATATTATGTTGCACGAGGCGCCATTTTGACAAGTTGTAACACCATTTATTGTGAATTAGCTTTATTTTGTCGATAAAACAAGAAAGTCTCGCATGATACAAGAATGTCAATCAACCTAACATCTTCTTGTGCTTGGTTCGCGGAATATTGACGACGTGACGGGCGTCATCATGCGTCACTCCCGTCAGAGAGTAGTAGATTATGGGGGCTTGACTTTGATTGGAAATTTATTTGCTGTGCGAAAGTTTTTCCATTAAATTTTTCCGTTGGTTGCGTTTGATGCGGAGCCGAGAAGCTGAGGTGGGAGTCCATATACAATCGGCATGATGTTGTAATAGTCTGTCGAATAATTACACAATGATTTAGCGAAAAAGTGAATGGAATATCAGTTCGTATCCCATCAGGGACATGTCTGAGCTAACTTCACTTGTCAATCGTATTTTCATCAATCATGACCAAACATCCCTCAAGTTCTGACGACCAACCATCGCTATAATATATGAACGACCCTCCACTGTGGGGGGCGGCAGACATCGGTGGCGGTGGCGGATGAACACATTATATTGAGCAGAAATTAACCATAAAATGAGAATAGGTTTTTGAGGGAGGAAAAAAATGTCGGTATAGTTTAACCTATTATAGTTTGGTCAGACATCAGACGAGTTGAGTGAGTGAGTAATCCCCGGTGGTGGTATTACATACACTTTTGCTTGTTCGAGGGTAATGACTTTGGGGAGATTGCTTTGGCCTTTTGGGGACGAACGTTGGTTGACGTTGTCGTCGTCGTCGTTGTTGGTTTTTTGATTTTTAGGGAATACCCTGGGATTCAAGTTGAGATTATGTTCGGTCTAACAACATGACATGACGAACCGGTCATTGTCATAAATCAAATAATGGCCTCTTGGTAGCTTTATATGTATATATGATATCATCATACAATGGCGCGCAACATGTCTATCAAGTGTCTAGGCTTTATATGGAGTTCAAAAGAACCCACATAACGCACAACGTTTAAGTTAAGGTGATGATAGAAAGTCATGCGGGTGTTTCGGAGTAATTAGTTTGTTGACATGAAGTGTTGATAAGTTGGGCGTTAGCGTTGATTAGGTGCTTAAGTTCTCTTTCAGTCCCTTAAATGAACTTATATTCTTATCGAAGCTATGAAGTGCGGTTATAAAAATTAGACAAAACTACCTATTAAGACCTTTTAAAGGGAAACATAATTTCAGGACAATATTTTCTTCATGTTTTTGGAATTTATTTTTAAATTTTTAATTGATATTTCATGTTTTGCGAGAAATTGACAAATCTTCTAAGAGTAATTCTTTTCATGAAAACTGCTTTTAAGATATGTCGTTGGTACTCGGTGTAAGAAATGTAGGTATCAATTTATCCTGATTTTGCCCGCACATTGGAAGAGTTGTTAGTTGTAAGTCATATAAGGTCTTGATTTTTATATATTGTGTACCCCAAGAATTCCTTTATAATGATTAGACACAGTGCGAGGAATTAGGAAAGGAGAATGTGGGAAATATGATGAATGTGGGAAATATTGAGCCAGGTAAAGCATTCCCCGTACTTAATAGTAGGTCCAAAATTAGGTCCAAAGTTAAACTGATGAGCATTCCTAGAAGTACGGGTATTAGACATGACACCTTGTGGCGGTGTTCAAGAGAAGCAAATGTTTTGGAAAGAAAACAATCTCCCATCATTGTAAAAGTTCTCTTCTCAATCCTATCTAAAATAATCCAGTACGTTATTGGGGCAAAAGCCCAAATATAAGACTTATACTCGATTTATGGACGAAGAACAGCTTTATAAATGGTAGCCAGATCAGAAGGGGAAAAAACCTAAAGGCTTACCAACATTTTTATCGATTTCAAATATGGGCTCACACCATTGTGATGGACATACATCGAACTGAAAACTATTCAGTCTCCTCGATGCGAATACCACCCATGGATAGTGACATAAGGGGAGGGTTACGCTTTTGCAACAGTAGACAGCGTTTAGTTTTGGAAGCATTAAATTCTACACGGTTTTTGATCAGAATTTAATCATACGCTGATAATGATAAGATGAAAAGCCGAGGGTACTATCATCAGCGAAACAATTTAGTGGGTTAGAAGTTTCAGACAAAAGTAAGAAAAAGTGTCGGAGACAAAACGGAGCCCTGGGGCACACCAGCATTTATTTTGTGGATATCAGTCCAATACTACTTGAATTGAACAGTCCGAAATATAATTTCTAACCCTTCAAGATAATTTCATGATATTTCTTATGTTGAAAATTGATCAGCGTTTCCATGACCTTGTAAAGAAGGGACGTAAGTGCAGTGCATTTGCACGATATCAAGAGGGGCAGGATGATTCTCGGAAAGAGACCTGGAGAATAGAATAGATAGAAAAGCTTACGCATGACCAGAAATGTGTACTACTTTTGGGACATTGTAGTATTTTTTGCGGTGATGCACAAATTTAATGCGTCGAATAGGTCCGTGGTTACAAGATACAAATTTAAAACTCATTTAATGGTTTTCCAATAAGAGGTTTCATTCTGATATTTCAAAAATTTTGTATTTTTTAAGAGAAATCAATTGTTGCTTATTTCGTTGCCTAAAGAAAGCTATAAAGTTAAAAAAATATCAGCCAAATCAAAGATGTGGCTATGATTGCAGCACAATATTCTTTTTACGCAATTTTCTATGACCAATTAGGAAATTTGCGACTGTATTTCTAAATTACTTCACTAATTCCGTATTTAAAGTCTTGAATCTACTGTGGGACATTGGAATTTACCTCATCTCTAAATAAAAATCTAAAGGTGTTAAATCACTTGTGACCACTTGTGAATCACCTCTTTGACAAATAAGACGGTCAGAAAACAGTTTTTTTTGAATAATTATACGATTGATTCGTTGCTTGCGTGTCAATCAATATCTTCAAAATACACCCTTTAGAAATCAATAATCACATCTCGATAGTGAAGTTTATTCACTGTAACATTTGTGCCTCACTAAAAGACGATTTTTTATAAGTATCCTGATTGCATTTTAAGGATCCAATCAGCGAAGATATGACGTTGCTTCTGATTGACCGGCTTGAATTCGTGCTTTAATTGAACTTTTAAAGCCATTTTTGAATTTAAACACTTTAAATGCATTTTTGAAGTATGTATTGTTCCACTTCTAGTAACTTTGATTTGTCAAATGTCAAAATATGACTCCTTTAAAATTGACAGCTGTCCAAATAGTAATTTATTTAAAATGAAACCTCTTATCGGAAGATCCTATTTCAATCCAAGACATACAAAATGCCTCAAAACTTCATAAACAAAGTAACAAAAGGCACTCCCATAATGCTTACTTTAAGTTCCATTGTTCTTATATTTCAAAACAATCATGAATCAATCATTTGGTTAAAGACTGGCATTCCAGGAAATAAGTAAATCAATTCATAAAACCTCAAAGACAAGTACATACATATATACTTCTGTCAAAGTATCAAATATGCAATGCATATACACTTACTTATAACTAAACCTAAGAATCACTTAAAGTCTAAGAACTATTATTTAGTTCTCAATATGTCTTGGAGTTAATGATATTTCCCCTTGAAATAGAGTAACTTAAACCAATAAACAAACAAACAAAGTACTAAACCATATAAATACGCTAATTTCCAATTGAGTCCAATATTTCCACAATGCATCCACCGCCAACCCCAAAACCCTTATCAACCCATAAATGAAATTCCGTCCAATTCCACCCACAAACAAACTTGTAGTCAAGTCACCCGTCTTTGCCGTTCTTCGTAGCACATGCAATTGTTTCATTTATAATACCAAAATGAAATTGGAAAATTGTAATAAAACGAAAATATCCTTCGGGCAATACCTAGGAAAAACATCGTGTACGTATATCGAAGTCGAAGTCGAAGTCAAGCCATATGCAGAGTCCAAATAGCTTTACTCCTTGCTATACTACTTGCAGACGCACTCATAAAATCAAATAAATCAAACTTAGCTATTATGCAAGGGAAACAGCAGGGGATTGGTTGAGATGTGACGGGCCCTATTGTACGGCTATATGACAGCTTTGGTAAAGCAAAGAAATATCATGATATACTTCCAATGAAAGCAATTCACGGTCATATCCTTGAGGATATGAAACGGAGCGAAGAGAGCTAGAACCAAATGTAAACATTAAACAAAAGCGACCCCTTGTCACATATTATAATATAAACTTAGCTATCTGTGGTGGAAAACAACAAAGCTGACGACGATTCGGAATGACTACAATTCTATATAAGTTCAACGACGACGATGATAGCGAGGACGTACCGGAAAGCGACCTCTGCAAACACGAACAATAACAAAAACAAACAAACCTATTAATAAGTCGATTGAAGTATATTTCGACTCGAGACACGACGAGAGACGCCCCCTTCGCATCAGACTTTGAATCGAAACCAAACCCTCGAATGATGTTTTTTCTTGGAAATTGGTTGGTATTGGAATCGGTTACCTATAAAAATAGGTTTTATTAGGATTCGCATTGTTGGGATTAATATCTAAAGGAGAGGAAGCCCGCCGCCACCAACAGTCGTTGGTTTGCAGCTTGATGATGGTAGCGGCGACGGACTGCGTTTATCGTGGAATGCCATCAAAGCGCAGAATGGCGTGTCGAAATCTACGTTTTCCTTATATAGCTGAAATAGTACTCTGCCATGCTATGCAATTTAGGGTAAAGGAATTCCATCTGGCCGTAAGCGCTTAGTCATTCAAATCCATAACACTAAGGGCTGGATTTGTACAAAAAAGGCGCAGAATAATTTAAAAAGCTCTTAAGTCCTTTGAAAATCAGATTTTTTGGACGTTAAACCTTAAATCTTAAATCTTAAATCTTAAATCTAAAATCTAAAATCTAAAATCTAAAATCTAAAATCTAAAATCTAAAATCTAAAATCTATCTAAAATCTAAAATCTAAAATCTAAAATCTAAAATCTAAAATCTAAAATCTAAAATCTAAAATCTAAAATCTAAAATCTAAAATCTAAAATCTTAAATCTTAAATCTTAAATCTTAAATCTTAAATCTTAAATCTTAAATCTTAAATCTTAAATCTTAAATCTTAAATCTTAAATCTTAAATCTTAAATCTTAAATCTTAAATCTTAAATCTTAAATCTTAAATCTTAAATCTTAAATCTTAAATCTTAAATCTTAAATCTTAAATCTTAAATCTTAAATCTTAAATCTTAAATCTTAAATCTTAAATCTTAAATCTTAAATCTTAAATCTTAAATCTTAAATCTTAAATCTTAAATCTTAAATCTTAAATCTTAAATCTTAAATCTTAAATCTTAAATCTTAAATCTTAAATCTTAAATCTTAAATCTTAAATCTTAAATCTTAAATCTTAAATCTTAAATCTTAAATCTTAAATCTTAAATCTTAAATCTTAAATCTTAAATCTTAAATCTTAAATCTTAAATCTTAAATCTTAAATCTTAAATCTTAAATCTTAAATCTTAAATCTTGAATCTTAAATCTTAAATCTTAAATCTTAAATCTTAAATCTTAAATCTTAAATCTTAAATCTTAAATCTTAAATCTTAAATCTTAAATCTTAAATCTTAAATCTTAAATCTTAAATCTTAAATCTTAAATCTTAAATCTTAAATCTTAAATCTTAAATCTTAAATCTTAAATCTTAAATCTTAAATCTTAAATCTTAAATCTTAAATCTTAAATCTTAAATCTTAAATCTTAAATCTTAAATCTTAAATCTTAAATCTTAAATCTTAAATCTTAAATCTTAAATCTTAAATCTTAAATCTTAAATCTTAAATCTTAAATCTTAAATCTTAAATCTTAAATCTTAAATCTTAAATCTTAAATCTTAAATCTTAAATCTTAAATCTTAAATCTTAAATCTTAAATCTTAAATCTTAAATCTTAAATCTTAAATCTTAAATCTTAAATCTTAAATCTTAAATCTTAAATCTTAAATCTTAAATCTTAAATCTTAAATCTTAAATCTTAAATCTTAAATCTTAAATCTTAAATCTTAAATCTTAAATCTTAAATCTTAAATCTTAAATCTTAAATCTTAAATCTTAAATCTTAAATCTTAAATCTTAAATCTTAAATCTTAAATCTTAAATCTTAAATCTTAAATCTTAAATCTTAAATCTTAAATCTTAAATCTTAAATCTTAAATCTTAAATCTTAAATCTTAAATCTTAAATCTTAAATCTTAAATCTTAAATCTTAAATCTTAAATCTTAAATCTTAAATCTTAAATCTTAAATCTTAAATCTTAAATCTTAAATCTTAAATCTTAAATCTTAAATCTTAAATCTTAAATCTTAAATCTTAAATCTTAAATCTTAAATCTTAAATCTTAAATCTTAAGTCTTAAATCTTAAATCTTAAATCTTAAATCTTAAATCTTAAATCTTAAATCTTAAATCTTAAATCTTAAATCTTAAATCTTAAATCTTAAATCTTAAATCTTAAATCTTAAATCTTAAATCTTAAATCTTAAATCTTAAATCTTAAATCTTAAATCTTAAATCTTAAATCTTAAATCTTAAATCTTAAATCTTAAATCTTAAATCTTAAATCTTAAATCTTAAATCTTAAATCTTAAATCTTAAATCTTAAATCTTAAATCTTAAATCTTAAATCTTAAATCTTAAATCTTAAATCTTAAATCTTAAATCTTAAATCTTAAATCTTAAATCTTAAATCTTAAATCTTAAATCTTAAATCTTAAATCTTAAATCTTAAATCTTAAATCTTAAATCTTAAATCTTAAATCTTAAATCTTAAATCTTAAATCTTAAATCTTAAATCTTAAATCTTAAATCTTAAATCTTAAATCTTAAATCTTAAACCTTAAACCTTAAATCTTAAATCTTAAATCTTAAATCTTAAATCTTAAATCTTAAATCTTAAATCTTAAATCTTAAATCTTAAATCTTAAATCTTAAATCTTAAATCTTAAATCTTAAATCTTAAATCTTAAATCTTAAATCTTAAATCTTAAATCTTAAATCTTAAATCTTAAATCTTAAATCTTAAATCTTAAATCTTAAATCTTAAATCTTAAATCTTAAATCTTAAATCTTAAATCTTAAATCTTAAATCTTAAATCTTAAATCTTAAATCTTAAATCTTAAATCTTAAATCTTAAATCTTAAATCTTAAATCTTAAATCTTAAATCTTAAATCTTAAATCTTAAATCTTAAATCTTAAATCTTAAATCTTAAATCTTAAATCTTAAATCTTAAATCTTAAATCTTAAATCTTAAATCTTAAATCTTAAATCTTAAATCTTAAATCTTAAATCTTAAATCTTAAATCTTAAATCTTAAATCTTAAATCTTAAATCTTAAATCTTAAATCTTAAATCTTAAATCTTAAATCTTAAATCTTAAATCTTAAATCTTAAATCTTAAATCTTAAATCTTAAATCTTAAATCTTAAATCTTAAATCTTAAATCTTAAATCTTAAATCTTAAATCTTAAATCTTAAATCTTAAATCTTAAATCTTAAATCTTAAATCTTAAATCTTAAATCTTAAATCTTAAATCTTAAATCTTAAATCTTAAATCTTAAATCTTAAATCTTAAATCTTAAATCTTAAATCTTAAATCTTAAATCTTAAATCTTAAATCTTAAATCTTAAATCTTAAATCTTAAATCTTAAATCTTAAATCTTAAATCTTAAATCTTAAATCTTAAATCTTAAATCTTAAATCTTACATCTTAAATCTTAAATCTTGAATCTTAAATCTTAAATCTTAAATCTTAAATCTTAAATCTTAAATTTTAAATCTTAAATCTTAAATCTTAAATCTTAAATCTTAAATCTTAAATCTTAAATCTTAAATCTTAAATCTTAAATCTTAAATCTTAAATCTTAAATCTTAAATCTTAAATCTTAAATCTTAAATCTTAAATCTTAAATTTTAAATCTTAAATCTTAAATCTTAAATTTTAAATCTTAAATCTTAAATCTTAAATCTTAAATCTTAAATCTTAAATCTTAAATCTTAAATCTTAAATCTTAAATCTTAAATCTTAAATCTTAAATCTTAAATCTTAAATCTTAAATCTTAAATCTTAAATCTTAAATCTTAAATCTTAAATCTTAAATCTTAAATCGTAAATCTTAAATCTTAAATCTTAAATCTTAAATCTTAAATCTTAAATCTTAAATCTTAAATCTTAAATCTTAAATCTTAAATCTTAAATCTTAAATCTTAAATCTTAAATCTTAAATCTTAAATCTTAAATCTTAAATCTTAAATCTTAAATCTTAAATCTTAAATCTTAAATCTTAAATCTTAATTCTTAAATCTTAAATCTTAAATCTTAAATCTTAAATCTTAAATCTTAAATCTTAAATCTTAAATCTTAAATCTTAAATCTTAAATCTTAAACCTTAAATCTTAAATCTTAAATCGTAAATCTTAAATCTTAAATCTTAAATCTTAAATCTTAAATCTTAAATCTTAAATCTTAAATCTTAAATCTTAAATCTTAAATCTTAAATCTTAAATCTTAAATCTTAAATCTTAAATCTTAAATCTTAAATCTTAAATCTTAAATCTTAAATCTTAAATCTTAAATCTTAAATCTTAAATCTTAAATCTTAAATCTTAAATCTTAAATCTTAAATCTTAAATCTTAAATCTTAAATCTTAAATCTTAAATCTTAAATCTTAAATCTTAAATCTTAAATCTTAAATCTTAAATCTTAAATCTTAAATCTTAAATCTTAAATCTTAAATCTTAAATCTTAAATCTTAAATCTTAAATCTTAAATCTTAAATCTTAAATCTTAAATCTTAAATCTTAAATCTTAAATCTTAAATCTTAAATCTTAAATCTTAAATCTTAAATCTTAAATCTTAAATCTTAAATCTTAAATCTTAAATCTTAAATCTTAAATCTTAAATCTTAAATCTTAAATCTTAAATCTTAAATCTTAAATCTTAAATCTTAAATCTTAAATCTTAAATCTTAAATCTTAAATCTTAAATCTTAAATCTTAAATCTTAAATCTTAAAACTTAAATCTTAAATCTTAAATCTTAAATCTTAAATCTTAAATCTTAAATCTTAAATCTTAAATCTTAAATCTTAAATCTTAAATCTTAAATCTTAAATCTTAAATCTTAAATCTTAAATCTTAAATCTTAAATCTTAAATCTTAAATCTTAAATCTTAAATCTTAAATCTTAAATCTTAAATCTTAAATCTTAAATCTTAAATCTTAAATCTTAAATCTTAAATCTTAAATCTTAAATCTTAAATCTTAAATCTTAAATCTTAAATCTTAAATCTTAAATCTTAAATCTTAAATCTTAAATCTTAAATCTTAAATCTTAAATCTTAAATCTTAAATCTTAAATCTTAAATCTTAAATCTTAAATCTTAAATCTTAAATCTTAAATCTTAAATCTTAAATCTTAAATCTTAAATCTTAAATCTTAAATCTTAAATCTTAAATCTTAAATCTTAAATCTTAAATCTTAAATCTTAAATCTTAAATCTTAAATCTTAAATCTTAAATCTTAAATCTTAAATCTTAAATCTTAAATCTTAAATCTTAAATCTTAAATCTTAAATCTTAAATCTTAAATCTTAAATCTTAAATCTTAAATCTTAAATCTTAAATCTTAAATCTTAAATCTTAAATCTTAAATCTTAAATCTTAAATCTTAAATCTTAAATCTTAAATCTTAAATCTTAAATCTTAAATCTTAAATCTTAAATCTTAAATCTTAAATCTTAAATCTTAAATCTTAAATCTTAAATCTTAAATCTTAAATCTTAAATCTTAAATCTTAAATCTTAAATCTTAAATCTTAATTCTTAAATCTTAAATTTTGAATGATTTTTCGAAATATAATAAGTTTAAATCGTTCAATTCCTTGATCCATCCCTGTCTTCTGTATAGCTAAGTACAACGCTCTACCAGTTTTCATTTTCTTCAACTTGGGACGTGGCATGGTGCACCCACTGCCGCGTCCTCGTCGTTAAGAATACTTCCGCTAAACGGTTGACTCGTAAAAGCGTGTGTTCTGTTTACAGGACTCTCTATTGAAAAGTTTCCCTTTCATTGTGCCGATTGTTTGATTTTAGAATTTTCTTCGTTCTTTCCTGACAGAGTCGCTTCCCCCAGACTGAAGGTATGCACAGACATTAAGACCTTCTCAGTCCTATGCGTGCCATCATGCAACGCATATTAAAGAAACCCGCATGGCATACCGCACTTTCTGCTGCGCTGCGTTATTTTCTGCCTGTGCCATGAGCCACCCCTTTTATTCTTTTTGTGGCATTACTTTTCAAAGGATAATTCAATTCACTTTAAATGTCTGTCCGCATATGTTTTCGATTTTTTCGCTCCCGCCCCCAACTTTGATTATTTTTTGTTTGTATATGCCTGAGCCTGAGCCTGAGCTTGTGCCAGAGAGCCACAGAGCTAAGGGGTTGTGTTGTGAATTTTCAAGTCTTTCTGGCCCCTTGCCCGCCAATGTTTATTTGTTTTCTTTCGCCTCCTTTTGAAGGATCATTCATAAAACCCTCCGTTTGGTTGATTTTATAGATTGGGTGGGTGGGTTGCGGGGTGGTTTTAACAGTGGAATGTGGGTGTGTGGGTTGGGTGGGTGTATTATGCTTGGACGGCGGACTTCACCAGGATATACCATCCAACTATATGTGAAGCACATATCTGATATGGTTCTCTGTGATGTGATGGAGTATCAGGCGCTCATTCATTACAATGTTCCGATGTTTTGATTAAATGAAATCGAAACGGAAACTAATCGAACGGAATGAATTATTCATGTGAATTCTGGAGTGGATGACTCTGGACGTTTGCCTGATGTTCAAATGGTGCAAGTTATAAAAACAAAGCTCTCGTATATGTATATTATGTATGCCAAGCCAACCTACTTTATATATACACTTATGTATAATGTTTTGTGTATGTTGCATGAAGCATATAATATTGCTTAGAGTGTGTACATTGTTTGTAGAATTCTCTCTGAAGTGAAGGAGTTTTATTTTTTTGAAAAATCAATTTCCTGTGACAGTAATAAGCCATAACAATGTTTAAGTGACTGGAAATTTTAATCAATACACTCAAAATATAGGTAAGTTAGGGTTTGAACTTTATTGACTAATTTTATGTGCAGTAATCGGATGCAAACAAAAATGTGTTTTTTAAGGAAATTAGAACGAAGAAAAATAATTCTTTAGAAATTTCTTTAAAATATAATTTTTACTTTTTTCGATCAAACTTCTTGTTGTTTGAGTTCGAGTTGGTATCAAACTTTTTTAACTTTGACTTAGTGTAAAGTTTTAAAACTTAAACAAAACAATACAAATTAATATAACTAACTCACACTTATCTACCCAATTTCGATTTCAAGTGCAATTTCAAAGTCCTTCAGCTAATAAAATCACTAAAAACCGTTATCAACTAATATCGAAAATCAAATCCCCTAGGCAACAAAGACCCTCTCTATATACGCATTAAATTCGAGTTAGTTGTGGGTATAATAAAATTTTATTGAATTGTAAAGGATTGCAAAAAGTTATTGCCATTCATGCATAAAAATCCTTTTTTTCTTTTGCCGCAAATCCTTATTTGAAGGAAAAAGAAATACAAAAATACTTAGAAAACATATACAAAAAGAGGGTTTAAGTTTTTGTGCAAAGGATTTTTCTTATTCTTTTTTTTCTTCTTTTGTTCAGGAAGAAAGTGCGTGTAAGTACACAGGGGGGGAGGATACTAATACTATAGTATTTACCATTAGCTCGTCCAACCACACTGCTATCATCATCAGGTAAAGATCGATTTTATACTTTGGTAAGGTATGTATAGTATATGTGCTTAAGTTCGAGCAGACTTTGTTTAGCCTAATCGGTGAGCACGTTTTGTTTTGTTATTCTTAAAGAGGATAAGTGGTACAACCCATAGAAGAGATTTTTTTTTTCAAAGGATATCTATTATTTGTGCACCCTCTCTCTCTCTGGAGAAAAATGGGCTTTATTGCATAGTGTTTACCTTATTAAAAATTGAGACATGCTTTGCTTATGTGTTTTCCATGGAGGACTCTTAGAACGTTTATCCTAGTTGCAGGAGCATAAGAGATGAAATAGGAAAGTAATCGATTGGTCATACATATGTATACACTATACAGTAATCTGCTACTTGTATTCTAACGCATACATGTACATAGATAAATACAGGATATGACACCCCCAGTTCAGATTTAAGCCATTTTTTTCTTAACTCCAATGTTAGAAATATTTTTTAAATAAACTGTAAGAGAAGGGTTGTTCAGGTTTTAAAGTTTTACTGTTTAGTTTCCATTCGATTATTACACAAAAATTATAAACAAACAAATTTAAATATTTAATCAATTTTTTTTGTTAGCTTTTAAAGGGTTTTGCTATAAGAGGTTTTATTTTTAAATGTCCGCTATTAGGAAATTTTACTCTTTTGAATCTGTCATCTTTTGTTGATATGTTTTAACAATGCATTTATTTAAAATCGCATTGACCTAAGTAAGATTAAATATTAAATCAATTTTAGTAGAAAAATTGAGCTGTTTCGGACAAATTAGTTATGTGAATAATCGAAACAGTCTGTATAGCTCAAAATCAACTGAAAATATTGCTGATGGTGTTGCCCGTAGTGCTGACGAAAACCCCAGTTTGTCAATGTTTTTGATTAGCCATTTCACAAACGGCATTATATCGTATTTTGTATAAAGACTTTCTTTTTAACACTTTTAAAGTTCAGCTAACACAAGAACTCAAGCCAAAAAGTCACCGATAACATCTTTGATGATTGGGTTCTTGAAATTCATCAAAATTACCTGTTTTTTTTTTATTGAATTCTCATGTTCAACTCCAACAATAAATGAGTAAATGGAATAAGCGGGTTTGGAAAATAAAAGAATGACTTTTGAAAAGCCTTTCCATTGTCAAAGTGGCACTGTTTTGTGCGGTTGTTCGGCTGGCGAATACGGTGTGATCAAAAGCGGATCCAGACTTTAATTCAGGTGGGGGGGGGTGTCACACTCTGAGCACAGAAAAATGTTCTCCAAAGGAAGCTGGCAAAATTTCAATAACATAATGTGTATCTTAAGCTTACATTTACATATTTGCAGGACTAAAGTAGGAAATTAAGTTGTTAGATTATTGTAGATTATTGTTGTCCAGCAAGATATGGTCTAAATATTTAATTTGGACAAATCGCTAAATAATATAATATCATTCCAGAATTGCACTTTTTTTAAATATGCCCTATTTTAGAGCTACCATACAATAGGTAAGAAGGGCTTTGGATGCTTTTCATGCAAAAATGTTAGAAATAGTGTTGAAACGTAGCTTTTTGCAATATTTTCTGTTCTTATTGGAATTTCTATAAATGCGAAGAATGCTACAAAAATAAAAAAGAAAAAACAAAGAAGAAACAAAATGAAACAGAATCTGATATAAAGAATTGTCTGGATTTTTTTTTGACTCAATTTTCAGGAGCCTATTATTATTAACTTCGCGTAGTACCCGTGGCATGATGGTTAGTGCGTTGGACTGTCATGCGAGAGGTCTTGGGTTCAATCCCTGCCTGCGCCACCTTAATTAAAAAAAAAAAAGAGTTTTCACGGGTACTGCCTCTTGCGCGGAATTGACAAATTCTCCAAGAGTAATTCTTGTCATGAAAAAGTGCTTTCTCAAATTAGCCGTTCGGATTCGTCATATAAACTGTAGGTCCCCTCCATCCCTGCAATTACTCGCACACAGGAATGGTTGAGAGTTGTAAGTCACTAGGCCCTAGTTCTCTACGGACTGTTGCGCCACCCAATTTTTTTTTTTTTTTTTTTAATTTTTAACTTCCAATAGGAAGTTTGTAATGGGTCCGATTTGTCAAACTGAAAATGTTGACATTTCTCACGTTTCAAGGTCCCTAGAGTCGAAATAAAAGAATTTTAGAAAGATGTCTGTGCGTGCGTGTTTACGTACGTTCGTACGTCCGTACGTCTGTACGTTCGCGACGTTTTTTTCGTCGTCCATAGCTCAAGAACCAGAAGAGAAATCGACTTCAAATAAATTTTGTTGTACAGATAAAGGCAGAAAGATGTAGAAAGGGCTCTCAAGAAAATTGCGTGGGTTGTTTTTTTTACCATAGCAGTTTCAAAAAATGTGAACATTTTGGTTAAACCTAAATATCTCAACCAATGACGCCAGAGACTTCAATTAAATTTTATATTATATATTGAAACGTGATACAAAACAAGTATATTTTAAGAAAAAAATCAAATTAACGGTTTTTTATAAATTAAAAAAACTGAAAAAAAATGTGTCACCTCGAAAATTTTACGACTAAAATATGATTTCATCTTCAAAACAATTTTGTGCAACGAAGAGTAATGTTTTTGACATCAGGTAAAATTTTGAGAAAAATCTAATTGACAGTTTTTTTATAAAAAATAAAAACCTAAAAAAACATTACTCAATGTTGGTAAAAATTGAATTTCAACTCAAATATCTTATCAAAAACTTGAGATTAAGGCTTCAAACTTATTTTATCTTATAAGAAATATTGTTTTCAACATTCTGAAAAATGTTGAGAAAAATCGAATAGGTATTTTTTTTTTCAAAAAATAAAAACCCAAAAAAAATGTGTAAAAGGTGGTAAAAATTGATTTTCGACTCAAATATCTTTTCAAAACTTTGAGTTAATGACTTCTTACTAATTTTAACTTATAAGAAATATTGGTTTCAACATTCGAAAAAATTTTGAGAAAAATCCAATTGACAATTTTTTTTGCAAAAAATAAAAACCTAAAAAAACATTACTCAATGTTGGTAAAAATTTACTTTCGACTCAAATAGCTTTTCAAAAATTACAAATAATGGCTTGAAACTTATTTTATTTCACAGAAAATATTGTTTTCGATATTCATATATCATTCCATATAAAAATCCAACATAAATAAATCATAAAAAATAAAATCTACAAAAAATAGTACGCAAATTTGGTGAAAATTGATACACGTGGACAAACTTTTAAGCAAGACAAATCGACAGACGGGATGGGAAGTTATCAGTGTGGGTCGCATCTCAGCCTCTTTTTAATATCGTTATCAGTCTGATTACTCGTATTTCTCGAAGAAGTGATCACAGTTGACAACCGAGGTTATCTGAAACACCTTTAGCTGTTTTTCTTCATTTCTTCACATTCGATTTAAGGCCTTAAGGATAAAATTTGTAAATTAAAAAGCAAAAATTTGATAATGGAAAACTTAATTTCATATTGCTTCAACCTTATGCGTGGTGGTAATTTTTTCATTATTCTGATCTCTTGACAAAACAAATACAAATCAATTCTCAGTATCTCAAGAAACTCTCGTTTTATTTTAAATATCAAAATGAAAACCAGTTAGCTAGTTTTGAAATCTTTATTTCATTGCATAAAATAATACTAAAATTGGTTTTAAGTTAAGATCAATATGGTTTGGCTTTAGGCCGTCTACCAGATTGACATTTATTTTTAATTTTGCTTTATATTATTTACAATTTTATATCAAAATTATTTCTGGTTTTGTATCAAAAATTGCATTCAATTATTTTAGATGTATATTTAAGCACCGTTATTGCACATCTATAGAAAACTTCCCAGCCTACTTTTTCATTCAAAACGCATAAAACTTCGTTTATATCCATTAAAGTCTTGCGAACGTATCTTCCTTTTTTCATTTCCAAAACTTTGATTACATAATCAAAATGCAATTTAAGAACGTCCAAACACAAAAATGGTACTAAATGCAGCATAAATTAGGTCTAATC
Organism: Eupeodes luniger; assembly: GCA_951509635.1. Classification (NCBI taxonomy): domain Eukaryota; kingdom Metazoa; phylum Arthropoda; class Insecta; order Diptera; family Syrphidae; genus Eupeodes; species Eupeodes luniger. The sequence continues at coordinate 107,027,135 of OX608075.1, forward strand.
CATCTAATCCTTTTTATTCAATTCATTGATTGGGTTGATATGAAACTTCGTGCATTTGTACTTGTGTTTTTTTTTTATTCCATATAATGCAAAATTACGTAAGAATGGATGTTAGGACGGTAAAAGAATATACATAAAACATTTAAATAAATACATCACTCAGAAATTAATGTGAGAGACAAATGTTTGCACTCTTTTGAATTGAAGTCATGGAAGATTGCATTCACCAATGATTGCATTCTTTTTCAACATTATGGCAAATCCAATGCCCTTTCTGTCACTTATTCGACTTAAGTGCAAAACGTTAAAAATGAATATTCATTGATTTGATAAAAAAAACATTGAAATTATTTCTAAAAAGGAAAGTTTCTTTGTCTTATAGAAAACAAAATTGAATGGCTTTCTTTTCTTTTAAGGTATTTTCAATATTTTTGTTTCGTTCTTAAATGTACAAACTTTAGCTCTTTTTGGCAAACAATGTAAATGTTTTTTTGTTCTTACCAAAACAAGACAAAATGACTCACAAGAAAACACATAATAAAACTTTTTTCCACAAAAAGAAACAAAAAAAGAAAACAACATTGTAAGTATTTTAAAACTTTTTCATAACCAAAAGTTTTTCTTTTACATAGAAGATAATAATTTTGAATTTCAATACCACATCCTTAAAGTCAAAAAAGGACATCATGATAAACTTTTTTTTTTTCTATTAAATTTATATATAACAATCTATGCCAAAAAGGATATAATACATGTTTATGTGTAAAAGAAAACAAAGATTGTTTCTATGTAAAAATGAAAATATTCTATAGCGAAAAATGTAGGTAATGAAATTTGACATTTTATGAGTTTCTTTTTTGTTAATATGTTTAGAAACATTTTGGTTCCCACTGCAACAAACCACTAATATAGGGTTTTCTATAATATCCTAGGTAAGTATATGCGTATACATCAAAGAGGAAATGAAATTAGGTTTTATTATTCTATATACATACTCGTATTATATATGTATGTATAAACATAATCATGTACCTATGTAATTTTGTCAAAATTGATTTGTTGTGGTAGATGGGGTTTCTAACAACAACACCAACAAAAACGACGACACAAAAAAGGTTAATATCTCGCTTGTTTTAAATTATAACAGCTTTTATGTGGGTATTTACATCGCGTAATGAATTAATGGTTTTTCAAAATTAAAACCCGTGTTTGGTTGGTTGGTTGGTTGGCTGGTATATGATGCGGGTAGGGTAGAGTTGTAGTCGTAGGAGTCGTAAAATCAAAATAAAGGTTATATTTTGTGTTGTTTTATTATAATTTGTGACCGCACTGTATACGGGTTTTGACGGCCTATATCAAATAATTTACTTACCTTTACAAATTAGGAGAAAAAGAAAGTACCAATTTAAAATTTGGTTTTGATGTTTTTTTGAAAATTTACTCGTAAATGAGATGATGGAAAACACGTGTTTTCATTAAATATTTGTGTTTTATAACAATAGAAGCATATGCAGTGATATCAAAGTGAAAAGTAAGAAAGCGTTGAAGAAGGTAAGGGTTTTTAAATATTTTCTAAGCCTTCAAAAATAAATGTATGACTACAGCTTCGTTTTACTCTAACAACCAATTAAATATACTTTTGGGAATAGAATTTTCAGCTGTTGGTAGCATAAAAGTTAAGATCAATACCATCATATATTTTTATTTTGAATATTGGTAAAGTAGACGATTTTTCAAAGTTTTTTTTTTTAAATAATTGTTTATAATTTGAAAAAGCTTAAATCGAGGTATGAGAGGTTGATATTGCATCATCTAGTAATACAATTGTATGTCAGGCAGGATGATCCATTCTATTAAGACGACGAAATCCAACAAGCCCGTCTTCTCGACCTAGACGAAGGAAAGATTGCCATATCTAATAAGCTGAAGTCCAACAATGTCACTGGAGCAGATGGCTTGAATGTCAAGCTTTTAAAAGTAGCTGAAGATAATTTTGTTAGGAGCATGTACCAACTTATCTATAAAATATGGTCGGATGAAAGGATGCCCGATGAATGGAACCTTAGTATTATTTGCCCGATTCTGAAAAAAGGAGACCGTCTAAACTGCACCAAATATAGAGGCATCGCAGTCTCCTTAACATCGCTTACAAAATCTTCTCTGTCGTTGTATGTGTACGTCTCAGGCCCATCCTGATAGGTCTTTATCAGTGTGGTTTTAGACCTGGAAAGTCCACAGTCGATCTAATATTCACATTACGGCTGATCCTTGGAAAAGTCCAAGAACACCAAGTCCACACCCATCACCTTTTCATCGATTTTAAGGCCGCATGACAGAAACAATTTAACAGAACTTTAACATCGTCTTTGAAGGAATAGTGCAGAGCTCCAAAGGAAGGGAGTTTTGGAAGAATTTTTTTGGAAGAAATCGAATGTATGGAATACTCTCTAAAAATAATGGGTTTTCACTTTAAGAACCTTAAAAATGTCTCCAAAGATTTTCAAAAACTCCCTATAAGATGTTTTCAGTGTTATGATCAATTTTTCTCATAAAATTAAGAAAGTACACAAAAAATATTTTCCCCGTTTTTTTCCTAAATTTTAACTCTCCGTTTTGTCTTTTATTTTATTCAAAAAGAAAAAACCAAGAGGGTAGACAACTCACACCGTACCACGTACTGTTTTACCGATTTTCTCAAAAGTATTCTCATTTCTTTCACATCAAATGAAATCCAATTCAATAATTCCACAGACTATAGCGATTATCGGAAAATGCTTTTAAAAGATTTCCACTTCCTCCTCAACACCTTTCCAGGACATTCTTCTATCTTCTATTATATTATACGATAATACAACAACAAGGACGTGTACCTGCCTTCTTCATTCATGCCGGAAACATATAAAAATGCATAGGAATAGAGGATTTCCTTAACCTCTTGTTCTGAGACAAAACAGGCAAAATGGGATGTTGCCAAAAAGGAAGAAGGAATAAAATAAAAAAAACGTATATAGAAGAATTAAAAAAAAAAAAAAAAACAAGAATAAAGGATTCTTTTCCCAGCTGAATGGACAAGTTAAGTGTTTAACCTGAAATCGATTAAAAATAATTTACTAACGATTATCTGCTTTTGTTTTTGTTTTATTTTATTCTGTATAGTCCTTTTTTCATTCATCTATGTATAACTATTTGCAGGATGTGATTTAACATTTTTTTATTTCTTATTCCTCTTCCTTTATTTTGACAGGAGGGAAAGCAAAAAAAGAGTGAGAAAAGATTTAAAATAGTTTCCTTTTCTTTTCCTTATTTTAAAGTTTGTTTTTGTTCGAATGTTGTTATTCTAGCAATCTATATATAGTCTCTGGTTTGGTCGTAGTGATTTTGAAGGATGTAAATTTTTTGGTTTGTCTGAGTCTGATGATCAGGACTTTGCGGATGATGATGATGATGACGATGATGGGTTTGGTGAGGTTTTGTATTCTGTTTCTGGTGGATGCAGACTCAGAGACATAGCTCAGATTCAGTTTGGCTATAAGGGCAAAACCAATGTGATGATGTAGGGTTGATTGTTTTAGCCGTTAGCTATTCATGAAAATCATTATTCTAGTCTAGGGAGCAATTTTGAAGTTGAAGTGGTGTCAAAATGACTGACATTTATCTATGAGTATGTTTTAATATACCTTTATAACAGAAAGAGAGAGTGAATTTTATTATATTTGTATAGAGTGAAAACCAACGATGACATTCTCCTGATAAATATTATTTGTTTTTATTTTAACAACATGATTGATTTAAAAACAAGAAGTGATAAATGGTTTTTTAAAGAATTTCGAAAAAATCAGTGGCTACTTCCAAAGCAAAGAAATAGTTACCTGAAAATAATATATAAGCTTTTGTTTTGGTATATCAACTTATTTGAACTTTAAATAGGGTTTTAATCCAATTTGGAAGCTATGTATTTTGGAATAATTTTAATTTTGATGCAATGATGCCAATTTATGCCATTTTTAATAATCATTGAATTTTTGTATCTTATGATAGTTTTAATAATTAAAGCAATTTTTTTTTTAATTATCTTGGCTCAGCCTTTTTTGTAAAATAAGCTTACAGCTACTTTATAGGATTTTAAATTTTTACTGTTGTTCAGCAATTACGATATTTAAATAAAATAAATAAAAATAAATAAACAAATTTGAAAAGTATGCGATTAAAAATTTAAAGGGTTAGGTCGTTTCTGTTAAGATATTTGAGACTTTGAACTAATTTTTCTAAAATGTAGTATTTCTTAAGAAAAGATCAGTTTTATAATTTTATATACATTATACCATTATACTGAGTCAATGTCGTGCATTGTTCTCAAGATGTTGGAGTCGAAAATCAATTCTTACAAATTTTTAGAATCATTCTGTGTAGGTTTTTATTTGAAATTAAAACAAATTTACAAATTTTGTATGAGGTTAATGTCTTAAAAACATAGCACTATTAAATAATTTCTTTAATAGTCTTTTCTTCACTTTTCGGTCTGCTAAACAAAATTAAATTGAAGTCGATAACTTTGCTTGTTCTGTAGATATGATAATGCTGCAGAAAAGTATCCAGAGCGTACAAAAGTCTCTAAGAACAATACATTCGAATTCTAGGGAACTTGAAAAGCCGATAAGTTCCAAACTGTAAGAAACAAAAACCTCACAGCAAATTTGTAGAGATTGTTTCTACGGGAGGAAGGACTCATATGGAAGTCAAAGGTGGCATGGAATTTGTTAGCTAAGCGCAGTATTCTTCTGATAGTTTCAAAAAGACCATAATTTGTATGGCGATGATTAAGTCAGAAGAGAGGGACCTGTGTGATGTTCTTTGGATTGGTATAAATAGGGATCTTTTCTAGAAGAAATGGTAAGTCTATGGTACCTGCTAAAAGCTGGTGTAGAAAAAAAATATCAGTGAATAAATAATAAATAAATACGTTTTAAACGATCTTCATAAGGTAATAAAAATAGATTATCGCTCCAAGGAAGACCAGGAGTGTATAACGAAGAAATCTGCATTGTACAGATTTAATTCTTTGAGAGCGAGAGTTTTCATAAGGAGACCATCCTTGACTAGGGTATTCAAGGAGATGTCTAACAAAGGTTGGTGTATAGGGATTTAATGACATAGTTCGAGAATTCTTAAGATCAACGTTTGATGAAGCCAAGGGATGAGTAGGCTTTGTAAATAATAAAATCAAAATTGGGTTGACAATTTAACTCAGTGCCGCAAATAACTCCTAGGTCGCGAATAGAACAAACAGTATGAATGGTAACATCGTACAGACTATAAGTTCGGTAGAAAAGATGTGATCACTTACGGCCACGGGTGAATGTTATGAATTATGAAATTTAGCAACATTGAGTTCTAAGAAATTTTTGTCGCACCAATTCTGAACTGAGTCAAGATCATTTAATAGTTAAACAGAATCAGAATGGGGTAGAAATAATCTTCGTTATTTTAATGTCATCAGCGTAAATTGAGATTGTTGAGTTATCAAAGACATTATAAAACGTCGTTGATATTTAAGATAAATAACGAAGGACTAAGGTGGCTCCCTTGAGGGACTCTTGAGTTTAAATAAATTGGATCGGATATGGAGAACCTGAAAACAACTCTATATCTGTGGTTCTTAAGGTACGATCTGAGCCGTGAAATAAAAAAGGATGGGAAATCAAGACGGGACGGGAGGCTCAATCTTCCCCTTTTAGGGTACGGAAAATTAAAAGAAAAAGAAACTTAAAATGAAAATAAAAACATTTAAAACATACTCAAAATAAATTAATTTAGAAGCCATAAATCTCTTTTTAACTCTAGAGTTTAAATTTTATTTTGTTTTCAATGAGTTTTCAAAAATTCACATAAGAACTCAAGTGAAATGCACTGCAAGTGCAATGCTACACTTAAAACCCCATTATAGGATATCGGGTAGGTGAAAAGTTGGGTACATGAAAAGTTTTTTTTTTTAAATATTATATGCGAGAAACTTTCTCCTACTAAAAAACCTAATACATTGTTAAATATTTAGAAAACAACTAACTAGTAAAATACTAAGTTCTAAGTCATAAGTTTTTTAACATTTAACACCAATATTTTTAAACAACGCAAATTTTCAAATACACCCCGACATCTTTCTCATTACCATGATCATGAACCCAATAGCTCTTTGTTGTTTTGAAAATTCCTTCCGACTATTACTTTATAATTTCTTCAACATTTATTGTCCATTTCAAATTCTAGGTATACACTCAAATATAAGCCTCAAGTGCCATTAATGTTTTACTAATTACCAATAATGGTTCTCCCAATAACCATTTGTGAATCCAAAACCAAAAAACCACATAATCGTAGTTGTTTTCACCCCGGTTTGCTGCATCATGCGGAAACATTATGAAATTTAGCGGTCTATATATGAGCATGATTGTCAATACACTGGCTATGTTTGTAGAGCTTGGTACGACAACGCGACACGTACGTTTAAACCATAATAAAAACCCTTTTGCATTTGAGTCTAAATCTATTTCACATTATATAGATAAAACCAAACCAAAACGGAACCACCGCAACCTCATTCATTCCACCTGAAGGTTTAACTTTAGAATTGCTTAAGCACATTCATAATGTGTGGTGGTGTAACGTGGCATAGCAGTGGTGGCGTCGGTCGTCGTCGTCAGTGGTAGTGTCCAATGATCCTGTGTTATGTTGGTAAAAACAAAAGGACATCTCTCTTATATAGGTACGCATCGCAGAAATGATACCAAAAGAGGAATATGAGAAAAGTGAAAAGAGGGGGGGATGTTGTGTTAGATAGAATCGAGTGAATGCCTATGCTGTGCGTTATTATGTTTCATATCTGCGAATACTTCCGTTTGCTTTGCAGGAAATATAAGCAAACGGAAAACACGATTGTACATTAAGGTACTTTTACCGTCGCCGTTACCGCGTGCATAAAGAGTCGCATCATTTTACCATCTCTATCTAAGCGAAGTATAGATTTCGCTTAACTCTATGGAATATCAATTTCAATACAAACGATGCGTTTGGCTCATTAAACGAATTTATGACATCCGTACGGATGTTGAACTTTGTTAGAAAGATGAACGTTTCTAATAGGCAGATATGTACATAATATATACGTTCGTTTGCGTTTTATGAATTGGGCTCTAAAAAAGGGTTTCATTAGGGTGCAGTGGTTGTGTTGCAAATAACAAGAGGTGGTCAATAAATGAAAGATAACGTTAAGGGGTTAATCAAACCTATTAAAAGAATGAATTAAGGATAACGAATCGATATCGCTAAATAAGACCGGATTTGTATTGCAAAGACTCTTGCATCAAGCTCTGCAAAAAAAACATCAACAAAAATTGTAAAGAGATTTTTTGAATAAAACATCAACAACTTAAGTAGATAAGCATCTATTTTATGAATAGGTTTAAAGTTTTTAGTTGAAGAGGTACAACATCTTCAGTCGATTTTTTCATTAAACTTTGTGGTCGAAAAGATGTTTTACCCTGGGGCACCTAAATACAAAGCAAAACATCCTAAAGTCGACTTAAGATGAAACGCTTATTTCGAAAAGAATTATAATGACTATTCCAAATGATTTGGATGATTCTTATTTTTTAGTCAAAAGCATCCCAATATTTAAGAAGTAAGGTTAGGTTAGGTTAAAGTTGCTGTCCGTGATGGAGAAGGAAACACTTAGGCCAGTTTAATAGCCAATTGTGATACCACATGAATCTCTGAACATGGATTTCTTCTTAGCTCAATAAAACCAGTTTGAGTCCTTTACGAAACGATAAAGACTGATTGTGTTAATATGATTGAGATAGTTTAGATCGTTATAGAAGAATTCTGCTAGTTAACTTCCCATAGGACGTTTCAGGGTCAATAGAGTCGAAATAAAAGATTTTTAGAAAGATGTCTATGCGTGCGTGTGTACTGTGTACGTACGTTCGCACGTCCGTACGTCCGTACGTCTGTACGTTCGCGAAGTTTTTTTCGTGGTCCATAGCTCAAGAACCAGAAGAGATATAAACTTCAAATAAATTTTGTTATATAGATAATAATGCAGAAAGATGCAAAAAGGGCTCTCAAGAAAATTGCGAGGGTGGTTTTTTGGTTAAACCTAAATATCTCATGAACCAATTACGCTAGAGACTTCAATTAAATTTTATATTATATATTGTAACGTGATACAACACAATTATATTTTTGGAAAAAAATCCAATTAACGGTTTTTTTTAAAATCAATAAAACTGAAAAAAAAATTTGTCACCTCGAAAATTTTACGACTAAAATATGATTTCATCTCCAAAACAATTTTTTGCAACGAAAAATATTGGTTTTGACATCTAATAACATTTTGAGAAAAATCTAATTGACAGTTTTTTTTATAAAAAATAAAATCCTAAAATAAACATTACTCATAGTTGGTAAAAATTAATTTCGACTCAAATATCTTTTCAAAAACTTGAGATTTAGGCTTCAAACTTTTTTATCTTATAAGAAATATTGTTTTCAACATTAGGGAAAATTTTGAAAAAATCGAATAGACAGTTTCTTTACAAAAAATAAAAACCTAAAAAAATATTATAAAAGGTGGTAAAAATTGATTTTCGACTCAAATATCTTTTCAAAAACTTGAGATTTAGGCTTCAAACTTTTTTTATCTTATAAGAAATATTGTTTCCAACATTCTGAAAAATGTTGAGAAAAATCGAATCGACACGTTTTTAAAAAAAAATAAATAAAAACCTAAAAAAAATAAATAAAAGTTGGTAAAAATTGATTTTCGACTCAAATATCTTCTCAAAACTGTGAGATAATGACTTCTATATAATTTTAACTTATAAGAAATATTGTTGTCAACATTCAGTAAAATTTTGAGAAAAATCTTATTATTGACAGTTTTTTTTATAAAAAATAAAAACCTAAAAAAACATTACTCAAAGTTGGTAAAAATTGAATTTCGGCTCAAATATCTTTTCAAAAACTTGAGATTAAAGCTTCTAACTCATTTTATCTTATAAGAAGTATTGATTTCAACATTCTAAAAAAAGTTGAGAAAAATCGAATTGACAGTTTTTTACAAAAAATTAAAAACCGAATAAAAATATAACAAAAGCTGGTAAAAATTGATTTTCGACTCAAATATCTTTTCAAAAATTTGAGATAACGGCTTCTAACAAATTTTAACTTATAAAAAATATTGTTTTCAACATTAAGAAAAATTTTGAGAAAAATCGAATTGACCGTTTTTTTTACAAAAAATAAAAACCTAAAAAAAACAAAACCAAAACTTGGTAAAAATTTACTTTCGACTCAAATAGCTTTTCAAAAATTACAAATATTGGTTTCAAACTTATTTTATTTCACAGAAAATATTGTTTTCTATATTCAGTAATTTTTTTTATAAAAATCTAACAGTCCGTTTTTTCATAAAAAATAGTACGCAAATTTGGTAAAAATTGATACATATAGACAAACTTTTAAGCAAGACTAATCTACAGACGGGATGGGAAGTTATCAGTGTGGGTCGCATCCCAGCCTCTTTTTAATTCTTGAGCACGGCATGTATGGAGGAAAAGGAGGACTGTTTCCACCTCTTCCTCATCCAAATAGCTTCTGCAAAAGTCATTTGAGAATACGCCTAGCCGCGTGGTGTGCTTTCCTATTAGACAGTTCCCAGTTATGACACCGATTATCGAGCTTATATGCGATCTGCTTAGAGGTAGCAAGAACCTTGAGCGCTTTAAATCTAGTGTAGGCCACATGTTTTTTGTGACGTGGCACGTGGTATTGTTATCATATCAAGAGGTGGTAATTATGTAGAATAGGGTATCCAGCGCAGTAGATGGGGTCGTGCGAAGTGATACGCTTATATGTACATAGGCAAGCTGAACTACCAACTGCAAACCAAAAGGTTCTGCGAGCTCTCGTTTCGTAAACATTGGTGAAAAGGTAAAGTTACAGAATTACGACCCAGTCCATAACAAATTATCGTTCGATTGGTGTATTTCGTCAACCAGGCCTCCAGATAAGATGTGGTTTCCACTGTAATGCACCGTACATTAAAACCGGTCTGATTACAAATGTGCAATTCGGGGTTGTAAGCCCCATTTATTCATTATAGCTTTTTTTGCAAGAGAAGAGAGCTTCAGTAGCTGTTTTGACTCTTTCTTATATATTACTTTTCCAATTTAAATTTTCGTCTAAAATAAGTCCCAGACACTTAGCCTCGTCTGAGAACTTTAATTGAATTCTTTTAATATAGGGAGGAAGTAAGGTAGAGAAAATTGGGAAAAATCTCAAAGCACAAATTAAAAGAAATGAAGGTCTTATGAAATTGTTTAATCCTAATGCACTAACAACGTTATTTCTCGAAGAGATGGTCACAATTGCTCACCAAATTCTTGTGATCTAACTTTAGCTTAATAAATTATCCATTCAAAACCATAAAAATAAAATAAATAAATTTATTAAGGACTAAATTTAAATATATTAAAAATTAGAAAAATAAAATTAGGTGGCGCAACAGTCCGTAGAGTACTAGGGACTAGTGACTTACAACTTTCAACCATTGTTGGGTGTGAGTAATGTTGGCAGTGATGGAGGGTACCTACAGTCTTAAACCAAATCCGAACGGCTTATAAGAGAAAGCACTTTTCATGACAAGAGTTACTCTAAGGAGATACGTCAATTTCCCGTAACAGGCAGTACCCTTAAAAAAAAACTTTAGATAGCTGAGGTAGGGGTTGAACCTAAGGTATCAAGGATATACTATCAAAAATGTGCAATTTGGTCATGGAAAATGTCGAGGATATTTATATGAAACGTATGTGAGTATGTATGAAGCATTGATTCCCATATCGTATCGTAAAAAGGTTATTATTACAGTCAAAAATCCCTATTTTATTTACTGATATTTTTCAATCGTTTATAGAATCTCAATAAGATTAAACAATAATCCAAAACCTAACCACAAAAACGAACGCAAATCCCAATATCTGACCAATTGAATTTTCTATATCCCTGATGGTTACATTATATACGAAAATTAGAAGCTTGATAAACAAATCCTTTTAAAATCCGCATTCTCTTTAGTTAAGTATGTATGGTTAAAACCACAGGTTGTTGAATGTTAGAATTGCTTTTGTTGTTTGGCTATTTCGTAGTTTATTTTTTGTGTGGTGAAAAAAGCATTTTGTTTCACAATCAAACGAATTCAGAGCTAATGGAACTTAAATTGCTCAATTTTATATTTTGATTCGAAAATACATGATATAATCTATATGTATGTATGTGGTTACTTAAAACTTAAAAGGCAAATTATGTTCACGCTATGTGTGTTTAAAAGTTGAACTATATTTGGGTACTCCATATTTAAGTTTTGAATTTCAAAAATAGCTAATTGCAATCAAAAGGCTAAAACGTGTATTTGCTATTAAAATATATCCACTACAGATATACTCCAATAAGGCCCCAAAAATAGAGTTGATGAAATTTGTTTCTGTATTTGCAAACTTTAGGTAAGCCATCAGCCAACACTGGACTAGCTTTATACGTTTGGTATACACTTATAAGGTGCACCAATATTTATTTTTAAATAAACCACGACTATTTTAGCAACATCCAGCAAAGTGGTAAACTTACTCGCATTTATTGCTCGATTAATGTAATGCGAAATAAAATAAAATGGTTTTTTCACTCGAAGAGAGTTACAGTGTGATTAGCAAGCAATGCAATATTTATCGTCATTAAAACAAAACTACATATTTGAATCTTTTTTGAGAAGGAATTTGAAAAATATCTATGATAAAAATGGTAGTTCTTCAGAAAATCAATGTAAAATTTCTAGACATCTAAATTTTCATAAATTAACTGAAAATAAAATAAAAGTAGGCGTGGTAGGGGTGCTTAAATTTATATATTTGATGATTAAAACTTTTAATTTAAAAAAAGTACATACTTATTTACTTAAGGTGGCGCTACAGTACTGTGTGAACTAGGGCCCCACTTAACAAACTTCTCCATCTAGCTCGATCACTAGTTAGATGTCTCACCTATGTTGGGTGAGGTCACTTTCCACTTGTGTGCGTCACCTGATCCGCGATCTTCCTCCGCTGCGCTATCTTGTGGGTGCGTATTCCTAGACTTTCCAGCCCGAATCATTGGTCTCCATGCGTCTCAATCGTTTGACTTTTATCCTTATGCCTAGGTCTAGGTCTCTACAAAGCCTGTAGAGTTCGTCGTTCCATCTCCTCCTCCACTCACCTTCTATTCATACGGGACACTAGATCACGCGAAGAACATTTCTCTCGAAACGACCCAAGGTGCTTTCATCCGCTTTTGTCATAGTATATGCTTCTTTACCGTATAGCAGGACGGGAATGATGAGGGTCTTGTATAGCTACACTTTGGTCCCTCGAGAGAGGGCTTTGCTACTCAATTTCTTTCTTAGTCCAAAGAACTAGCGGTTAGCGTTTGATCTCAGCGTTGGTGTTATTTACTACGTTCATAGTGGAGCCTAGGTAGACGAAGTCTTTAACTACCTCAATGTTACGTCTGTCGATGGTGACGTTTTGACCAAGACGTCGCTGTTGTAAGTCTTTTCTTGAGGACAGCATGTCAAACCCATTTGACGTCACGCTGACTTCTTCCGATTATATCAATGTCATCAGCATATGCTAGTAATTGGACAGACTTTTGAAAGATAGTGCCTCTAGTGTCGACTTAAGAGATCTGGGGTGGAATCGGTTTACGTGATTTTTGATTGTTGACAGTCAAAATAATCGAATTTGATCTGTGTAAGGTGATAGTCAAATTGATACCTAAAAAGCTGTCACTAAAAAACTTTGATAGTCGTTTTCCTACAAATATATCGTTTCTGAATAGAGCTACCAGATGCTTACAAAAAACGAATGGAAAATTTTTTCAGTTACCCTTTTTAAGTACAAAAACACATTCTTGTGACCGACAAAGCTTACGTATTTCGAAAAAACACAAGAGAAATAAGAATGTTATTTAAACACAGCCAATTTTATACTTTTATTTAGATATTTTATAGGAATCATTTTAAAATTTCACCATGGCAACAATGAATTGTGACAATTATAATCAGAAATTGTTCAATCGAATTGAATTGAGTTGAATCATTTTACACAGACGGAATGAAAATGATAGTCAAATTTGACTATAAAAAATATGATAGTCAATTATCAGCTTAGCCGATTCCACCCCTGCACTATTCTTTCAAGCGATGTTAAAAATGTTTTTTGACATCGAAAGGTCTGTTAAGTTGTTTCCAAACTTTATGGAGCAGCGTGAATTCTTCATGGTCATCCTGAACAAACGGACTAGTTTGGCAGGGATGCCAAAACTAGACACGGCTCTATACACCTCATCCCCGTAGATGGTGTCGTATGCGGCCTTGAAATCGATTAAGAGATGGTGGGTGTTGATTTGATGTACCGTAATGTGAATATTTGATCGACTGTGGACTTTCCTGGTTTATAAGGAACTATCAGATTGTTAGACGTTCACTACTAAGGCAGAGAAGTTTTTGTAAGCGATGTTAAGTAGTTTAATTACTATATAGTTGGAGCATTTAAGAAGGTCTAATTTTTCCAGTATCGGGTAAACAATACTGAGGTTCCATTCATCGGACATGCTTTCTTATGACCATATCTTACACATAAGTTGGTGCATGCTCCTAACCAAATAATCTCCAGTTGCTTTGAAGAACACGGCATTCAAGGCATCTGCTCCAACGGCTTTGCCTGTTGTTTGGCTGCATTTGCCTGCCGACATTCCTTATCAATCCAGGGGTTTCTTGTTGGTGTCTGCTATAAACCCAGAACGTCAGAGGTGGCTTCTCTAATTGCATCTTGGCGATGTTGCCACTGATACGATCAGAGTGAATGGTAAAAAATGGGTGTTGCGGTGAGCGGGTTTATTTCTACTATCTGACAAAAACTCGGAATAATTCAACTAAATACCCTTTTTTTATGTATCTATGAAAAAACCATTGTAACTTTAATTTCTTTTCGGATCATCATCATAAGAAGATCATTTTTACGAACTTACATCACAACTTGTACTTAAGGAAGCCTGAAGCTTAACATTATGCACAGAAGTACAAAAAAGAGAACTGCGCAAAATTGTTTAAAATTGAACTATAATAAAAATAATGCGTATACGCCTGGATGTACAACTTTTACCTTGTGAAAAAATAGTAACTATAAACATGGATTCATTTTCTTGTAGAACATACATTTTTATTAACATCATTAAAGCAAAATATTGAAATAAGAGATTTTACTTAAACACTCTTTAAAGTGCGACGATGTTGACCATCAAGCCATCAGCAAGCATCAAGCACTGCTGGATGACCATGGCCACATACAGACAAACTTTTAATATAGTAGGTATCTATAATGGACGACAAAATTTTGGTAGCGAACGTTTTGTATATACCTTCGGTATGAAGTATTTTATAAAATATTTATTCGAAAGTCATTATTAACACATATACTCTGGACTCTTATTTACATGTATATTATATGTATGTATGTATTGCATTTATTATGTTCTGCCATATAATAGTTATGAGTTATGACTTATGATATTGATGCAAGCAAATTGAATGTTGGTGTGGCACTTAAGCTTTTTCAATCCTCAAAAGGTTTTCAAATTGACAATTTTGTTCTAGACATGCCACAATGTTTTAATTTTAATATAAATTATTTTTAAACCTCATTCACCCTACTGCTGGCTGTTGGACCCATTCCAAATTGACTCAAAAACAGTACAGGTAAGTAGATATAAATAAATAGGTAAAGATATATTATTGGAGATGATTTTTCATCATATAAATAAATATGAATAATATCGCTGGAGTTGAGTGAAATGACCACACGCTGATGATTGGTTACATGCGGTTAGGTTTATATTATGCCTTTTTTCGTTTGTGTATCGTCATCGAAGAGCTTTTGGTTGTGTGGTGTGTGCGGTTGACTGGCAGGTTAAAATCGGTTCGAATAGGTTAAAGGTATTCATTTGAAATTCAGTTTAATGTTTATAGTTTTTATAAAAGGGTTTGTTTTTAAGAAATAATTACTTTAAAAGCTAAAATTGGGTAATGTGACTTTTTTAGGTGGTTAATAGTTAAATAAAGTTTTAAAAATACAAAATTTTGGAACGTTCAAAGGATTTTGTATAGCTTGTTTTTCAAACAAAAATATATATTATTAACAATAATGATAAACTGCCAACACTAAAGTTGCAGCACCATATCCATTTCGTGAAATTTTAAATGACTTACTTGAACATAAGCCGTTCTCGATAACTTTACCAATTTCATCTTTAAGGGATTGGATCAATTTAGGAGCAATTGCATAGACTTTATTTTTTACATAGCCTCAAAGCATAATAACTCCAAAGTTTTTAAAGTACAGGTTTGTTTGATGCCAATATGTATGGAACTCCATTTCTTTTGCATGGCCACCACGGGCACGCTTGCAAGAAGTCCAGATGCTGAACCCAATTTTCGACGGTTTTCAAGCATAAATCGGCCGATACTGCTGCAATTTCACGTTCGATATTCTTACGAAGTTCATCAATCGTCGCTGGCTAGTTGGCATAGACCATAGACTTGACGTAGCCCCATAGGAAATAGTCTAACGGCGTCAAATCGCACGACCGAGTTGGTCAAGCCACTGGACCATTTCGTGAAATAGCACGTTCTCCAAACTTGGTTTAAAATAAATTGATTGTGACATTAGCTGTGTGGCTTGTGGCGCCGGCTGCGCCGCCTGTCTTGTTGGAACCACATGTCCTCCAAGTCCATATCATCCAATTGGGGCCAAAAATATTCGGTTATCATTGAATGGTAGCGATCCCCATTCACAGTAACGAGCCGGTCTTGATCATCATATAAGAAGTGCGGCCCAATGACTCCGCCGGCCCATAAATCACACTAAACCGTAATTTTTGTCGGGATGCAATGATGACTCACGGAGTACATGTGGATGAATGGCTTCGTCAATAAACAAAATATGCGGTATTGGTTGCTGCCTGACCATTCATCCAGAAATGAGTCTCATCGCTGAAGATGATTTTTCAATGAAAATCCGAACCATTTTCAAGTTGTTGCTCAGCCCAATTCACGAACATACGACGCTTCTGGTGGTCAAACGGCATCAGTTCTTGCGTCAATTTAATTTTGAAAAGGATGTAGGCCAGGATCTTTTCCGCAAAATTTGCCACAACGACGACACAGATACCCAAAGCTTGAGAACGACGTGTGCGAGACAAATGTGGGCTTTCTGCAACTGAAGCCTCAATGGCAGCAATATTCTCGACATTACGGGCACTTCTTTGTCTCACTGGCACGGGAAAATTTTGTACTGTGCCTGTGGATTCAAATTTTTTTAACTAGACGCTCAATTGTGGATATGCTAGGGCGATTATGAAGACCATAAATTGGTCTTAGCGCTCTTAAAGTTGAGGCCACTGACTCGGTAGTAGATTTCAATTATTTTGACTCGTTGTTGGCTCGTATATCTTTCCATTATGAAATGGAAAACCTTACTGAAGAGAAATGTCAAAAGAGCGGCAAGAAATATGGCGTCGTTTGCTGTCCCTGTCACTCTATTTTTGTAGCATTCCTGTTGAAAACCCTGTATATACCATAAACTGGCATATATTGTAAAGAACATTTTGGTCCTTCGAGCCGGATTTCCCATGTTTAGGGACAGACAGTAGACTAATGCTGGGCAGGGAATGAAGCCCTTGCAAGCATTTGAGTTAAGGTTCCGGTTTCATGAGGGGTTGGATCAGTACCTCCTCTAGAATTTTAATGAGATTTATTTTGGCACTGAAATATACATACATACATTGAATGACAGAATTGAGTTAACCGTTTTTTTTAAGTTTTTTTTTCGAAACCCAAAAGGTTCATACTATTTATAAAAAAGGGTGTTAAGAATTACTAATATAAACTTAAAGTAAGAATTTTAAAGAAAACCCATCAGCCTAATTTTGGCTACAGTTTAATAGACAGAGAAAGGAGATTACAAAAAGTTAATTTTTTTCCTCTTTATTGTGGCATGATTTTGAGTTATTTTTGTTTACGTTTTTTTTACATATTTCCTCAAAGCCAACAAAATTTACACTCAAATTCGGCGATGTATAAACTCTGTCTGCCTCAACTTGTGCTTACTTTAAGAGGGAGACTCTTTCCCCTTCCAAGCTATTTTTGATTTTAAACGTAAGCAACCATAACCCCCCTCTGGATGAATCATATTAAACGGAGCCCATTACCCTTAATCTTTAATTGTAATGCATTGCTTTTATTTTTTATTTTATTTTTTGTTGTTGTTTTGTTTTATTTCAAGGCCCATATCCTTTTTTTATAAATATGTACTTAAAAATAAAATTGTTTACGGTAGGTACACGCTCTCTCTCTTAACATACATATTACTTAACTCATCCTCGTAGTCGAGTCGCACGCATCAAATACGCTATATACCTATACCTATACCAGAAATGCATGTGTACCTATTTAAAATAATGGGCCAACATTATGTGAGTAAACCACTTTCATTTATTAACATTACGCACTCGCCTGGATGCGAATTATGTTTTTGTTTGTCAATCTTAAGTATTTGCTTGGCTCTTCAAATCAGCTTACGGTTCATAAATCCTCTCCATCATCAAAAAAATTTCCAATTACGACAACGACGAAGAGCTACGGCGGCGGCGACGACGAGAGTAAAAATGTTTCCAACATTACAATTAAACTTAAATATATACAACATATAAAATCTTAAAAACCAAAAAATAAAAAGAATGTCCTGATCCTGTTAATAGCAGAGAGAAGTAAAAGTACCAGCGGAAGAAGAAGAAGAAGGAGGAGAAAATATAATTTTATTTCACTGGTTTGGTTTATAGAGCATCGCATAGAAGACTCCCATGGGGGATATCCGGTAACAAGGCTAATTTAATTGTGTGATTTGTTCCAAGCATGATTCTTGGTTCCTGGATCCTGGATTACTTTTGTCCTTATGTTTTTTTTTTTATTTTGGAGGACGTAATTCTGTGAAGGTTTGTTTTTTGGGTCGTATCTATGTCAGACTTTGACAAAACATCATCTGTCTTAAAATGTTAGGCTTACCTTCAAACTTCGTTCGTCTCTCGTTTTCTTCCTCTCATTTTCTCTCTTCCTTGAAGGAAATGCGAAAAACTGCAAAGGGATTATAACGTGGGACGCATTTATGACAACGTCGTCGTCATCTTTGTGGTTTATTTTGTGCCGCTAAAACTTTTTGAACGCACTAACTTGATCCGAAAGATGTGAGTAAAGTTCCCGCCCTTGAAAGACACAAGAGCCAAACCAAACCAAAACTCCAACCCAAAACGCTTCCAAGTCGCCCACCCGCCCGAGTACGCTTGAAGAGATTTTAATTTTAATTTTCATAAAGCATTAATGCAAATTAGATCCTTGGGGGTTGCAATAATATTGCCTCAAAATATTTTGATAGGTTGAATGTGTATTGTATCTGCTCGTATCTGCTACGTATATGTAGTTTGTACAGTATATGCGTGCGATACCGTTAGAGAGTGAATAAAGGACAAACAGTACAGAGGTGTGAGATGAATGTTTTGCTTATATCCTTGTATGTCATCATCATCGTTCGCTTATCATCATCGCCAACCGTAGTCTTCATCAATGTCTGGGATATGTTCCTATGACTGTATATAGAATATATGCATTATATCTCACATCAGACAGGTTAAAAGTACGAAATACTTTATGCCAGAGTTGGAGCGTTAGCGTCAATCAACGTCACTTTTAACTTGCATCCTTTTCAACTAGAGTGTCTGATGATGGTGTATTTATACATATATAGGTACAGAGGTATGTATGTAAGGTAATGAAAAGCCAGAAGTTTTACGGCAAGAAGAGTTAAATCCACATCCACAAGAGACTATATATTATTATGGAGAATCTGGAGAACATCATATTATATAAGTATGTATGTATGTATGTATATAAAGTGGGATTGTAGATTTTTGAGTGTGCATCATTGCAAAGTCTAATGTGCGAGTGCCGTTGAAGAACTTTTTAATTAAATAACATGGTTGTAATAAAATTTTCAGTTCCACAACGTTTTTGTATTAATAAAAAGCTTGAATAACATTTATTAAATGCAGTCAGGATTTTATTTTATTTTTGTTTTTTTTCATTGTGTATATAGTTTGTTATTGTTGTTGCTGTTGTTATTTGAAATGTTTAATAGAGTAAAGTGACTTATATGAGATTTGAAACACTGAATATTATAAAAGAGAAATAAAAAGTCGTTTGGTTAATATGACATTAGCGATAAAAAGTTTATTTTAAACGGTTAACCATTTTTAATTTAATTATAAAACTTAGTCCAAGTAAATGGATTATCTAGAAAAAGTATGTGACTATATTTTTTTAAGAAGAAAAATGATTTTAAGTTTAATATAAAACCTACGTTTCTATTTTCTTTTATAGAATTTTCTTACTTGATTATTAGAACAGTATTGAAGTGCATATTACTTTCACAATTTTTCTTAAGCAGAGTTCTAAATCAATGATTAATAAAATTGTCATGTATCCAAACAGACTGTTTAAAAACATTAACTGCATTTTCAGATTTTAAACGCCGATTTCTCAAAAAAAATTAAATTTTTAACATTTTTATTTGAAAATCGTTAGAGCAAGGGCCCTACTATGTAACTACTACAATGAAATTGCTCGAATTCGAAAAATTGGTACTATGTATCTATTTGACTACTTTCGAACAAACGAGAATCGAATTGCAACGGTGCCAACTATATTCTTATGAACTTTCGAATAAACGAGGAACTACGTAACTCGAAAGTAGAATTCAAAACAAGGCAAAATCGAAAATAATCACTCTACATCAAATGTGTTTGCGAGCGAAGTTTTTTTTTGTCAAAGTGTAAGTAAAATGTTATAAATTATTAATATGCAATTTGAATTTGAAAGTTTTTCATTCAACTCTTTGTGTTTTATTATTTTACCACCCCAATTACACCGAGAATTCGTGATTTTTGTCAAAATTAGCGTTTGGACTTTCTTTTCTCCTCCTCATTCATTTCAAAATTCATCATCAACGGGCAATGACTCTTTCGATTAAAGTCAAAACTTTGGCAGGTATTTTGACATGGTTTGCTGTGCACGTCCAGCGTTCTTGTCACCACCGATTTGGTTTTGGTTACCTCTTGTTGCCAAAAACTTCAATGCTGCTGATAACTTAATGATAATCGGAACAGCATTTTGTCTTCTGCGACTAGTCATGTCGGATGATATGGTGTTAAGTAAGAACATAAATCCGTCTTTAGAAAGACGATAGTTCTTAACAAAAGTATATATTTTTCATTAAGAATGTTTTGGGTGTATCGGCTATTCAATGTATACGTACAGGTTTTCTGTGCCGTTCTTCATTTCCTTGCAAATTAAACCAAATTCCAACGGTGTCCACTTTTTGTTATAATTATACTTGTCCAAAAATTTCATGTTTTATTTTTGTTTTTTTTTTTGTTTTTAAAACTGTCAAACGACTCGATACTCGTTCGAAAGTAGACATTT
Organism: Eupeodes luniger; assembly: GCA_951509635.1. Taxonomy (NCBI): domain Eukaryota; kingdom Metazoa; phylum Arthropoda; class Insecta; order Diptera; family Syrphidae; genus Eupeodes; species Eupeodes luniger. The sequence goes on from OX608075.1 coordinate 107,047,806, forward strand.
TTTGAAAACAAGTTGGTATAACCGGCATTCGATTCTACTTTCATACGTAGTACGATTTGAAAGAAGAATCGGAAATGAGTTTCGAATAGAATCAAAAGTAGAATCAAGTTACATAGTAGGGCCCCAGTTGTTTCTTAGATTAATTTTTATATCGAAAATTTTTAAATTTAAGTTCAAAAATATTTTTAGTACACAGTTATTAAGAAGTTTTTAATATACGTTCTAATCATGACCCACTTTAAAGATGTAAAAAAAGATAAAAAAAAATAAAAACAAAGACATTATAAAATATTATTAGGACAGCATAAGAGACTTTGCAGAACAAAAATATTGAAATCGAATGATTAGTCCTCGAGAATAATTTAAAACAAAATAAAGGGTCTATGGGTTGTACCCTTCTGGAGCCAAATTAAGCAAAAAAAAAATGTCTAAAAATTACAAAAAATCTTTCGATTTGTTTTTGAGAAAATTCCAAATTCCGATTTTTGACCAAAAATTTTGTAGGGGACTACCGTTACTTTTAGTGTGAAAAAAATAAAAAAACGTCTTACGCGAATCGGCTACAAAAATTAGTTTCTTTGGAAACTATCTGGATTTAAAATCTCACTTTAGAAATTCTCTATTAGATTAGTTTTTTAAAAAACATACTGCGGTATTTTTAAGGCTATGGTTGAACACAACTAGTTCTTATTAGAAAATTGACGATGATTTTACAAATCTTTGTCTTTTAAATACAATTTAATTTTGGTATTAACGTCACATTTAGAAAATTACTAACTTCACATAGAAAGTTATTGTAATGGGTCCGATTTATCAAATTGAAAATTTTGACATTTCTTGACGTTTCAAGGTCCCTAGAGTCGAAATAAAAGATTTTTAGAAAGATGTTTGTGCGTGCGTGTGTATGTACGTCCGTACGTTTTGCGATGTTTTTTTCGTCGACCATAGCTCAAGAACCAGAAGAGATATCGACTTCAAATAAATTTTGTTAAACAGATAATAAAGCAGAAAGATGAAGAAAGGGCTCTCAAGAAAATTGCGTTTGTGGTTTTTTTACCATAGCAGTTTAAAAAAAAAGATGAAATTTTGGTTTACCCTAAATATCTCATGAAACAATGACGCTAGAGACCTGAATTAAATAATAACAATCCCCAAAATAATTTTTTGCAACGAAGATTAATGTTTTTAACATCTGATAAAATTTTGAGAAAAAACGAATTGACAGTTTTTTTATAAAAAATAAAAACCTAAAAAAAAATTTATAAAATTTGGTAAAAATTGATTTTCGACTCAAATATCTTTTCAATACTTCGAGATAATGGCTTCAAGCTAATTTTATCTTATAAGAAATATTGTTTTCAAAATTCGATAAAATTTTACGAAAAATCGAATTGACATCTTTTTTTACAAAAAATAAAAACCTAAAAAAAAAAAATTAATAAAAGTTGGTAAAAATTGATTTTCGACTCAAATATCTTTTTAAAAATTTGAGATAATGGCTTCTAAAATTGATTTTCGACTCAAATATCTTTTTAAAAATTTGAGATAATGGCTTCTAACTAATTTTATCTTATAAGAAATATTGTTTTCAACATTCGATTAAATTTTGAGAAAATTCGAATTGACAGTTTTTTTTACAAAAAATAAAAACCTAAAAAAAACAATACTAAAACTTGGTAAAAATTTACTTTTGACTCAAATAGCTTTTTCAAAAATTAAAAATATTGGCTTCAAACTTATTTTATTTCACAGAAAATATTGTTTTCGATATTCAATAAAATAAAATCTACAAGAAATATTACGCAAATTTGGTAAAAATTTATACATATAGACAAACTTTTAAGCAAGACAAATCGACAGACGTAATGGGAAGTTATCAGTGTGGGTCGCATCCCAGCCTCTTTTTTTTCAGTCTTGCTAAAATTTTATTCCAAAAACCCGATAGACTTGAAATTAGGAATGAGTACTCTTCAATAAATTCACTCTACGATAAAACATTTCTATTTATGATATAACTTCAAAAATACGACCATTCAACTATTTTGTTAAATACTGGCAGTTTTTGAAAATTTGAGGTCATCCGCTTAGAAAATGCTTTTCTTTTCTTTTAATTTATTTAAATATATTTCACAAATTTAGTTCAATAGTTTTTTCAAAAAATATCTTAAAAACACCAACATTTGAACAGCACAAAAAAAGGGTGTTCAAAAATTAAGGAATATTTTTTTCACCAGTTATTTTTTGGAAAACCTGAACCTGAATCTAAAAAACATGTATAAAGGTCAACTTTGCAGAAGAAAACCATGGGTTCCTAAACAAATTTTAAGTCGAAAATCTTATAAGTTAATTTTATCATTTTCCTTTCATTTCAACTTATAACAATAGAATTTTAACCAATTTTCGATTAATATTGTTTTTTGAAAACTCCAACTTGTTGGCATAGCTCAATGATTTAAATCACTTTCGTAAAAATATGAACATCATTTCCGCAATCATTGCATCTTCAACTTTTGTCAGAAAAACGTTGTTCCAAAAACTGTGACATTTTGGTCATTCTCATTGGTTTAAGAGTTCACTGAAGAGCTATAAGTGAATAGTCAGTCAAAATTGTGATCATTTGAATTAAAATAGAAATTTGTGCCCTAAACAAACACGTCATACCCACTTTATAAATTTGTTTCTTTTTGGCACTCCCTATTATTACACCAAGCCTTACTTTCGGAAGGTATCAACATATATTTCCAACACAAATTTTCTTCATCATAAAATGGAATAATACATGATACATTTTAACATCCCTGTGACATCTTGCAAACAACAATTCAATTAAATGAAACAAAATTACTAAAAAATTCAAATCAACAAAAATGAAATCATTAAAATAAAATTACTTGTATTTTATAAAACACACATTTTGTAGCTGTATTTTGAAATTTATTTATATAATTAATTTTATTACTATAACTGATATTATCAAGACTCTCTTTCTCTTCCAGAACTCAAACGAAAGCGATTTAATTTTCCACAAAGACAAAAATATAAAAGCCTGTTTCAAAAAGTTATGACCAAATTCACATATACGGAAAGTCGGTATTTTGAATATCTTTGTATGTTAAAAAACATTACCTGGTATAACAATCTAATTTGAATTTTTTTCTTATAAACATGTTGACTCACATGTCGTCATATGGAATTTTGACATTTTATGACACTGTATACACAAAAATAAGTATAGTATCTAAATATCCAAAATATCATTAAAAAATGTTACTCTCATTCGAAAAGCGTTTGTTTCTATAATGTTGTCGCGCGTCGTTGCGTATATAATGTGAAAGAAAAAACCAACAACAGGAAAGAGGCATCATAGTCGTACCTCGAAGCCTCACTCCTCTGGCCATATACAATAGGTTAATTCTGGAATCATCCAAATGTAAAATTAAAATGAATATAAGACACATTTTCTATTTTCTCCTTATTGTTGCTTCTACACAATTTAAGGGCAATGAGTGGAGTTGAAAATAAAAAAAGTCTAATATTAAAAATAAACACATTTTTAATAAGTCAGGGTCGCCACAGTACAAGAATTTTTGGGTATTTTTCATAAATTTTGTATAAATAAGACTTCTGCTTGAGTACCAACAATAAATTTTAAAATTTTAGTGACTTTTACTTTCAAAGTTTGGTAATGTTTGAGAAACGGAGATCAAAAAGCGATTTAAAGTATAATATAGCATTTTCTCAGGGTTTCCACTAAATGTATAACTTTTCATGACTACCGTTTAAAAGATTATAGTAGCAAGCTTATACGACTCCTTTATCCACCCTCATCATGACTGCCTTTTAATGTTTGCCATTGCTTTGTTGTTGCTCCTGTGTGTGAATTAGTTTGAGGGTCCTTAAATTTCTAATGGGGCTACCCTTCCCCCTATGGCGCGCAATGACTCCTACTAAATTTAGTCGCCTTATGGCTCATAACATTCCGCATATAAAAAGCAAATAAAAATAAAAGTAACGAAAGATACAAACAGAAGAAGAAGAAGACAAAAAAAAAACACAAGACAAGAAGAAAAACTCGAATATAATTTGCCAAAGAATTTTCCACAGATTAATTTTTATGGATCTTCCAACATTACGCGGTGCGTTACACGAGCAGATAGATGCTTCCTTATCCTTATGCGTAAACATTCCTTTTTTTGGGTTGGGATAATGTGTCTCGCTCATCTTTAAGAGCCTGGTAGGGTGGGGGGTTGAAATGGGGTGGGACGGAAATGATGCCTAGGTGGGCATATTTCTCGCACAGACAGACAGACCGACAGATATGTATTATGTATAGGAGGGACTTTTTGGATCTCTCCTATAAACACTTTTTTATTCCAGGACTCTTGGTTGAAGTGGCAGAGTGTTGGCCAACTTTTTAACCAAATATTTTGAGTAGCTTAATCACTTTTCTGCACAGGACCATGATGTTTTTCTTTTTTTTTTGCTGTTGTTGTTGTTATTTTTGTTGGCCGCTTCTCTACTTTTCGAATTCATTATTTGGACTTTCTGGTTTTTCCGGGATTTTCATTTATCTCTCCCCCTCACTTGCGGATGTATATATTTTGTTTTTATTTTTCTTGGCTAGGAAAATCTTATATACACAGGCGTTGGATTGGGTGTGAATTTTAAGGACACTCTCTTTTCTACAAAGTGTGTTTGTTTTCTTGTTTTTTTTTTTTTCTTTTTCTGGTGTGGAGAAGATGTTGATTTTCCTGGAGTTTTTGAATTTGGCTTTGATACGCTAATCTGTTTTCTTTTAATTGGAATTAGAAATGTTGTTTTGTGCTATTTCTTTGTTTGTTTGTTTGGTAGAGTGTGTGTGTTTATGTAGAATTAGAAAAGAGGAGTTGTATAATTTTGTTTTTAATTTCTAATAAGGGAGGAGGAAAATTAGAAATTAGGAATGTAAATTAATTATATAAGGGCTTATAGGCGTAGTAAGATTATATCCATAACAATAATTTTGTGTTAGACACTATCCTCAAAGATAAGGTACTTTTTTTTAATATTAATCATAAATATTGGAGATTGGAATTGGAATTGGAATTGGAATTACTTTAAATAAAATAAAAGAGATATTTTGAAAGGATTTGTGAATGGATTTAGAATTGAAATATTGAATTAAATTGGATGAAAATAAATTTTAGTGAATTGATTAAAATTTCTTGAATTTTGTGGGATTAATTTAGATTAAAACTTTAAAAAAATTTCATTCATTTTTAAATATTCAAAAGAAGAAAATCTGAACCAAACATTAGTTCCAAATTCAAAATGTTTAATTTTTGACAAATGAAATTGGGATAAATTGAAAATTTATCGTTATCCAAGTGACCAAACACCCAAATATTCATTCAAATAAACTCCTGAATCATTTGAAGTTATATTACGGATGTTACTTCAAGAAGTGATGAAATGACCTTCATTGTTGCACGAAAGGCTGAATTCTTTTCAGAATAAAATTGACTGCTTCGGATGCACCAAGCTTATACTCTCGTAGGCAGAAGTGACTTTTTAAGAATATCTTGCAATTTGATAAAGGTATTGTGGCAAAAAGATTGTTTTATGAGCTGATTTATCTAGATTTAGCAAATCTCTGGAAGCCCCCTCAAAAAATTTGATTTATTTTTAACTTCCCATAGGAAGTTATTGTAATGGGTCCGATTTGTCGAATTGAAAATTTTGACATTTTTCGACGTTTCAGGGTCCCTAGAGTCGAAATAAAAGATTTTTAGAAAGATGTCTGTGCGTGAGTGTGTACGTACGTTCGTCCGTACGTCCGTATGTCCATACGTTCGCGACGTTTTTTTCGTTGTCCATAGCTCAAGAACCAGAAGAGATATTGACTTCAAATAAATTTTGTTATACAGATAATAAAGCAGAAAGATGCAGAAAGGGCTCTCAAAAAATTGCGTGGGTGGTTTTTTTTACCATAGCAGTTTAAAAAAAAGGTGAAAATTTTGGTTAATCCTAAATATCTCATGAACCAATGACACTAGAGACTTGAGTTAAATTTTATATTATTTATTGTGACGTGATACAAAACAAGTATATTTTTGGAAAAAAAAAAATCCAATTAACGGTTTTATAAATCAAAAAAAAAAAAAAAAAACAAAAGAAAAAAGAAAAAAAACACCTCGAAAATTTTACGACTAAAATATGATTTCATCTCCAAAACAATTTTGTGCAACGAAGAATAATGTTTTTGACATCTGATAAAATTTTGAGAAAAATCTAATTAACAGTTTTTTTATAAAAAATAAAAACCAAAAAAAAAATTACTCGAAGTTGGTAAAAATTGAATTTCGACTCAAATATCTTTTCAAAAACTTGAGATTAAGGCTTCAAACTTTTTTTATCTTATAAGAAATATTGTTTTCAACATTCTGAAAAATTTTGAGAAAAATCGAATTGACAGTTTTTTATCAAAAAATAAAAACCTAAAAAAATTAATAAAAGTTGGTAAAAATTGATTTTCGACTTAAATATCTTTTCAAAACTTTGAGATATTGGCTTTAAAGTGCTTTTATCTTTCAAAAAATATTGTTGTCAACATTCAGTAAAATTTTGAAAAAAAAATCGAATTGACAGTTTTTGTACAAAAAAATTAAAAACCGAAAAAAAAATTAACAAAAGTTGGTAAAAATTGATTTTCGACTCAAATATCTTTTCAAAAATTTGAGATTATAGCTTCCAACTAATTTTAGCTTATAAGAAATATTGTTTTCAACATTCGGAAAAATTTTGAGTAAAATCGAAAAGACAGTTTTTTTTACAAAAAATAAAAACTTAAAATAAAATTTATAAAAGGTGGTAAAAATTGATTTTCGACTCAAATATCTTTTCAAAACTTTGATATATTGACTATAAACTACTTTAATCTTTCAAAAAATATTGTTGTCAACATTCAGTAAAATTTTGAAAAAAAATCGAATTGACAGCTTTTGTACAAAAAATTAAAAACTTTAAAAACATTTAACAAAAGTTGGTAAAAATTGTTTTTCGACTCAAATATCTTTTCAAAAATTTTGTATAATGGCTTCTAACTAATTTTAGCTTATAACAAATATTGTTTTCAACATTAGGAAAAATTTTGAGAAAAATCGAATTGACAGTTTTTTTTTACAAAAAATAAAAACCTAAAAAAAACTATACTAAAACTTGGTAAAAATTTACTTTCGACTCAAATAGCTTTTCAAAAATTTAAAATATTGGCTTCAAACTTATTTTATATCACAGAAAATATTGTTTTCGATATTCAGTAATTTTTTATAAAAAAACAACAGTCCCTTTTTTCATAAAAAATAAAATCTACAAATAATAGTACGCAAATTTGGTAAAAATTGATACATATAGACAAACTTTTAAGCAAGACAAATCGACAGACGGGATGGGAAGTTATCAGTGTGGGTCGCATCCCAGCCTCTGTTTTCAATAATAGTTTTTCAGTGTGAGGTTAAATTTTAAATTACCCAGTCTTTGTGCAGGTGTCACTTTTTAAGCTGATAGTTTTTGACATTTGTCAAGAAAAAGTTGTACTATTACTAAAAATGGAACGATTAACTCTTCCAAAATGCACTGTATTTCTTAAAATTAACTGCAAAAAAGGTAAGGTACGACCAAAAATAGTGTTACACTGCCAGAAAGTTGACATCTACCCTTTTAGCATGGAAGTCTCTTGGTGACTGTTTACATGACCGGTTGGATTTCCTCCCTAAGGCGAGGGGCATACAAAGTAGTTTTCCCTATTTTGTGTTGCGTTTCAGGCTGTCAATGGTCATTCATTTCCCACTTCACCAAGTCCTCTGTTAGTTCGATAAGCTTATAGTTTCTGAATAAATTTTTGTTTTTATTTGGTGGATTTAAATGTCGAAAAATTATGACAGTCACTAGTGCTGCTATGTCTAGTAAATTGTAAAATATAACCATGGGCCAACGGTGTGTTTGACGTGTGTAGAAATAAGTAGAAACTAGTTTATTGAAAACATGGACTCCACCTTTGGTTTTATTGTACTCCAGTATCATCACAGGCTTATTTTGAGAACCGGAAGTGGCTTTCCCAAATTTTTATTACGCCTTTCAAAAAATTTAAAGATAGATGAGTGGACTTGGCGAAACTGCTTCCTGTTATTGACTTTTACGGCATCGTTTTGATCATCCAGAAATTCTTTACTACAAAAGGTTCTGGTTGTGTATCGAAAACATTCAGACCCCATGGCACGATTTTACCAATTTTTGCGGTGATGTAAGGGAAGGTTAAAGATAAGGTGTATGCCGATGCTCCACATTCGATTCAAGATTTAAAAGATGAAGTTCATGTAGTCACACACAACCGCAAATGTGCAAATTAAACATTGAAAATTACATGAAATGGTTATGGTGCTAAAACCGTAGGCAAGTGATAACTTTTGAAAAATACTTGTACCTTAAAGAACCATGAGGCAAGAATTGCATTCGATAAAACTTTAGACCTTTTTATTGATTTTTTTTCTGGATGTCATACACCAACTTAAATTCTGTTAAAACTTATGTTAGCAAAATTGGAGGAAAATGTACAACCTGAATATTCAAAAAAAGTGCGTATACGCCCAGTGTACCATATTAAGTGATATTCTTGCTTAGAAAGAAAACAGATGTGATATAATTTTGTGGTAAAACTACTTTAGAATTGACTTAAGCCTTTTAAGATTTTAACTATTATCACTGCTGTTAATAAATGGTTAAATATTTTTCACATGTTCAGATGATGTTGCCCCTTATTTTGAAACTATGATCAAATGACTACATGACAGCTAACACCTCTAATTAACTAAAACTAATAAATGATACAGTAGAACCCGTGGCGTGATGGTTAGTGCGTTGGACATGCCAAAGGTCTTGGGTTTGATCTCTGCCTGTGCCATCTAAAGTTTTTTTTCACGAGTACTGCCTCTTGCGAGGAATTGACAAAATCCTCCAAGACTAATTCTTGTCATGAAAAGTTCTTTCTCAAATTAGCCGTTCGGATTCGGCTTTAAACTGTATGTCCCCTCCATCCCTGACAACATTACTCGCACACAGGAATGGTTGAGAGTTGTAAGTCACTAGACCCTTATTCTCAACGGACTTTTACACCACCTAATTTATTATTTATTTATAATAAATGCTACATTCATTTAGAACTAAATGTAATTAAAAACCCTTTTTTTATAACAATTAAAACCTTTATTCTTAAAATTCCACCTAAAAAACATCCCTAATACGATTCTTAGAATTAATCATTTTTATATAAAATGTAGATAACAGTAATTGTTTCGTTTTTGTCCATTTGTCTTACTTGATATTTGCTGTGCGCTATGTGCAGGAAGGATTTTAAGTTGACAGGAAACTGCATTCAGCTATTAACCTTAATTTTATTGCGACAGAACGGAATTTAAATTGTCACATTTTGAGTTCTGGTTTTTCCTGCTTAAAAGCGATTGCATGTTAAATATATAGTAGTAAGAGTGCTGCATGTGATTATCCTTTAGACCAATCGAAATTCTTAGTAAGAAAATAAAATAGTGTGAGAAAGACAGAGAGAGGGACATACTAAGAGTAATTTGCAACAATAACAAAAACAACAACAATAATAAAAACAAAATATAAATAAATTATAAAAACAGACACAAAAATTATTTCAATCCAGCTTAAGTGTTTGCGTGTTGCAGAGGAATGCATTTTTGTTTGCGGTATATGGTAGAGTTGCGGCCGGAGTAGCGTGGCATGGAACGAAGCAACGCTGCTGCTGGCTGTTGCATTGCAGTAAATTGGGTCTTTCACCAAGGGGATTATACCTACTACAACTGATGCAGGATGCATGATATAATTTAATTTGTTTTTTGTTTTGTTTTTTTATTTTTATTGAGAAAAATATTTTTATGAACTTTTTTCATGTTTTAGTGAAATTATAGCAAGAATTTATTTTTATTATTTCTATGACACCTATTTTGAAGGAAACAATGTTATAGTGTTGGTATTGTGAAATAACAATCTTTTCAAAAGAATGCAAACAATTTCTGGGAAAATTTATATATAAAATAAAAATTGCACGAATATTGTGTTGGGTAATTGGATTTAATAATTATATTTTTGGAGACAGGTACGTAGACTAATGGAGGGAAACTGTTGTGTGATAAATTTTTAAAAGTTTTCAGTTTCAAAATAATACTTAATAACTAAATTGCTTGAGTAAATTTTGTGGCAATAGACTTTTTAAACTTTGAAATGTAAATGAGGCGATATTTTTGAAGCAGTATCTTCCCAATTAGCTGTCATTTAACTTAACTTTTATAAAAAGTTATGACTTTCGAAAAAATGTGAAAATGTTAAATTGTTGTAAGAAAGTGAGTAAACTGTTCCAGAAACATTTCACCACTGAAACATTTCACCAATTTTCGATCAACACAATCACCTTTCTGAAAAGACTATTCACAGCGTGATTGATGAATAAGAAGATCTGAATAAAATATATAGGCAGCCGGTTTTAATTTGTGAAAAACAACAACTTATTGAAAACTTAGGGACAAGAATGTGGCTGTTAGACTAAGTTCAAGAAATCGTCATTGCTATTGACTTTAACAGCTTAAGTAGAATTCTGCAAAAAGATCTAGGAGTATTGGCTAACAAGATCCAATTGACACTCAGCAATTGAAGGCCCTCATCATCTGCTTTATTATCGCTTAGCAGTTTTAGCTTTAAAACAAACATTTTGGGCGCAAAATTTTATTTTCTGACGAGGTTCTACTGTAACCTGGGCCTCTGCACATTATTCTCGAAAAACTAATACAGAAACTCAAACTCAGAGTTACAGTTTGGCAACAGGAATGGTTGAGAGTTGTAAGTCACAAGGCCCTTGTTCTCAACGGACTGTTGCGCCACCTAATTTATATTTTTTACCTTGTATGCACACTGCAATCTTTAGACCAGTACTCACTTATAATATGGTGAAATGCTTTAGGGAAAGCTAAAAATCTAAAAACCTCAAAACCCTCATAAGGAAACAGAGAATACATGCCGTATAGGCATAACAGGAGCGATGAGTACCACTCCTAATGCAGGAATGGAAGCAGTACTCAATCTTTAACCCCTGGACCTTTTATGTATGTACGCAGAGATTCTACATGAATACATAGGGAGCAATGTAAGCTCAGACTACATACTCCCTGCATAAACTTCAATAAACTTTTTAGTACAGTCTTCCCTAAAACGAACTAATGGGTGAACAATGTCCCACACATAAGTGAATCAACAATATCCATATAAACTGATGGCTCGAAAACGGATGCTAAAAAAGGTGCAAGTTTCTTTTCTGAAACACTTAATCTTTCTAACACTTTCAGACTCCCCGATCAAAGCAGTGCCTTTCAAGCTGAGGTATGAACCTTTGATTATGCAGCTTGACAAAAAATCTCAACGATTGCCCATAAAACCAAAAAAAAAGAGGCTGGGATGCGACCCACACTGATAACTACCCATCCCGTCTGTCGATTTGTCTTGCTTAAAAGTTTGTCTATATCTATCAATTTTTATTAATTTTGCGTACTATTTTATATAGATTTTATTTTTTTATGAAAAAACGGACTGTTGGATTTTTATAAAAAAAATTACTGAATATCGAAAACAATATTTTCTGTGCAATAAAATAAGTTTGAAGCCAATATTTTTAAATTTTGGAAAGCTGTTTGAGTCTAAAATTTTTACCAATTTTTAGTATTGTTTTTTTATGTTTCTATTTTTTGTAAAAAAAAAAACTGTCAATTCGATTTTTCCCAAAATTTTATCGAATTTTGAAAACAATATTTTTTATAAGATAAAATTAGTTTGAAGCTCAAGTCTCAAATTTTTGAAAAGATATTTACGTCGAAAAACAATTTTTACCAACTTTTGTTAAATTTTTTTAGGTTTTTAATTTTTTGTACAAAAACTGTCAATTCGATTTTTTTTCAAAATTTTAATGAATGTTGACATCAATATTTTTTGAAATACTAAAGTAGCATAAAGCCCATATCTCAAAGTTTTGAAAAGATATTTGAGTCGAAAATCAATTTTTACCAACTTTTATTAATTTTTTTTTGGGTTTCTATTTTTTGTAAAAAAACTGTCAATTCGATTTTTCTCAACATTTTTCAGAATATTGAAAACAATATTTCTTATAAGTTAAAATAAGTTGGAAGCCTCAATCTCAAGTTTTTGATAAGATATTTGAGTCGAAATTCAATTTTTACCAACTTTGAGTAATGTTTTTTTTAGGTTTTTATTTTTTATACAAAAAACTGTCAATTAGATTTTTCTCAAAATTTTATCAGATGTCAAAAACATTATTCTCCGTTACATAAAATTGTTTTGGAGATGAAATCATATTTAAGTCGTAAAATTTTCGAGGTAACAAATTTTTTTTTCAGTTTTTTTGATTTATAAAAAAACCGTTAATTGGATTTTTTTTTCCAAAAATATACTTGTTTTGTATCACATTACAATATATAATATAAAATTAATTTCAAATCTCTAGCGTCATTGATTCATGAGATATTTAGGGTTAACCAACATTTTCACCTTTTTTCTAAACTGCTATGGTAAAAAAACCACCCACGCAATTTTCTTGAGAGCCCTTTCTGCATCTTTCTGCAATATTATCAGTATAACAACATTTATTTGAAGCCGATATCTCTACTGGTTCTTGAGCTATGGACGACGAAAAAACGTCGCGAACGTACGTCCGTATGTCCGTACGTACACACGCACGCACAGACATCTTTCTAAAAATCTTTTATTTCGAATCTAGGGACCTTGAAAGTTCGAGAAATGCCAACATTTTCAATTTGACAAATCGGACCCATTACAATAACTTCCTATGGGAAGTTAATAATATGCGTCGTACCACCAATGACTTGTGCAAAGGCTGCAGTAATGAGGAAGAGCAGGAAGATAATAATCTTGAAGAACTTGTAGACATTTCAGGAAACCGCGTATTAGGATTTATCAAAGCCTGTAAATGGCTAGAAAAAGACGATCTAAAGACATCATATAGGTTTTTATATTTTATTTTCAAGGAAGTTCAATACTTCAAGGTATCACAATGGATCTACATTGATTTAAGTGTGGCGATAATCGCCAGACCATTTAACTAACCTAACCTTACTTAAGAACTCTATGAGCCTTAGCCCCAAACATCAATTAGGTTTTCGAAATTTGAGCGACATACAGAAAGCTCTATTGTATGTCCTTTTCCTCAGCTAACCCGTGTACAAACCTTAACTGCTGTTCGCTGTTCGCTCTGTAAACACCCGTAGCCTGTTAAAACAGACATTTTGAATCAATTGTTCTCTGTGGCGAATATTTGCTTTTTTATCAATTTAAGAATTTTTTGACAAATCTTATGATACGATAAATATAAAATATAGTTCAGTTGAACTCAATTCCTTTAGTTCCCAAAGCCCAAATTCTTTATGTGTAGTTCTACTTTTTCTATCGAAATTAACTCGTCAAATGTCAAAAATCAAGCCTTTCCAATATCAAATTCAGTTTTTTCTCATTAAATATTTGTCTAAGAACTTTAGATTCTTAAAAAAAATAAACAAGTTAGCTGGAGAAAGAGCTCGTAGAAAAGCACTGCTGAATCCAAACGGTTTATTTTAAAAAGGATCTGTTAAAAAGGACGGACCCGTGAAAAGAAACTTTTAGTAAGAACGGATAGGGATTAAATTCAAGACTTCTGGTATAACAGTCCTATGCACTAACCATCACTTCACGGGTACTACTTTAGATCTTTAGTTTGACAAAAAAACTTAAACGCATTAACGGCTAAGCTTGTTGACCATTCGTCTTAAGGTTTAGTCTAATTAAAATGACAACATAACAAGGCATGACCTATATAGCTCTTTTGTACTCGTTAAAAATACATTATTTCAAGTTAAGTTTTGAAAATTTTTCAGAGGTTTTCTAAATAAATCTTCAATGCCTTAATTTATGCTTCCTTTAATCAAGTGTCTGTTCCACAGAGGTACTCGTGTCTTAGCTTGATAACTTCTCTTGCAAATGGTAGTATTTAAATTTTACCTTTAATAATGAATCAAAATAATTTTCTATCTACACCATGTGGATATAAGAACCCATCTTTTATGAGAAATGAGATTTTTGGCCTTGAAAAAAAAAAACACGCGCGCATCACATAACTTCCTTATTATAAGATAGGGTAGGCAAGCAGGCAGGAAGACATCAGTCAGGTATAAAGTCATATAATTTTGTTTCATTCATAAAATTTGTTTTTACTTTCGGAAAAAAAGCAATAAATATTTTCAAATCTAGAGAGTTCTTCATATACTCGCATAATACTCGTACCTCGTACCTTTTTCGAAAGCGAGTACATACTCTATGCTACACTTCATCAGGTACAGTAAAGAGTATTAAAACACCAATTTCCGTTAGTAATAAAATTTCATTTAGGTATAAATGTTTCCTTTAACATCTCCCAGCAGCCGTGAACATTATTATATGCCTTCAAGCCCCCCCCCCCTCCTAAAAAAAAAAGAAATGGGAGAGAGAGAAAAAAAATAAAATAAATAAAATAAAAATTGCCAGACCTAAATGAACATTAAAAAACCGCATTATGTCAACATCAAATGCGATTTAAATGGGACCAAGTGTGACATCTGTGAAAACCGAGCAAAAACGTTCGCGTAATGTCATCCATGTACTATATTTTTTTATGGTGAAAGTCATCATGGCAATGGAGTAGAGGTGGAGGAGGAGGAAGCTATTGAGCCTGCCATGTACGGTACATGTAGACACACAGTATGATAGCTTTACCTCAAACCACCTAAAAAATAAGGTCCTTTTTTTCAAAATATTATGTAGGTAGCTGAGGAAGAACTTTGGACAAAGAGGAGACACGCTCATTACTTTGTACTATTTTCCTCCTCCTGCATTTCAGTGTGGTGGCCATTTGGAGAGTGATTTATAAGTCCTGCCTTATACCAAGCATACTTTATACCCAGGACCGAACCCAACGAAACACCGATGTAAAATTTGCATTTTTAATATTATTCCGATTTAATGTTTTTTTTTATTTTTTTACTCGGTGAATGTTAAGGACTGGGGGACTTGCAGGAAGTGGTATGGATGGAATTTTGTTTGAAGTACGAAAATAGCACTATATCGCTCTTGGATGCATTTTTGTGGAAGATTTATATTGAATGCAAATGATATTGAATGAGAAGCGAGATAGGAAGAGGGACAGAGAAGAAGTACAAAAATTCAATTCAGGATTTTTGGGTAGAGGTATCATTAAAGGATATTAAAATTGCCATCAGGTTTCGTTTTTGCAAATTTTAATGGTTTCCCTTCCACAGAATATCTACTTTTGTATAGTTGTGTTTTCGAGTAGATATTTGACTTTTTTTGTTGTTGTTGCAAATGAACTAAAATATATATATACATACATATATTTGTATCTATAGACAGTACCTATTATTTGCGCAAATTATTATTTGTCCGTCTGGCTGATGTTGCTCATCAGAGGTTGTTTGTTTGCAATAACACTATTGGATTCATTGAAGTGAGGTAATTGAGTTTATAAAGATAGATAGATATTTATATATGTATACCTAGAGATACATACATATATCAGTGAACTCTACAATGTACGAGTACATAAATACAATATAAAAACGGTTGCACATTGTTATCAATTTGATGCAGAACTTAACAATTTTATTGTGAAAGCATAAAATAAAGTAATAAAAAACAGAAAAATGCAAATATTTCGATTTATCAAATTGTTTTTTTTTTTTTTCTTCTTTTTTGAGTTTTTTGGGTTTTTTACTGTTTTGACTGATGATGGTCATGAAATTGTTCAATTTGATTTTTGTGTTTACAAATTCTTTAAACAAAAATGATTTAAAATACGACAGCAAATTGTCATTTTATGTCGATATTTCAGGTATGTTTGCTTATGACATCAAAATACTACAGGAGGCTTGATGATGTAATGCAAAATTTTAACCATTTTCAACTTGAAATTCCAAGTAACAAGATAATAATTACTGCACAGTAGAAGGGAAAAGTTAATATCGGAATTATTCTTGAGGTTTAACACTAATCATACCTAGACTTAAATATACCTATTTCTACCATAGCGGGTCAAATGACCTGTTGTGGTAGATATCGGTATACAACAAGGATTACTCAGAATAAACAAAACAAAACAAAACAAAAATATTTTTATAATTGTACATTAATAACTTAGAAAAAGTCATGAAGGTTTGTTAAGTGTACATTCCAAAATATGATATTAAAGACAATATTTTCAATACGATAAAAAAGCTTAAATTCGATAAAAAAATGCCCAACAATTTTAAGTACGTGAAATCTCATTTCTTGTAAAAGCAAGCTGTAAATTATTAACTTTCCATAGTTATTGTAATGGGTCCGATTTGTCAAATTTGTCCCTAGAGTCGAAATAAAAGATTTTTAGAAAGATGTCTGTGCGTGCTTGTGTACGTACGTTCGTACGTCCGTACGTCTGTACGTTCACGACGTTTTTTTCGTCGTCTATAGCTCAAGAACCAGAAGAGATATCCACTTCAAATAAATTTTGTTATACAAATAAAAAAGCAAAAAGATTCAGAAAGGTCTCTCAAGAAAATTGCGTGGGTGGTTTTTTTACCATAGCAATTTTAAAAAAAGGAGAAAATTTTGGTTAACCCTAAATATCTCATGAACCAATGACACTAGAGACTTGAATTAAATTTTATCTACACTAATATTATAAAGAGGAAAGATTTGTATTTTTGTATTTTGAAACTCAAAAAGTACTGAACCGATTTTAATAATTCTTTTTTCATTAGAAAGCTACATTAACACTGAGTAACATAGGCTATATTTAGTACTAGATTACTATAGAAATCTTAAGAAATTCCTATAATAAAACCAACCGAAGACGTACAAAAATTAGCCATAAAATGTTTTTCATCGCCTACACTGCGAAGAGTATTAATGATTGGACAAAAAAATGTTTTCTAATTTAGTGATTCATGGACGTTTTAATTAGCATGTTTATAACTTAAATATCTGTACCTATTTATGTCTACTCGTGCGAAGCCGGGACGGGCCGCTAGTATAATATATTGTAACGTGATACAAACAAGTATATTTTTGGAAAAAAAATCTAATTAACGTTTTTTTTATAAATCAAAAAAACTGAAAAACAAATCATCATCTCCAAAACAATTTTGTGCAACGAAGAATAATGTTCTTGACATATGATAACATTTTGCAAAAAATTCAATTGACAGTTTTCTTTTTATAAAAAATAAAAACATAAAAAAAACATTACTCCAAATCGGTAAAAACTGAATTTCGACTCAAATATCTTTTCAAAAATTTGAGACTAAAGCTTCAAACTTATTTTATCTTATAAGAAATATTGTTTTTAACATTAGGAAAAATTTTGAAAAAATTCGAATTAACAGTTTTTTTTTAACAAATAAAAACCTAAAAAAAATGTATAAAAGTTGGTAAAAATTGATTTTCGACTCCAATATCTTTTCAAAACTTTGAGATATTGGCCTTAAGCTACTTATATCTTTTAAAACATATTGTTGTCAACATTCAGTAAAATTTTGAAAAAAATCGAATTGACAGTTTTTTACAAAAAAATAAAAAAAGAATTAACAAAAGTTGGTAAAAATTAATTTTCGACTCAAATATCTTTTCAAAAATTTAAAATTATGGCTTTCACAACTAATTTTATCTTATAAGAAATATTGTCTTCAACATTCAGTTAATTTGTTTATAAAAAATGGGAAGTTATCAGTAGCCTCTTATGGGTAGCCTCTTTTTTGTTTTTAAAATTTGGTCAAAAGTACTATTCTTCGTAAGAATTTCCAGTAAGAGGTTGCATTTTTATATTTGAAATGAAGAAAGTTTTTGAATCCAAATGGTCACCATGCTATAGTTGCTGCACTGTATCCTTTCAGGAAATTTTACATGACTAATTCAGTACTGCTATTATAGCACTAGGTCCACTGGTGATCTGATGGCTTATCTCACCGAACTGTGGAACAAATCTTTATATCGTTTTGAAGAAAGTAAGATTATTGCACTTCAAATTTTTACAACATTTAACAACAGTGTACGTCATCAAAAATACGTGCCTTCGGTTTTGACGAATCCCTCCCTCATTACATTAGGATCATCCTTTCGGATGGTTTATACAAGTAGTTTTGATTATAGCCTAAGAAACACAAACTAAATACTGGTGTGCCTCAAGGCTCTGTTTTGTCTCCGACACTCTTGCCCATGTTCTGCATTTCACTTAATGTGAATATACTTTGCGAAAGTGAATTTGGGTGTTCCACAATTCGTTATTGTGAATTGGATTTTAGAACATGCAAATGGATGTTCTGTATTTCGGTTTGTTCCATTTTTTTAACGCATTCAAATCACATTTTTTTGTTTTTGTGAATTGATCAAAGATAGCTTCCTTCTGCTAGGAATCGAAGGGTTGCAGAAAGTTTTTGAATTGAAGGAATCGATGAAGGTATTATAAAAGGTTCTATTTCCTTTAGAACAAATAAAAAAGCGTCTTTACTTAATCTAAAATTACAATGAAAGCTTAAAAGAGGAAATCAAGAATTTACTTTATTTATCATAACAATTCTACATAATTTTCACACACAAAAATTATATTTGATTTGTCTCGCAAAATTCGTCTTCTTATTTTTTTTCTTGAATTCTGCTTCCTTTTTTCGTTTAAATTTTCCAATAATATTGCATCCATCTTCAAAACGGCAAACATTTTACTTCAGAAACAAAATCAAAATGGATGATCCTTCAGTTCTGACAGTTCGAAGCAATTTCGAAGTTTTCGAAATCGATCGAATTGAAGAACATGAAATTTCATTTCACATGAAATTGAAAAGTGACTTCAATTCACTTTCGATCGAAATTCGGAACATGGGCGTTTTTTTCATTTTTATTATTGGTCTCCGGTCTGAAAGTTCTTATCCACTTGCCTGCTTTACTAATAATAATGCCCTTAGGTTTACATATATGTGTATAGATACACAAGTCTTCCTTTCGGATGTGGATCTTTAAGAGCAATGTATGATATCTCATCTCATCTCATTAAATTCCGACTTAGACAGTATTTTTAATCGTCATTGGGGAGTGCTGCGTACTTGCATCATGCTCTTTTTTACCGCTTTTTTAACAGGTTATGCTCTAGAGCCGATTGCATTGCTCTTCTCAAACAATTGAACCGTAATACTTGCGCCTCCAGGAATGCTTATTAGTATACTTTAAATCAAAACCACGGTCGTACCAGCCAAGTACAGAGTTTCGTTCTTTAGCCGTTTACGCGAATATAAAATGCTTTGCCAATTTTTATCTTTGCCAGTCATTGAAATATTTAAAAACTTACAACCAATGTGCACCGACACCTCCTTTCAAACCCACTCTCCCTTTCATAATTCTTAAATTCTCAGCAAAAATACGACCGGGACGTTGATGATGACGCGTCGGTTTTAATTATTTTGTTAACTGAATCTTAAAAGTATTAATGTAATGTAAAGGCTAACGAAAAAAGACAAACCAGGGTTTCCGTAAATACTACGGTCAGCAATATTCTGAGTTGTTTTTTAGAAACGCTGCGCTGTTGGTTTCGATAATTCAAATCAGTAACTTGGACAAACAGCTAATTTTTGAACCGGTTTAATTACTGCTGCCCGAGAAAGAACTTTAACGACAATTTTGTCATACCATTATTGAAGTGAATTTTTACAATTTTCAGCGAATTTTGGAAGTGTGTATAGTTATATTTTTAACTTTCCATAGAAAGTTATTGTAATGAGTCGAAATAAAAGATTTATTAGAGAAATATCTGTGGGTGCGTGTGTAGTGTACGTACGTTCGCGATGTTTTTTTCGTCGTCCATAGCTCAAGAACCAGAAGAGATATCGACACCAAATAAATTTTGTTATACAGATAATAAGGCAGAAAGATGCAAAAAGGGCTCTCAAGAAAATTGCGTAGGTGGTTTTTTACCATAGCAGTTTAAAAAAAAGGTGACAATTTTGGTTAACCCTAAATATCTCATGAACCAATGACGCTAGAGACTTGAATTAAATTTAATATTACATATTGTAACGTGATACAAAACAAGTATATTTTTGGAAAAAAAATTCAATTAACGGTTTTTTTATACATAAAAAAAAAAACTAAAAAAAAAAAAGTGTTACCTCTAAAATTTTACGACTTAAATATGATGTCATCTCCAAAACAATTTTGTGCATCAAAGAATAACGTTTTTGACACCTGATAAAATTTTGAGAAAAAATCTAACTGACAGTTTTTTTTATAAAAAATAAAAAACCTAAAAAAACATTACTCAAAGTTGGTAAAAATTGAATTTCGACTCAAAAATCTTTTCAAAAACTTGAGATAAAGGCTTCAAACTTATTTTATCTTATAAGAAATATTATTTTATGTTGAGAAAAATCGAATTGACAGTTTTTTTAAAAAAATAAAAAAACAAAAAAAAATTTACAAAAGTTGGTAAAAATTGATTTTCGGCTCAAATATCTTTTAAAAAATTTGACATGATGGCTTCTATTTAATTTTACTTATAAGAAATATTGTTTTCAACATAAGGAAAAACTTTGTGAAAAATCGAATTGACAGTTTTGTTTACAAAAAATAAAAACCTAAGAAAAAATTTATAAAAGTTGGTAAAAATTGATTTTCGACTCAAATATCTTTTCAAAACTTTGAGAAATTGTCTTCAAACTACTTTAATCTTGCAAAAAATATTGATGTCAACATTCATTAAAATTTTGAAAAAAATCGAATTGACAGTTTTTGTACAAAAAATTAAAAACCTAAAAAAAATTTAACAAAAGTTGGTAAAAATTGTTTTTCGACGTAAAATCTTTTCAAAAATTTGAGACATTTGCTTCAAACTAATTTTATCTTATAAGAAATATTGTTTTCAACATTCGATAAAATTTTGAGAAAAATCGAATTGACAGTTTTTTTTACAAAAAATAAAAACCTAAAAAAAACAATATACTAAAAAAAATGTACTTTCGACTCAAAAAGTTTTTCAAAAATTAAAAATATTGGCTTCAAACACACAGAAAATATTGTTTTCGATATTCAGTAATTTTTTTATAAAAATTCAACAGTCCGTTTTTTCATAAAAAAAAATAAAATTTACAAAAAATAGTACCTACGCAAATTTGGTAAAAATTGATACATATAGACAAACTTTTAAGCACGACAAAACGATAGACGGGATGGGAAGTTATTAGCGTGGGTCGCATCTCAGCCTCTTTTTTATTTTAAAATCAGTCAAAAAATTAAAATTGTAGAAACGTGAAAGTAAAAGAAAAAGTTTAAATAATTCGAGATTTTCGAGGTCAATATACCATAACATGATCCAAAAAGTTTAAAGTAGTCTACTAGTTTTGAAAAATAATATTCAATACTAATTTAAGAAAATAGATACGTTTTTTTTAAAACAGAAAATCCTTAGGAAAAAAATCCAAATCAAGTTCTATTATATTCCAGTGCAGATCACGTGTATAAAACAGATTAAACAAAGAAAAGAAAAATATAAAATTCAAACAAATCTAAGAAGATATGTTACTCAAACACCACCTCTAAGAACTTTATAATTTTGTGTGATTTAAAAATCGTCTAAAAAAACTTTTAAGAAATCTGAAACTTTCTTAAGCAATCGCACAAAGTAAAATTTGCAGTTAAAAGGTTTGCCCCATTAATTGTACAGATACAAAGCTATCTTTTTTTTTTCATTTTTGAACTTAAGGAATAAGGTACCTACCTTACCTATAGCTATTAAACGGTGGTGAAGTTAACTATTTTTAACGAACCTTATCAAACTTAATCGAAAAATCCAACACAAATAAATTTCGGAACAAATAAAACCTTTTCGTTTGTTGTGTAAATAACTTTGTACCTCACTTACCTTAGGTATATTGTGTACATATCTACCTACCAATCTTTATCTACCTACCTACCCTTTACATACCTTTTAACCATCAGAACCAGCGTATAGCTTTTTTGCTTGCCCTTAGCTTTATACCAATTAACAGAAATTGTTGAAAATTTGTATTTTATTTCATTTGGTTTATTTGTACTACGAGTATTTTTGTTCTTCTTTTTTCTTGCACTCATAGTCCACAGTTAAAACTTCAATTCGAAAGTCAAATAGACAACAGTAGCAGCGCATCGGTGCGGTGGGAAGGTTTACAAAAAAATTGATTTTGGTATCCACTCTTCTGTGAATTTCACCCTTCGATCGTTTTAATTTCAACGTAAACACACCTAAAATCCCCCCGTATACAATTTAAAAAAAAAATATAGGTATACAGGATAAGTCTGTCCGTGAAGAGAAATGAAATTCCATAAAAGAAATGAAGATGAAAAACCAAAATGAAAAAGAAAAAGAAAAAATTGAAGTACAACTAGCAAGAGATAATTTAATAGACTAACAAGAATATCCTCTGGCACTTTGCTTTATCCTTCAACAAGAAATACTACAAGCATCATATACAGTAGATACAGATACGAGTCGAGAGTACACTATACACAATATTTCGCATCTATTACAAAGTACAGCCAGCGTTTGGCTTGGAAGGGGTAACGGTACATGGGTTGGGTACTGCTACCGCTTCCCTTAAATAAAATTAAAAGACAAGAAAAAAAAACAGAACAAAGTAACAATTTTCCATTTCAAACTCGTCCTTATCCACCGTAAAACATTCTTGGTACAGTTGCTCCGCAAAATCGCCTCAAAAAATAGTAACGGATTCTTTGTTTGTGCGAAAACTGCTTTATACTACTTTCTCTTCTCTACTATTATACCCTATATAGACCTTGTACCGTTCCATTTTACACATTCTATAGCATCAGCATCATATCTACAGCTTAGACTAGTTTGTTCGATGTTCTGTTATATTCTTGTTCTTGGATTCTTGGGTTCTTGGAAAAAGCAAATGACTCTGATGGCTGTATTCTCTCATTTAGTATTCCACACTTGTATCTTCTCAGTTGGAAAGTGATCGTGTTTTCAATTTGAATTAAACTTCAGCGGAGGGATAAAGAAGAACAAGAAGAAGATGAAGCAAGATGACGAAGCTGCTACAGCACCCAGGAGCAAAGCAAGACGAGTTGAGTTCTTGAGCTACGATGAATTTGTAGGAAAAGTGGAAGTTAGAGTATCTATCTACAAACACCTCCAGCTCCATCAACATCATCAAGGATGAGAGATGTGTGAGCAAAAGCGGAAAGGATATCATCAAACTAATATGAGAAGCATTCAAAGGGATACTACACTACAGCAGCTTCCGTCATGCTACTCAATTCATTTTTATTTGTTTCTCTTAAGGGTTGTGTATTGTCATTGCAATTTTATTTTTTTTTCAATATTTTGGTCAGAAAATTGAAAGTGATTCTATCCGAAAATGGATGAATTTTCGAAGTATACTTAGACCAATTTTTCAAAAATATGTAATCTTTATGTAACGTGAGTGACTTTCCCTGTTTTTAAATAAATCTTCAAATATACATGTTTCTCTTAACACATTTCAGAAATCGAAAAATGTCAGCCTTAAAAATGAAGGGAGGGGTGAAAGACTCGAAAAATTTGAGATTATTTTGTCTTGAAAATTGACTTAAGATACTTTGGCACATGCAAAACATAAAACAAACAACCATTTATTTGATTAAAGATAAAGTTCCCCAACAAAAGACTTTAGATAGGGCCAATCATCTTATGTTGACTTAAGATATTTTATTTGTTTGAGTAGGGAAACTATCTTAAGTCTTTTTTTGGTTAATAATTCATTAAATATATACAATAATAGTTATTCACAGCTAACTAAAAACAAAAAGAAAAGCTTTTCATTAAATCTTCTATAAAAATGTTAAAAATAGACTTAAGATTTATTTTTTTTCAGACAGGAAGTTATGACAGTTTTGAGCAACTTTATATGACATAGGGTAATCTTCAATTGTAGTTCTTTTTTTCTGTCTATCCCCTTTAGGGTAACATCTTTACTTAATAACATGATAGGATGGTAAAAGATTGTAACTGAGGATGAGCAGAGCATGAGGTAGGTTAGGTATAATATGCAATGTGTAAATTTAGTGAAGAGACATACATACATACATAACCGGAGAAATATTATTAATTGATTAAAATGATACTGTAAAGCTTAGAAAAAGGAAAAAGAAGAAAAAGTTTGAATATTTGAACTACATGTGCATGTGCACTATAAATACTTATATTTAAACCTTCTTACAGCAAGCCAGCAAAAATAAAAAGATTTAAGTCTTGGAAAAAGAAATTTGCAGTAAAAAGTTTGAAAGAGCTGGTGTGGATGTGGTGCATTCACATTTCACAATTATGACATATAAATTCACTTATACAGCTATTTACTTATATTTATTAAACTATTCCAATTTACATTAATAGAGATAGAGAATATTTTATTTTATTCAAACCAAGGAAATAATAAGAAATATGTCTGTTATACAAAGTTTTTCTTAAAAAACGCACGATTTTAATCGATTGTGTCTAGGGAATGCGGTCACTTACACGTCTGTCATGTACAGTAAATATTCTAACTCAGGAAGTCAAGGGCTTTCTAATGCGACCAATGTCAAGTTGTTTTCCAAAAGTACAAAAAGGCCAAAATAAACGCATTTACGGCTACGTCTGCCGAAAAAATGGGCAACTTAGAAGTCTATCGAAACCATATTTGAGATCAGCGAGTAGTAAGCGTCAAGATGCATTTGAAGTGATTTTCCTTCCTATTTCAACTTTCGGAAAATTTGTAATTTTGACGCACTTTTTTTCAGAATCGCGGCCACTATATATTTTTACGAAAGTGAAAAGAGAATATTTTAATGCTGTTGAAAACTAAAAATGATAGATTGTTTGTATTTTTAACATTGGACGTTATTGTAATTGGTAACTTTAGTCGAATTTTAAGTTTTAAAATCTGTTGATGTTTTAATGTCCCTAGAGTCTTAATCTACATTTTTCTTAGAAAAAGTGAGTGTGTATTTTCAACAAAGTTCTACGTAGCTTCTACAAGCAAAGAAACTATCTTAATTTTACAAGAAAAATTTCCTGAATGCGTTGTTTCTCGAAGAGGTAATTTCAATTGGCAACTGAGATTTTGCGATTTAATACCTTCAGAATATTTTATTTAATCCAAAATCGATTCAAGACCTTAGAGATTTATTTCTTTAAGTTATAAAGGACTTACATTCACAAAAGTGCAGTTTGGTCATAGAAAATTTTATGAAAAAGATATGTTTGTTGCTCCAACTGGAGCCGTGACGGCCTTTTATGTAGCTGATTTGGTTTTTCATTGTTAATGACATGATTTCTTCTTTACAATGAAATATTGACTTGTATTTACAATTACTGCTTTTTAAAATATGAAATGAGTACTCTTATTAGAAAACATTACCTATATAACAATAATTCACTCCGAAGTTTATTTGACATAAGAAGACCTGAAATGTATAAAATGTGAAATACAAATAGCTAGCCCTCAAGATAAAATATAATTTTTGACTAGTTAACTATGACTTAATTTAATAATAATTACCAAGACGAAAAGTCCAGATGAAACTCATTTCTAGGGCCTTGAGCTTTGAATATCGCTTACCAGTGACTTTTGAGAAAAATAAAAATTGATTGCCAAAATAAAAAGCTTATAAAAATTCAGCTTTTCAGTTGAATTCCGAGCTTTACCACTTTTTTTTTAATCTAAAATCAATAAGAAAATACGATTCAAGCAACGTACATAAATCAAATTGATAAAAAGCGTTTAAAATGGGCCGCTCAAAACCCTTAAACGAGGAAGAGAAAGGATAAATAAAAGCGTTTGACGAATAAGGTTAAGTCAAAGAAAAATTGCAAGCAAAATTCAATAACCCAAAATTTATTGGTAATTATTTGAGGAATATTGAAGACAAATATGAAAGATGGAACTTATAGAGGGATACATCAATGGCCGATAGACGCGCAATCATTAGAGCTCCTTCATAATCGCATGATGCTGCACCAAACATTAGAGGTAAAACTGGTGTTAAATGTAGTTTGGCGTGGAAGTGATTCATCTTTTCAGATGAAAACAAATTTAAATTAGAAGGTCCGGACGGCTACAACTCTTACTTTCATGACCTTCGCAAACACAAACATTATCCAAGCCGTTTGCATAGCTGTGAAGGCAATGTCATGATGTGGAGAACAATTTCCTATTATAAAGGGTCCGCCATCTAACGTTTTTTATTCAACTAATGCTTATTTCGTGAATGGTAACACTTAGCTCATGTCTGATTTGACAGATAATTAGTTTTGTCCTTTCGCTGAACGAATATGGTTGTGTATACGCTTGAACAACGCTGGGAAATATTGCGACATTACTTTAAAAATCATAGAAATGTTGCGAAAATTGCGTACAGATTTTGGAAGAGAAGAGAAGCACCGTCAGCTCCGTATGTTCGTTATCCTTCGAAAAAAGTGAAAAGCCTAAAAACAGTGCGTTCACTCGATAATATTGCTGCTGTGGCAGAAAGTGTGCGTGAAGCGCCATCAACATCAATTCACCGTCGTTCTCAACAATTGAACATTTTGGTCCAGAGGCATAATTGGGCAATTTTTCTTCGAAAATGAGCAAGGAGTGGCCGTTACAGTCAATTTTTGTTCACAAAAGGAAGAGGAGGATATTGGCAATATTTGGTTTCAACAGGACGGCGGCGGCGCGGCGCTACGTGCCCACCAGCCGAAGCAATACTCGACGTTTTACGCCCTGTTTTTGAAGATCGCATTATCAGTCTCAGAGCTGATGTCGTTTGGCCACCTCGGAGCTGCGATTTGACACCGTTGGACTATTTTTTGTGAAGTGTCGTAAAAGATAAATGTTACTCCGACAAGCCAGAGACAATCGACGCCTTAAAGGACAAAATTCGTGTAGCTATTGGTGAAATACAGCTGCACACAATCGATAATGTGCTTAAAAATTAGACCGATCGTGTAGGCTACTGCATGGCCAGCCGAGGCAGCCATTTGATTGAAATTATTTTCCATTATTAACCGGAAGGATTGTACTTACAAATAAAAAAAGAAATTCGAGAAAA
This sequence comes from Eupeodes luniger, assembly GCA_951509635.1. Taxonomy (NCBI): domain Eukaryota; kingdom Metazoa; phylum Arthropoda; class Insecta; order Diptera; family Syrphidae; genus Eupeodes; species Eupeodes luniger. The sequence goes on from OX608075.1 coordinate 107,075,040, forward strand.
TATTCAGTAGTTTTTTTTATAGCATTTTCAAAAAAGTTGTTTGGCGGACCTTTTGGAACCTTTGAACTACAATATCTTAAATCACGAATAAATGCTACTGTGGGCCAGTCTCGTGAAAACAATGGCTTGAGAATCAAAATGTAGAAGTGATAGTATGGCCTCTATACTCACCTGACCTTAACATTGTTGAAAATATTTAGGGACTTCTTTCCCGTAAAGTGTTTAAGTTAGGGAGATAATATAAAGACAAGCAATCCTTAATGGAGGGAATTAAGGAAGCGTGGGCAGAGAATTATTTGCAATATCTAAAAACACTGTATGACTCAATTCCAAATCGAATTTTACATTAAGTTAGAAAACCGTTTAGGTCTTACATTTTTTTCAAATAATTTTATAAATTTCTTTCGTCAATTGAATAACGTTGATGTGCAAAAGCTGTGGTTGTGTAGTGCCAGAACTGATTTATTCAAGGATACGTTTCATACTTGCATATTTAGTGAATTTTAGCAGTGCGATTTAAAACCTCTATTTTCTGTTTACAAGGTTTATTTAGATGACAGACAAATTTGTATGCCATTTGTTGCCATTGCATTGCTTTCCACTTGAAGAAACGAATAAGAAATGACTTAAATGCTCAGGGTAATGTATACTTTTAATAAGAACAAAATAATGGTAACTTTTTAAACAGTTACTTAAAAAAAAAAAACAAAAAAATAAGTAAAGCAGCTTTCACATGAGCGCGACCAACGACCAACGAATGAACGAATATTCGTCGATTTTGACATTTCTTTCACATGAGAGTTTTTAATTCGTCGCGAATGAAGTTTGACATTCACCACCGAAACCAAAACAAGAATGATTTTTTTAGGTTAAGTACGCGCGATTATTTTATTCGTTGCGAGTGTGGATGATGTGGAACGCGAATAAAGTTTGACTGTTCGTATCAACTAAAATTTTGTTCGCGACGAATAAATTTGTTTTCTTAAATTTATTAATATATGATATTGAAAAGTAAAAGTATGCATCATAAATCAAATAGAAACTATATTGCTATCGTTTTGTTAAGAATTTGTGTGGAAATATGTCTTCAAACGTATATAAACTCACATTTTGTAATTCATTTGTCGTTCGTTGGTCGCGCTCATGTGAAAGCTGCTTAAGTCTCTATGTTATACAGAACTTAAAACATTCTTTTTCTAAAAATCCCTTGCAACCTTGCTAAAAATTATGATCGTTCCTTAAAATAATTTACTTAATCTTTCTTCAGTAATAACAAGAAGTGTTATTTTCTCAAGTTACTGAAAAACTGATGTTTCTTATTCTTATATGTGCCTTTATTTATTGTTAAAAATTGTTAAACGTGTGTTGGTGTGATCTTTTTAGTTTATTCATTGGCCCCGAATTGATTTTCATAAATTTAAGTTGTTTGAAATTGCAAAAACACAAAATTGCATAAGTCGTGTCGTCTGATGGTTCAAAAATAAAGTAAATAATGAAAACAAATAAAAGAAATCCCTTACAAGAAGAAAGTTTATACCCTATACCACCTACTTTTGAAACTTAAAAAGAGCTCTTCTGGCTTCTTGTGATGTGATGTTGTGTCGTTGTGATGTTGTTGTTAGCAGCGGGCTTGGGCTTGAGATTATGAAAATGAGAAAATCCATGTTTCTATGGAACCTGCCTTAATCTTTTAGGAATATTAATTGGTAAAGTTTCCTCTGCCGCAACCATCGTCTTCTTTTATTTTTCGTTTTGTATATCTATTTTTCTTCCTGTCGCGTTGTGGTTATTCTTTTTTTTTTTTTTAATTTTAATTTTGTGTCCTTAATATTATATCCTTCTTCCGGAGCATCAAGTGCCACCATCGTCTTTCGTCGTTGTCGATGTCATCACGGTTTTATATGAAATTCAAGAGTGTGAGAGGGCAAAAGAAATTGAAACTTCTAATTAATGCTCCGAAGCTGTGCTTCCGTTAAATTCTGGAGTAGGTGTATAGAATAGTACCTATCTTCGTAGGTACATAAGTTGTATGTAAGGAAGAAGGCAAGCAGGAAAGAAAGGAACAAAAGGATATTCATTTCTTCAGTCCTTAGTTTATGTTTTCTTTACTGATGCTCTTTTTTTTATTTTCTTCTTCTTCTTCTTCTTATTCTCATAAGCCAGACAGCCTGGATCCTGGAATACTGCTAAAACAAAATAATATTAAACAAGGAAAAAAACAGGACGCTACAAAGACACCATCAGCCAGCGATTGAGGTGTGCATCAGCAGTGTTTTATTTTTTCCGAAAGACATCCAGGGATCCCCATCAGGTATAAGCCAGGTTATTATTATATCAAATAAAGGGGATAGGTTGAGCTGTAATAGTATATTCTTTTGCGGAAAAGATTCTATAACATCCATCCATGCTTTTGTGTACAAGAATTTTCTTCAATTTTTGTATTTTTATTTATGTTGCTTTTTTTTTGTCAATTCATGCAACAAAGCTGATTACTGTCGCGTATATTAATCAATTTGCTTTGCAAATTTTACAATGGCGTGCTTTTGAGAATGAAGCATGATTAGTATAGATCCTTTAATTAGAGAGAAAGTCAGGGTTTGAAGTAGGTAGGTATAATTGGTAAAATCTGTGTATAGACTTATATACAAACAAGGAAAAAGGGTAATATTTGTTTTTGTATAGGTGTATGCTCGTAGTTGTTGGTATACTTAACTTAAAAATATGGTTAAAGCCCTGAAAGACTAAAGGATGATCTTTTTTTTGTTTGTTTTCTTTTTGGGATCATTTTAATTAGTTTGTTTTTGTGGTCTGTTCGAGACATTGTAATTATGAATTTATGATTAAAGTTAAAAGTTGGTTTAAGGGTGGAGAAAAGTGTTGATATTTTTTTTAATAGGATACAATATTTTCTAGCCACTAATTTGAGATGAAAAACATGCTTTCATATTAAATGACCAAAGTTTGTACAGCACAAAATAGAGGCTATTGAAGCTGTAGGTAATAAAGGGTTATGCAATATGGAGATGTCTGAACTTTGCAAGATGATTGAGGCCATGTATAAAATTGACAGCATAGACAGAAAATGTATTATTTCAATTTTGTGAATTTATTAGAACTTTACCATGTATTGATTTTAATAAAACTCAGAAATTTAGTTCCTTATACCTTTATTCGTTTCAAGTACAACCCACTTTATAAACATTTATATTTTCATTTAACATCTTACAAGTTCTTCAATACTTTGCAAACTCCCTCTGAGTAGACATCGTGGTGTGATACAATAGCTGTATCACAAATGGCCTTAAATGCAAAGCTAGCGAATGCTGACCAAGTAAAGCCATTAGCTTCAACCGATTTAACGTAGTTCTTTAGGGCAACGGAGTTCTAAGAAAATATTTGTTTCATTTATTTGGCCTTAGTATTTACAAAATAACAAAAACTTACCACAGCTGTGTTTAACAAGTTCTTGAATTCAGGATCATTCAAGATGGCGTAGGCCTTAGCAAATTTAGGATTTCCGGACATTTTTGACATAACGTATTGGTTAATTTTGGACCATGGGATTTCATGGAAGATCTCCTGTGCCACACTGCTGAATGAACGTTCCTCTGGCTCGAAATCATCAAGAGCATCATTGACACACTCGATAATATCATACAAATCATTGCCAGAAGCATTCTCATTCAAATAATCAACGATATTGACGAATTCCTCACTTTTACTGAATTTTGGTGAATCTTCAACAACTTCCATTGAATAAGGTACTGGCTTGAGTTTGGAATATAATCCCAATTTGACATCGGCAGAAACAATAGTTACTGCTGCGATGAGCAAAGCAAGACAAGCGGCGCGCATTTTGATAATAACTTTCGATTTAATTCTTTGAAAACAAACTAAATGTTGGATAAATATGTTTGAGTTTATATATCAAGAAAGGTCTTGAAAGTTAAACAGACATAGAGTACGTATTTTGTATTGAATTTAAGTGCCTGAAGTGGTTTATCAATTGTAAATACGTATATTGTTTAAAGACAGACAACTTGAGATAACACGATTGCATATTCCAAGAGGTCTTCTTAACGTGTGCCTAAAGTCTGAAACAGACAAGATTTAACTACTTGAGAGTCTTGAATTAATTAAATATGACTGACGAGTTTGCAAAATGTTTTAAGTGGCACGAGGAATCAATTTGCACGTCCAATATTTTTACATCCCAATTGAAAATAGAGACTGCAGAATGTTGTTCTTCAAACCTTTTACAAATGTATACAAAAATGAAAGACTTTTAATCAGCTTCAAGATACATGAAAATTTATTATTCTAGATGCAGAACTGAAATTCCACTACACCATATAACTTATACAATAAACCTTATAACTTATTATATTAAAATTTAATTTTGAAGTAATCAATTTACGGTTCTTCAAAATTTGCAAAGACCACAAAAATATCAATTTTTTTTATCAGAAAACAGATTTTATAATTTCTTACGTTTAAACGATTTTTATTTTTTGACTTACTTAAGAGTTTCTTAAAGCATTGAAAACAAGAAGTTTTGCAGATTCTTGCTTATTAGAATTTAATTTGTTTTATATTCTAAAGTTTTCGTAAAGTTATTTAAAGGTTTTTCGAAACTCACACAAACTTAAAAAAATTTAATAGAACCAAAAAAACATTTGTTTCATTTTAATTTTAAGTTCAAAATATTATCTAAGAAAACAAAATAACACACTTTAAAAAGAAATAAATTTGTTGCTTATCTCAAGAACGTACTCTAAGAAGTAATTGAACGAATACAAGTACATATACTCAAGTATTTTTAACTTCATAAATTAATTAATAAATTTGAACATATCTAAATGCGTAGATTTATGTCAATATTATTGTAATAAATTATGTCATCGTCGGTCGCGTGCGATTTGTAAATAATTTTGAGTATTTGTTTTTAAAACGATAAGTACGTAAAGTTTACTGAAAATACAGAAGAAACCAGTTAAATACAAGTAGGAAATAATTTTCATTATCTCACTTGTGCAATTCAAGAGCTTTTTTATACATACAATTTTCAAAGTACGAAAAAGTCAGCAGTCATGGAAAGAGTTCGTATGTTTGAAAATTTGTATGTACCTATGTCATCAGCGATTATTAAAGCGGACGAATGTTTCAAAATCGATAGTAAATCGTTTTAATATAAGAAAATAGTAAAGGTACTAAGTGGCTTCCTTGTGGTACGCTAGTGTTATTTTAAAATTGTGATGACCGCATATGACCTAGAGCCTTCAGTTTGGTAGGTAATGTCTCATGGCACAATTTATCAAAGACCCTATTTAAGTCTATGAAGATACAGTCAACTTGTTTTCATTTTACGAACGAATCTTGACGAAGTAAAATGAAGGAGGTTGGCAACTGTTGAGTAATTTTGAACAAAGCCATGTTAACTGTCACAAAATATAGATTTAAAATTTAATGACATTACTTTACAAATAATGAACTCAAATAACTAAGGAATAATGGAGATTTTTATATTTTATTTGTCTACCCTTTTTATGGATTGGTATAATTATAATTTTCATAAAGTTCTGGAAAATCTGAGGATATTAAGAGGATAGGATAAAAATAGGACACACATTTTTTTTTTTAATGTAAGAAAGTTCACCATCTAAACAAACGTTAAGCTCTGAAACAATTTCAACTTCAGGGACAAAAAGACTAATTGCATACAGATGTGCAAATTTGTTTGTATTGACCCCTAATTCTGACGTGCTAAGGGAGTTCCTTACTTCAAAAGCATTTTTAAAAAATGTTTACGAACATGTTCGAAATCACTTAAGAATAATGGCTTTCCTTTACTAGGTATTAAGATAGTTCCAAAAGTTTTCTGATTATTAACTTCAAATAGGAAGTTATTGTAATCGGTACGATTGTCGAATTGAAAATTTAGACATTTTTCGACGTTTCAAGGTCCCTAGAGTCTAAATAAAAGATTTTTTAGAGAGTTGTATTTGCGTGAGTGTGTCGTCCATAGCTCAAGAACCAGTTAAGATATCGACTTTGAATAAATTTTATTATACATATAATAATGCAGAAAGATGCAGAAAGGACGCTCAAAAAAATTGAGTGTATGGTTTTCTTTCCATAGCAATTTTAAAACAAGGTGAAAATTTTGGTTAACCGAAAATATCTCCCGAATCAAAAACGCTAGAGACTTGAATTAAATTACATATTATATATTAATATCAAAAATATATATTTTGGAAAAAAATCCAAGTAACGGTTTTTTTATAAATCAAAAAAATTGAAAAAAAATATTTGTCACCTCGAAAATTTTAAGAACAAAAATGATTTTATCTCCAAAACAATTTAGTGCAACGAAGAATAACGTTTTTAATATCTGGAAACAATTTTGTGCAACGAAGAATAACGTTTTCAATATCTGGAAACATTTTTAAGAAAAATCTAATTGACAGTTTCTTTCATAAAAATTAAAAACCAAAAAAGAACATTTCTCAAAGTTGGCAAAAATTGATTTTCGACTCAAATATCTTTTCAAAACTTTAAGATATTGGCTTTAAACTAATTTTATCTTTTAAAAAATATTGTTTTCAACATTAAGTAAAATTTTAAGAAAATCGAATCATAGTTTTTTTTTACAAAAAATAAAAACCTAAACAAAATTAATGAAAGTTGGTAAAAATTGATTTTCGACTCAAAAATCTTTTCAAAAATTTGAGATATTGGCTTCAAATTAATTTTATCTTATACAAAATATTGTTTTTAACATTCGGTTAAATTTTGAGAAAAGTTAAACTGACAGGTTTTCTTACAAAAAATCAAAACTTTAACAAGGCATTATTAAAACGTATAGTAAAAATTGAGGGTTAAGTACTTTGCGACTCAGATAACTTTTCAAAAATTTGAGATTATGTTTTCAAACTAATTTTATTTTATAAGACTATTTTCAACATTCGGAAAAATTTTAAGAAAAATCGAATTGAAAATTTTTTTTTACAAAAAATAAAAAGCTACTAATTTACTTTCGACTCAAATATCTTTTCAAAAATTAAAAATATTGGCTTCAAACTTATTTTATCTCACAGAAAATATTGTTTTCGACATTCAGTATTTTTTTTATGAAAATGCAACAGTCCGTTTTTTCATAAAAAAAATAAAATCTACAAAAAAAAAGTACGCAAATTTGATAAAAATTATTTTCAGTTTTCGATATCTCGTGAACAATAGAAGATATTTACTTAAAACTAATTTCATTCATCCAATTTCTATTTGTTTATATAAGAAAATTAGTTTTCGACTAAAAATCTCGTTAACAATAATAGATTTCGAAATCAAACTATTTCAATATATGCAACATATTGTTAGTAATTTTTATTTTTTCTTTAAATAATTTAACTGACACCTTTTTTAACAAAACACGAAAACCTACAAACCTTTTAAGCAAGACAAATCGACAGACGGGATGGGAAGTTATCATTGTGGGTCGCATCCCAGCCTCTTTTTCCTTTATTACAATCATTTCAGTTTTTAAAATAAAGCCATAATAAAGAATATCAGAAAAATTACAGATTATTAAATCACTATCGGATTTTGTTATCCAGCCCTTATTACTTTAATTTTTTAAGTTTTTTTGGCAAGATTCAAGGCAAGGCGGAAATTTGGAATTATTGGGAGAATTTCCTTAATAGAATAGTTTCTACAAAAATATGTTTGGAACTTAGAAGTACTTTTTTTTCAAATTTATTTTTATACTTAAAAGACATTGCATGCTTAGTTTCTCTCAAGAACCAATATAATTTTGTATAACTTTAGTAACTTTTTAATGTAAATTGCTACATAGTCCAGTCATTTGGTAGTTTTACCTGGAAAGTTTTCCGGGAGTTTTGAAAATTGGTTAATTTATAGATTTGGGTATGCTCTTTTCGAATTTCAACTTTGCCACCTCGTACCCCCGCCGCTCGCGCCGCCATCTTGAAAAAATGGCGTCTAAAAACGGTTTTTTGGGAATATCTCCTTTCCGACGGATTTTACGAAAAAAATACTTATGTACAAAATTAAACTAGAAAAAATTTCCTACAATTTATGTGTCAATAATTTTTTTCATAAAATCAATAGTTTTTGACGTACGAGCGCCACAACGTCCATTTCAATAGACGTCCACCTAGAGGTAGAGTAAGCGGCGCGTTTTTTTTATTGTGGTTTCCCCTATAGGCCTAATCCACTTGTGATAAATTTTATTTTGAAATTTAGCGCAATCTTTTTCGCTTTGCTGTTCCTGATGGACGGGGTGTTACGACTTCGTCCTGAGCATCGATCGAAACATCTAGGACCGAAATTTCGTCCGCATCATCTGCGATGTGACTATCAGATTCATCACACGTATCTTCATTTTCGATTTCATCGAAAGCTTTTTCAAAAATAGTCGCCGTTTCTTCCTCTTCATCATAATTATATGATGGAATTGGCGAATTATTATTATTATTTTGCATACAAGAAGTGGCCACTAGCATGAAAATAAGGAATCATTTTCTGAATAGTGTCGAGATGTAAATTCCAAAAGCTCATTCTTTCTGCTTCAATGAATTGTTTAACAAGTGTAACCATCCGGAAATACTGGACCCATAATTTTGCTGTACGGTCACGTTGTTCAAATGTAATCAATTGATTCTCAAATTTCTCTGCAAGTTCTTGACAGCATTCTTCTTGGTCCGCCTCGAGTACCACTGACCTATCAAAATTGTATAAAATTCTTTCTAATTCTGCGTTGAGATCGGGTGTAATATCTATTGATTGTAGAACAATTTTGGCAATTGAAAGATGTGTCAATATATGTGAACTTATCATAATTTTTTCAATTGAATTAGTTGCGTAAATTGTGTTAAAAAGCTCTTTTAATCCACTTCCAGTCATTATGTATCCAATTGATCCCAAGAATGACATTAATAAATGAAATCCACCGATTCTTACGACAGTATTACTTAATTTGGAGTCCACATCGTACGAGGAAATAATGTCCCGCGCTTTGAAATACAAAGGCTGGTCAAATGTAACAAAACAAGTATGCTGATGTAATGATTCACATTTTTCAAAAGCAGATAAGAGAGCAGTCAAAATTGTATCGTAATCACTCGGTGGAGCATTAATGAAGGGCAAGCATCCTATAAATGATTCTTGGAAATGGAGTTCCGCAGTCACTTGTTCCATGAATCCGCTCCATCCAGGTATGTTAGGCAGGTCGGCCCATTTTCCATAGAGCCACAATAAATCTGAAATAGACGGCTTTTCTATTTCCGAAACCTCACGAATGCTACCGAGGTTTTGAATCTTAATGGTTTTTAAGCCGGTATCGTTTTTTTTTTCACAAATGTTTTTAATGCAATGTTACCGAAACTACCAATGACTTTTGCAGATGGCATTTGCTTTAATCGTGGAATAATTTGATCAGGAGCGATAGTAGTTTTAGGTGTTACACAATGGATACCGCCCATGGCATGGAAAGTATTATTACCATCTAATGTCTGCGTATTAAAATCAGCATTGTCAAAAACAAATTGAGAAAATACGTTATCATCGATACTCAACGGTGCACGCATAATAGCTGAAACTTCGAACAGCGTTGCTTCGGTGTATGAAGAGCAAAATCCAAGAGATGATAATACATCTATTAGTCGCCGAGATCCATATTTGTGAAACAAAAATGTAGCTAATCCAATCTGCACTGTTGACATAAAAGATTTCGGCCTTGCTACTGCTATTATAGAATGAGCGAGAGCAATACTTTTTTTCTTCCATTTTTGAAGGGACGCTCGTTTGTTTTTTAAAATTACGCCATCTAGAAAAATGCGTAAAGTTTCAGGTAGATCAGACTCAGAGTCTTATCTAATGGAGGATAATGTTTTCTTTCATAGAATGTCCTGTATAACAATTTCTGCTGCTGTCTTCACAATACGCCTACGTTCTTCTGCATTGTCATCACTTTTTTGATTATACCAGGCTTCTGTTAATAACTTAAATCCTGTATTTCGAAAACAAACGACTGGAGCTTTATTGGCAGTGACGGCAATTAAAATATCATCACCGTATTTTTTAAGTAGTTGCTCAACCAAATATTTCTCGTAATATAGCTTCTACCGACAGATGTTTCGTTGAAGGTCGAGAGTATGGAGACTATATACACTGTGTGTAATCTCCATAGTCGAGAAAAAGGGGCCCAATACAAAGGCCACATATTACCCTTATACCTGCTTCTTCAAAACCGGCGGCAGTAATAGAATATTTTATAACGATATACGAAAAACACGTGGTGGTGCAGATGAATGATACTTTGTGGCGCTCGTACGCCAAAAACTATTGATTTTATGAAAAAAATTATTGATACATAAATTGTAGGAAATTTTTTCTAGTTTAATTTTGTACATAAGTATTTTTTTCGTAAAATGCGTCGGAAAGGAGATATTCCCAAAAAACCGTTTTTAGACGCCATTTTTTCAAAATGGCGGCGCGAGCGGCGGGGGTACGAGGTGGCAAAGTTGAAATTCGAAAAGAGCATACCCAAATCTATAAATTAACCAATTTTCAAAACTCCCGGAAAACTTTCCAGGTAACCCTCTTTTTTTTTACCAAATGACTGGACTAACATTCGTATTTTGAAATTTTTCCCTGCAAAAACAGTTTCCTAAAAATGAAAAGAAAACAACCCTCATAATATTTTGTTCATACCTTTTGGTTTGATTTATGGTTTAAATAAAATAAATTAAAGCAAAACAAATTTTACAGAACAAACTGTACTCACTTCAATATTCTTGTTTGGTTTTTTAAAATACAGTACACAATTTTTCCATTCAGTACATATTGAAATTACTGAAAAGAAATGTGTAAATTAAAGCTACCTTAGTATACAGTATGTCTGTCTGATCTCATTATCTCTTTGAGAAGGTGCCTACGGCAAAGGAAAGATTTATATATACATTATGTACATATGTCGATTGTAAGGAAATATGTTTCCAATGCACTTCAGTAATATAAAACAATACCCGCAGAGAATATTGAGCAAGTAGGTAGGTATACACACACCTTCTCTGTCTCATTTCGAACAAATCGTATAATTAAGGAATTTATACGATTGTATCCTTTAACTGCTCTACAGGGACCACCATCAGACTCATATACGAGGAGTATACCTTATACGTACCTTCCTACCTTAGTCCTTTTAGCCGCATGATGTATGCATTCTTCCACCAACCCTTAGTCTTTAGAGTGCAATAATTATTCCAAAATATCCGAATACATGGTGCCCATTCATTTTGCTCATCGAACCTCATGTAGACATTGAGCTTGGACAGCATCCACTTCCGCATTGATGAATGTTTCCATGTTTCTTTTTTGTTGTTGTTGTTTTTTTTTGTCTTCTTTTGTATTTTTTGATTTTCAGCAATAATGTCCGTGAATAAAAACAGAACACAGAAAAAAAGGATAACCATGGAGAAAACGAGTGGATTTATTAATTAAATCAATTTTACTTCACCTCAAGGGATGAATGAATGAAATGTTTTCTTTTTCACATTTTTATTTTTCAACTTGGGACGATTCAACGACAAAAAGATACAAACATTCTGCCAAAAAGCGAAAGAACCAACGGACACGGACTCAGACTCGAATAGGGTCCCATTCTCTAATTTGAATTTGAATGTCCGCCTGTATAACAACAAGCAATCGAAAACATGACATGGTCTGGTTGTCCGGCAGAGTTGATTGCTTCTCCAACATTCACCCTATGGAATGATAACTAACCAGCAATGGTGGTCCATTTGTAATACACTATATGATGATGACGATGATGATGATGATGGTGATGTTGATGATGGAGATCGTCCATAACTTGCCCTCACATCATCCCTTAGCCCTCTTCTCTCCTGAATAGCCATCATCACCCGATTGCGATTGATGGTGTTTGTTGGAAAATATCCCGAAGCGATATTCACTCATTCCATTAAATTTTGGGCGATTTTGGACGATGTAGAAGTGGAATTATTGGCTCTTGCACAAACAACAAAATGGTTATGAGTTTAGGTACACTTACAAAAAAGTCTTTTAACAGCTTTTAGATGTTTTAATAATGGTACTTTCCTCAAACACAAAGCTTACAATTTCTTAAATTTGTATTTATCTTGCAAAACAGGTGAATTACAATTTTTTTATTAGAAAAAATGTGAATGTTTTGAGAGAAAAAGGTTGAATAAATGATTTTTGTTCATTAATTCAAGATGGTTGCCTCTGTAAGAGGCCTGGGTTTTCAAAATGTTGTTTTACCATTTTTGCCCCATTTAACTGTAATTTTTTAGGATACATCACCTTTTAATTAAGTGCCTAGGCCCTGGGTGCCTAATGAAAAAGCCTTACCTTAATCTGACTCTTAATTACATTATTAACCATATTACGAAAATTACCAACCCTAACGAAAAAAGTGTTCTTTTCAATTTTTGTTATGTGCATATTTCTTACATTCAAAATGGCGCCCAACGCAAAACCTTTTTTCAGAATTTATTTCGGTGCATTCCGGGGTCTATGAAATAACTCCCACGAAATAAGTCAAACTTTTAAAAACGAAATAAGTCCCACCAAAAATTGCTATTTTGAAAGTGGGAGTTATTTCGTTTTTAAAAGTGGGACTTATTTCGTCAATTGGTGGGACTTATTTCGTTACGCGTTTTTATTTTAAGTGGGACTTATTTCGTTTTGAGTGGGAATAAATTCGTTTTGTAAAGTGGGAGTTATTTCATACCCCTAAATTTATATTTTGGTGGGATTTATTTCGTTTTAAGTGGGACTTATTTCATTTTCATAATTTTGCATTTTAAGTGAATGCTTAATAATTTTTGCCGTTATTTGTTGCTCTTCACGTTGTTTCTCATTGAATTTCATAATGTTCTTTTTGTTGCTTTTAAAAAAAAAAACGCAAAAATGGTTGATTTATTGTCTAGAATAGCTACTTTTGCTAAAAAGTTTTTTTGAATTGATAGCACGGCGGCGGCGTACTAACAGCTAGGTATTTAGGGGGGGGGGCATGCTGCCCCCCTGCAACCCCCCTGCTTGGGATCACTATAGGATTTGGGGTGGGTGCGAGTTTGGGTATATGCAAAGAACACGAATGCGTTGTGATTCTTTCATAACTGTAAGCCATTCTTGGTTTTTTTTTGTTGGGAATTTCTTTGATTTTAGTGCTCAAATGCAAAAGTTCTTTACGTATACCCAAACTCGCACCCACCCCAAATCCTATAGTGATCCCAAGCAGGGGGGTTGCAGGGGGGCAGCATACCCCCCCTTACATACCTAGCTGTTAGTACGCCGTGCTATCAATTCAAAAAAACTTGTTTTAGCATATAGAGAAAACAAAATTCTGCAAAATTTTAAATGGAAACAATGCCAAATTGCTGTAGTACCCGTGGCATGATGGTTAGTGCGTTGGACTGTCATGCCAGAGGTCTTGGGTTCGATCCCTGCCTATGTCATCTAAAGTTTTTTTCACGGGTACTGCCTCTTGCGAGAAATTGACAAATTCTCCAAGAGTAATTCTTGTCATGAAAAGTGCTTCTCAAATTTGCCGTTCGGATTCGGCTTATAAACTGTAGGTCCCCTCCATCCCTGACAACAGTACTCGCACACAGGAATGGTTGAGAGTTGTAAGTCACTAGGCCCTAGTTCTCCACGGACTGTTGCGCCACTCAATTTATTTATTTTAATGCCAAATTGCTATTATTTCGTTTTCTAAAGCGAAATAAACCCAAATTGAAAATTTGGCTTTATTTCATTTGGCGTTATTTCACGTCACCTTTACGAATCCAAACGTTGTTACTAGTGGGACTTATTTCGTTTATGAAAGTGGGACTTAATTCATTTAAGAAATATATTATTCAAGGGGGAGTTATTTCATTTTGAGTGGGAGTTATTTCATTTCAAGTAAATTTTTAAATCATTTCATTTTGGTGGGACTTATTTCGTTTTCAAAAGTGGGACTTATTTCGTGGGAGTTATTTCATTTTTTAAGCAATTTTTGGTGGGACTTATTTCGTTTTTAAAAGTGGGACTTATTTCGTGGGAGTTATTTCATAGACCCGCATTCCGACTGAGAATGTGATGTAAGATCTGGTTTTCAAAAAAAGACAGTCTAAAAACGTGTTTGTTATAGGATTTAACTGACTTTATGTAGCCCTTTGAAGAGTCTGTAAGGATATGGTAAGTGCATAGGAAGGTCTTGTCAGAAGGTGTACCTACGTTAAAATCTTGACTGTATCACCTTAATTTTTTTTCTTGTACTTCCCTTTCTGAGGAACTGTAAAATTCCAGATTTGGATTTTGCAGACAAACTTGGGTCCCATTCATACAGCCAATAGTCAAACGTCAGACAAAGGAAAAGTTAAGAGATGTAAGTCACTAGGCTCTGGTTCAAATACAGGACTTTATTTGGAAAATATTTCCAAAATAAAGCATTTTTCATTTAGAACAGCTCCATGTTTGGGCATCTTTGACTTTCGGAGCTGTCGTCTTTTGGTATTTGACATAAGCCATTACTTAAAATGGAACGATAAACGCTTCAATAAAGAACTGAAATTGTTAAATGGTGAACTTATTGTAGCCATAGTTTTGCTCTAAATGTTTTCAGCTGCAAAAAGCAGAACCAATGGGCAAATTTTAGCAAAATGGAGAATATTAAAAAATTGAAAAATTGAATTAAGCATTCCAGAAAAGGCATTGCATAATGACTTAAGTCTGGAGGCTTTTAAAGTTTACTTAACATACCAACTCAAGCCAGTTGATCTCCAGCGAAGTCGTATATTTGATCATAAGCTGTACTGTACTATATCAAAATGATCTTCAGTAAGCATTAGACGTAACTCTGGGAGTACAACAAGGCGTGTTATTGGGAACACTACTTTTCATAATTTACATCAATGATGTGGAGAAGGTCCTGAGATATACCATGGTTTGACTATTTGCGGATGATACTCTCTATTTTTTTCTGGAAGCTCGAAAGAGGAGTGTATCGATCAACTGAATGCTGACTTAAAATCTATTTCAAAATAGGTAAACTTAAGCTTAACACTAATAAAACCAAAGCTATCGTAGTTAATGGAGACTCTATTGAAATTTTTTTAATTAATGATGAAATAATTCAAAAAGTTGATGAAATATTGTATCTAGTTATTATAAATAATAACTTATATTTTGAACGTACATTAACTAAATATGTAATAAAATTGAAACCAAACCTCTTATTGGAAAACCCTAATTATACAAACACTAAAATTTTGCACAGTGTCGTGGACCGCGTGTAACACTAACAACAAACATTGACATCGACGTTTACTTCTCTCGCTCTCACTCTATTTTTTGTCTGTAGGTACGAAACATCCGTGTACATTTTGGCTTTTGGTAAACACCGCGGTGCCAAACGGTTCCGGAAGTATGAGTACATGTTGTTTGTACTTATATGTACTACATAAATAGGTACATTGAGATCCTACATTATTGGCCATAAACCTTCTCATACCAATACAAAATCAATCTACATAGCCAGTTTTCGCGAAATAATTCGAATAGGTCGTAAATGTTCTTATACAGTACATGTACGGTAAAATATATGAAAATTGTTTGTCTGTAACAAAATGCAACACTATAGAGTTATCAACACTACCGCACTTCTATATTTACAAGACCACCTGCTGCAGGCATACAATAAGCTCTAAAATGTGTGTGTCTTGTTTTCCTCGTTTGCTCCTTTTGTGTGTCATCCTTTTGAATACATTACATTTATTGTGCGAACATTATTATACGTTTAACTTTAAATGCTTTGTTAAATTCATATATCGGAGGATTTTGACTATTTTGAGAGCCCTTTAAAATACGATTCTTATGTCAGCTAAAATTTGGAAAATTGCTGTCCACAAAAAATGTATTTAGAATCGGGAACAAGAGCATTTTTTTAGATGTTGAATCAAGGCCCTACATTGGATTAACCATCAATCTAATGTGGTGAGTCTTCTAAAACTCAGTTATTTCAAATAATTTCCGTTTTTATTATAAAGAATGTCTACGTCTTTTTCTAAGCTGAACTTCCTATGTTCCTTAAGCGATATGGTGGTATCAAGTTCAGCTATTGCAAAGAAAAATGCGGACATTATTTTGGAAGAGCTTTGAGCACAAACTACTTTTGTCTACTTAAGCTCATCTTGAATGAACAATATAGTCTACAGTTTTTTTGTTTTAGAAATATTTAGATTCGATATTTTATACAGCTTTTAGGCTATCTAAATATAAAAAGTTTTAAGTAACTAAAACTGTCAGTCCATTCTCTCTTTTGATACCCTTCCCAAAGTTTAATAAATATTGGATCAGTTTGCCCTGTTTTACCCTACTGACTGACTCTTTTGTTTTACGTCACATTACAAAAATATGATTTGTT
Source organism: Eupeodes luniger (assembly GCA_951509635.1). Lineage (NCBI taxonomy): Eukaryota > Metazoa > Arthropoda > Insecta > Diptera > Syrphidae > Eupeodes > Eupeodes luniger. Next base: position 107,091,511 of record OX608075.1, read on the forward strand.
AGAATAAATTTGGTGATATGCAGTTACACATAAACATATAGAATTGAATCTTCAACTATCAATGGGTTTATTTTTTCTATCTAAAATTCTCTATTAGCTAGGTTAAGTAGTCTCCTCAAATCACCAAACAAATATCTTCAAACTGAAATTGAATTTATGTCATTTTTAAGAGACTAGAGCTACTTGAAATAGCCTTTATCTTTATAAGAGATGTACAATGAACAACGACACGATTATATTGACACATCACTCCAGAATGTTGTTCAGCTGATACATTCTCAAAAACAATAAACAACAATATTTCTTCTAACCACTAACCGTGGTTTTAAGAATTAGGTATATAAACCCAAGAATTATTATCAAAACCAACAGTTTATCAATATAGTAGATCCTATAATATCATAAACAATAATAATGCATTCCACACTTGTAGTATTGCTGCTTTCAGCAGCTGCAATTTCTGCAGCAGTTTCATCGGACTTTAAGCCAAGTCCAAGATATCATCCAACATTGGGACTCCATCCTTACCAACCCAAGCATAAAATTGGTATTACAGTCAAGGACATTACCACCACACCTGAATTCAATGATGTTGTCCAATACTTGGAATACAATTTGTCACCAAGTGACATCGAAGAAATGTTGCAAAACCTTCCAGAAGCATTCAACGCTGTAGAGTCCGCTGATGATGACGAAGAGCTTGTAGCCGAACCTCGTTCGATGGCAAGTGCAATTCCATGGGGAAAAATTACTGATGCCCTTAAGAAAATGTCCAAAAACAACTCAAAATTCACAAAGGTTTTGAATTTGGTTAATGATCAGAAATTTAGAGATCTCGTTAAAAGGGCTGTGGTGAGTTTGACTTAAGACTTTTCAAAGTTCTATTTTAAGTTTTTTATTTCTGATTATATTCTTTTAGAACTCACACACTTTGGCTGAATTTGTTAAGGGTGTTGCTGAACATGGTTTCAGTTGGACTGAATTCTTGCATTTGATGCTTCATGCTCTTTGCTCAGCTGCAACAACAATTCAACATGACAAATACTCCGTTGGAGTTTGTCAAATTCTACAAAACATTTAAATTATTGCTGAATTTGAAATAATAAACTGAGTTTTTAAAGCTGGCAGAATTATGTTTGTTATGTCATTGCAGGAAGAAAAGAAATTGTAGAGCCTAAGTCAAAAGCAAAATAGTTATCGAAAGTTGGCAAAGAGGTTGTCATTCTCAAACCTAGACCTAATTTTTTGTATCTTTTACAAAATTACTTTTCAATAAAACTTAGTACAGACGATTTCGTATAGATTGAACCTTTTGTTTCGCAGAAGACTGATATTGACTTTCGGTAAGGATTTTAAGCGAAAATTTGGCATTGTGAAGAAACCATATCCACTTTTTATGTTATTTCACAAGGAGCTGTTAAGATTAGATCATCAGACCAAAATAGACTAGACTTGACTAGCATATTCAAGAAGCGGTCGACGAAGGTGGTTTATGGTGATTTAGTTAAGCAGGGGTTTGAGAATTCTTTAAGAAAACTTTTGAAGAAACGAATGGATAAGTTGGAATTATGAACAAAATGTGTTTGAAAAGAAAACAAGAATGCTAGGTTTTATCAATGATTTTGCTTAGCTCTTTGAAAAGGTTTGGCACCTGGGTCTTGAACACAAACTGCATATTGACCTTTCAAGCTAGTACTTTAAAATACGGTACAATCAAAATTACTAGGAACTAAAGAATGTATAATAGCCGGTGTACCGCGACAAAGTGTTCTAGGACCAACCTTGTATCTTTTATATACAGAGGATATTCTAGTGGATATCAACGCTATCGTGGCTAGATAGTCCTTTGCAGATGCTTTAAAGTTATACCAAATCCGAAACCTTTTTAATGTACGTGATAATGTTCCAGGATTAAGAAGAACCAAGTTTTATGAGCTGATGGCCTGGAAGCTATGGGGAAGTATTGCAACCATACACTTCCGCTAATAGATTAGTCCAGATTAACCGGTAGTTTTAGTGCTGTAAGAGTTCCATACTACTCGGTACCGATTCTTACCGAGTGTCTTTTGAAAATTTCCATTAAACAGACAAAACAAACAAGTTTTAAATGAGCAAAATATCAAAGAACTAACGTTACGTGACTCCCTTAGTTCTTTGATATTCCCTCAGAGCATTTACAAGCAGCGCCAACTTCATCAAGCGAACTGCTTCATCCGCTCATAAACAAAGTCTGGACCACCGAAAGCTTCCCCGATGAGTGGAAGAAGGGAATGATCGTCAAGCTCTCAAAAAAAGGAGATCTTACAAAGTGCGAAAACTGGAGAGGGATTTTCATACTGGAGTGCATCACAAAACACCTAGAGGCCACAATCGATGCTGATCAAGCAGGATTCCACGCTGGATCCTCCTATATTGATCACATCAACACCCTGCGCATCATTATTAAGCAGTGCGTTGAATATCGAGCACAAATACACCTGCTGTTCATCGACTTCGAGAAGGCCTTTGATATCGTCAACAGGGAGTACATCTGGTTAGCTTTGCGGAGGAGAGGCATCCCAGAAAAACTAATTGCTATTATGAAAGCAACATATGATGGATCGTTACGTTACGTTCTGCACGATGGTAGGTTGTCAGAGGATTAAGAAATCCGTAGCGGAGTCAGACAGGGCTGTATTCTGTCACAAAAATTGTTGTTGCTGGTGATAAGCGATGTACTGCGCACAGCTTTGTCAGGTAGCGAAGGGATCCAATGGACTTGGACATCCTATTTAAAGCATTTGGATTACGAGGACGATGTTTGCTTACTCTCTCATAAGATCATGGATCTCCATCAAATGACAACAAGTGTGGAGATAGAAACAAAAATCGTGGAGGTGAAAATTAATTCTGGCAAAACAAAAATGATCAACCTCGGAACCCGACGATCCTCTCAAATAAATATTTCCTCACAACCGGTGGAAAAAGTGGAGAGCTTTCAATACCTTGGAAGTATTGTCTCCATCGAAGGTGGAACCGAACAAGACGTCATCTGCCACATCGGCAAAGCAAAAGCGCCGTTCGGTATGCTTTCGAAAATTTGGAGGAGTAACTCTATCAGCTACAAGCAAGAACAAAGCTACGACTGTTTCGCACAAATATCGAATCTGTGCTTCTTTATGGGTACAGCACCTGGAAGGTTACTTCAGCCAATACAAGGAAGCTGCAAACCTTCGTGAATAAATATCTTCGCAATATCCTAAGGATTTTGTGGCCAAACCAAATATCTAATGAGGTCCTTCATAGATGGACACTGGGCAGGTCAGGAACCTATAGACGCTATTATACGAAGGCACAAGTGGCAATGGATTGGACACACGTTTCGAAAAGTTAACGATTGCATTGCAGGCCAAGCAATGCAGTGGAATCCGCTTACACAGGAAGAAAGAAGAGCTGGACGAACGAAAAGCACATGGCGCAGTGCAGGACAGTCGAGGACGAATCAGCGTCACTAGGCAAGAGTTGGAGGGAGCTGAAACATATCTCCAGAACCCGCACACGATGGTGCATAATCGTAATAGAGGCCCTATGCCCCATTAGAGTTCCCCAACGGACTTAACAGGTCTGAGAACATAAGTAAGTAAGTAAGGTGATTAACTCCCTAGTTTGAAAAAATTGGATGAGATATTTAAAACTTGAACTTAATTCTAAATTGGCGGTTCTCTATGGTCTGAGCTATGGAATAAATGTAAGGGTAAAAAATCTTTTTTAGATAAATAATTTGGTACATCTTTTTATCAAAAGCTTTACTAAAATCTGTTTATCTGATTACTTTATTCTTTTTTTCTAATTCGTTTAGAGTTTAAACGTTGTTTATAATTTATTTATTTTCAAACCATTCAAAAATGTATATGAGAACTTAAAAACATTATCGTCTGACGATTGCTGAAAATGACTTTTCTGGCAACATTGTCACACAAAACCTGGAAGCTTACATGCTTGGCAAACCTTTGAGACATAACCTGACAATATTGTAAGATCTTACAATTTTCTTAGCTTATATTATTTCGATTCTATGGCTTGTCTGACTTGAAAAAAACATGTATTTGTGTTGAACTCCTTAAGCTCTCCTAGGATCTTAGTAAAATATCTGTGAACACCAGAATGTATGCAAAACTTTTATTTTACCGCTTAAAAAAAACATTTTGACAGTTGACAGCCTTGAAAAGACACATAATTCGAAAAAAATAGACCAATCATTTTCTTTTGTAAAATATTATTTTTAACTTCAAAAACAAAATGTAATATTTTCTCTTTCATATAACGCTAACCTCCCCCTTCCATCAGCCATAACAGAATAATTTGTTCTTTAAACTTTTCACCCCTCTGGATAATATCTTACAAAAAGGAAAAAAAAACATAGAATGCTTTTAAGGCTCAAATATCGCCGCCAACACCTCAAAGAAAAATTCTATATTTATATCCAATTCACAATGTTCTTAAGTATAAAGATATGGTCTGGTGTACATTCGGGGTATTATATAGAATTCAAAACAAACAAAAAACGTAAAAACCCCCAAAACGAAAATTCCAAAATTCAATTTACCCATCATCCTTTTTGTTGATGCCTTTGCTTATTTTAGTCAAAAATAATGCGTTGCATGTCTTAAGCTGATTCTAATCTATTTTTGTCACTTTGAAGATGTATGGACTCGTTTGCACCATAATCTAACACCCCCCTTTCACCCTCTCCTGTTTTCAGGACTTACCTTAAGCATTTATAAAGGAATGATACAAAAAGAAAGAAAGAGGGTGTTTTAACCATCACCCATCATATGGGCCTTCACTTTCTCTCTCTATATGACTTAAAATAACGTTGAGTTACCTTGAAATAGAAATTTAACTCCAACGAAATTTCAGCACTTTGGGGAGTGGTGTGCGCCATTGAAGAATTTTTTTGGAAAGGCACAAAAGAGACGAACTTTTTGGTATACCCCCACAAAAAATTGTAGTGTCAACTGGGAAATAGGAAAAAAAATTAGAAGGACCTTTACCTTCCTATAGTTCTAGAACAAGGGAGGTGAATTTAAAAACCTTTTGCGCTGGCTAAATTGTATTTTTTTCGCATTCCTCGAGGGGAACGTACCTAGGTATGTAATTTACTTAGGAAAACCAACAAAAGCTCTATTATAGAATAAAGATGAATTTCACCAAAATATAAGGGACGATTCTACAACAAATTGACTTAATTGTGCTGCCACAAGGCTAGAATTACATGTTTCACGGACACCAACATGATTTTTAGATTCCTTTCGTTGTAGCATGAAGTCTTTAATTCGTTTCATTAAAGGAAAAGTGATATTAAACTGACATAGACAACAATTACAACTAATTTTTAAATCTTAAGCTTGTCAGAATTAAAAACGGAAATTAAGAAGCCCTGATATTTACTTGCAACTATTAACTTTCTTACAGAAAAAAAAATCTTCAACATAATTCAAACTTGTGAAATTCATATCCAGAAAAGAAATAATCTTGTTTCCTATAGAAAATGTCATACAAAATTATGTTGCTTCTTCCACACCACATGGTTTATGTAGAAGTACGTTATAGCAAACTGCTCTGCTAATACCACCATAGTTGGTTCTAACTCTTCCATTTGACCCCAGATGAGGAATGTCGCAGAATATGCGTTTTTATTTGTACTAAGAGTAGTGAACAAAAGTGAAACATTGCACAAGCACATCATACAAGAAGAAGTGCTTATGCTTAGCTTATATACGAGCTACGACGACGACCATATAGTGTGAAGCTCTACTATATTCCTACCCCCATGTTTTGTGTCCCCAAAGTATTATGGAATTCATACACTAAAAATAACAAATTTAAGAAATTTTCTCAAGCAGCTCATATATAGAAAGAAAACAATGATAAAGGTCCTTGTGTTAAAAAAAAACATTTGAAAAGTCAAGCCCGTAGAAGTTGGATGGAGGTAATTTTTAGGGGAATTGATAAGTCAGGGAAAATTTTTGAAAAAGTTGCTTCAATGGTTTTGACTGGAAGTCAAGGAAAGCTTAAGCTTAAGCACATTCTTTTAAAGCTCTTGAAACCAAGTGATTGAAAAATAGTAATGCAAAGTAAGTAGTAGTTAAGAAGACCAAATTTGGTTCAATTATTAGTAGAATGTGGGGAAATCCGTCATTTCTAAAGCATTTGAAAAAAATTTGTAGCAGACATTTTATCAAAATTGCTTTCAATTAAGTTCCTTCTTCGTTGGATAGAACAATCATTAGAAGTTGTACTTATGGACCAAGTTGGTCAGCTACAAAATTTTTGTTGGTGTGCCCCAGGGCTTTGTCCTGGGTCCAACACTCTTTTCTATTTTTATTAATGATCGTCTCTGTCTAGAATCTCGAATCGAATGATATGCTTCGCTGATAAAAAAATCTGACAATGATAAAATTTTTTAAACGAAATAAGAAGTCGTGTGAAATTTGAATCTTCAAAACTTCAATGCTGGCTTTCATGATACGTCTTTGCATCAAGGAAACTGAACATCTCGAAATTCTTGATAAGTGAATCACTGCCGAAGGGCCAGGAACTCGATGTTTGAGCTTCCTGAGGTGAGGCAAGCAGGCTTTTTGATCTGGACAATATCTGTTCAATTTATTCACGTCCAAAGCTCGAGTAAAACATCTCTGGGCTGGCTCATCATCATCTGTGCTCCAGTGACTAACTTCGGTCTCTTGGACAGTAAATTCAAAGAAGAACGTTCAAAATAATTGGTGACAATATTGTGTTTGATGCATTTCCGTCACTTGAAAACCACCGTAATTTCTCTTGTCTCAACCTTCTACGTCAATATTTAACGGGTTATGCTCAAGTAAAATAGCCAGTTGCATCATTCTTCCTCCTATGTAATTTTACCGAAACATACTCGTGCCTCCAAGAATGCCACTAATTTAATCACAGTTAGTGATATTTTCAAGTATAGAGCTTCGTTCTTTACCCGTGCTTCATGAATGTGGAATGTTTTACTGTCTTTTTATGTCTTTTCAATATTCAGGTACTCTAAGTCAATATGCTCACACTTTCTTTGAAACCCTCTCTTCTTCCACTGTAACTTTGCCATAAAAAAGGGTACCAAAGACCCCTTTAGAGCTAAGTTATTGCTAAAAACAGATATTTATCTAATTCACCAAATTTTCAAACTCTAGCTACGCACTTGGCCTTATTTCATATAACCTTGCCAGATAGGTTAGGTATAGCTTTTGTTATAATATCACCTTCATCCCCTTCGGCGGCGTATTCTTAACTATTTTCAATAGAATAACTTTTGATGTCAACACTCAAGAGTGGTGTTATTCTATGTCACTTTGATGATTTATTTTTATGTTTTAAAATAACGAAATAAAAAAAAAAAGCAAAACGAATTCGAAAACAGAAATAGAAAAATAAAAAGAAGATGAAATTGAGATATACAAAGGGAAAGGTAGGTCTAAAGAGAGAGAAAGAAACAGAGCTGCTAAAGTGGATGATGGATTTTTGACATCACACCTAAAAGAAAAATTTTCTAGGTAAATGCCATTTAGATACAATAAGAATTTTGAGTTTCAATCTAAGGTATGAATGTTTGTACGGTTTTTTTTTTTTTTTGAAGCTAAATGAGATTGGTATTAAGCTTTATCCTTCCTTCCTGCCTGCCTTCCTTCCGTCATCGCATCATTGTATATACAAAGTCTTCGTCGTCATTTTCGTCTTTTATTTAGGTATAAGTTGATTCTTTCTCTGATGATTCTAAATCTCAGCCAAAAACAGAGATTGACACTTCCTGATAGGATTTAAAAAAGTTTGTATATGTTTGTGTGTGCAGGAAGAAATTTTCAAGGGTTTTCTTTTAAAGCAAAGAAACACAAAAAGTTAAGGAATTTAATTTTTTCCTTATACTTACATATATTCCCATATTACTCAATGGTTCTTTAAAAGTTGTATTATGTGTGTGGAGAGGTGTAAAGGCATTCTTATCCTTGAAAATTAAGAACAATATTCAGGCGTTATATATTTATACAAAATGGATTGTCTTCATGATAAGACAAACTACTATGCTTTTGAAAGAACTACTTCATTAATTTACATTGTCTCATTCGAATTTTTAAAAGCTATATCTAAAAAATCTAAAGTGAAAGATTGATTTTTAAAATCGCATTTGAACTAACGCTATCAAAAATCTAAGAGAAGTATAGTTTGATTGCCAGCAACAAAACTTTACTAACCAGTGTAATTTTTTGGTCAACTCAAAATCTGACCATCTAAAGAGTCTTGCGAAATCGAATTGCACGGTGTACAATTATTAACATCGCTTCAACAGGATTTTCGAAAATCGATGGTGTAAAATTGCGATTTTGGCAAGAGCTTGCTTGTTGGAATTATATCATCGGTGTCCAATGTCTAAAAGATATTGGCCTTAACGAATGCAAGAGTCATTATAGTAAGTTACTATGCTATAAAGAACTAACATTTGTCAAGCTAAAATAAAATCAATACTAAAACGCATTAAAATTGTCAAACTTTATTGCAAACTGGAAAACTTGGCAATAGCAGTTCGTAAACACTCTCTTTTGGCTCGTCAAGAAGCACCTTTTACTCAAGAAATACTGACATTATTGCTGCAGTAATCCGTAAAAATATAAATAAATTAGGTAGAGCAACAGCGCGTAGAGAACTAGGGCCTAGTGACTTACAACTCTCAACCATTACTGTGTGCGAGTCATTTCGGGAATTCAGGTGACCTAAAGATTTTATTTCGAATCTGAACCGCTAATTTGAGAAAGCATTTTTCAGGAAAAGTACTTCTCTTGGATGATTTGTTAATTCCTCGCAAGAGGCAATACCCGTGAAAAAAACTTTAGTGGCACAGGGATAACAGTACAACGCGCTAACCATCACGCCACGGGTAGTATTTACGAAAAGCAAGTACATATGTCGATTACTTTTCGAAAAAAGGTTATGTAAATTTTCATTGAAAAATCATTTTTAATTTTGGGGCCCATTTTTACCTCGGAAGCTTATTTAGAATTGCCACTTTTGGGGCTCGGAAAGTCCAAGAATAACTGTGGCAAATAAAAATAATTGGCGTGAGTGAACGTTACTTTTTAAAAAATCTTGCTGCTATAATATTGCAATGAAAAGATCGCACTACCGAGCTCTCATTAGTTAGTTTTTACGAATAGAAATATATCCAATATTACTATTTACACTCTATAGGGCTCTTAGAAATTAGGCCCCAGGAAATAAGGCCCCAAAGAATAAAATGAAATAAAGCCCCAACAATTGGGTGATTTTTCATAATGAAATAAAGCCCCATTTTTAATGTGGAAATAAAGCCCCAACAAAATGAAAAAAGGCCCCAAGAAATAAATGAAATAAAGCCCCAATATTTTGTTTCCTAGTGTTTTTATTTTTAGAAATGAAATAACACCCAAAACTCATACAAATACTTGCATAGTGTCCTGCACAGCCTGTCTGCAGCAAGGGCATTTGAAACTGTTTTCATTATTTGCAATCGATTCTGCTTGTAATTTCAAACTACAAATTGAACATGTTTTTAAATGTTTGCATAGCAAAAACACTATATTGCTTCTTTGATCTTTGCAAATGACGCAAACACTGTCCTCAGGAATCGGCACTTGTTCTTCGTTTGTTTCGCCATCAGCGAGTAACAGAATAGCTGAAAAAAAAATCGCGCGACTTTGTCAGCTTGATGGTTTTCAACACGATCCTTATATTGAAAAGCATCAGTAAGTAACAGAATAGCTGAAAAAAATCGCGCGATTTTGTCAGCTATTCTGTTACTTACTGATGCTTTTCAATATAAATATCGTGTTGAAAACCATCAGCGAGTAACAGAATAGCTGACAAAATCGCGCGATTTTTTTCAGCTATTCTGTTACTTACTGATGCTTTTCAACTGAAAAAAATCGCGCGATTTTGTCAGCTATTCTGTTACTTACTGATGCTTTTCAATATAAGGATCGTGTTGAAAACCATCAGCGAGTAACAGAATAGTATCCGTTAAACACTTGGAAGGGTTTAAATCAAAAATATGATTTTTTATGTATAGCTCTGGGTCCTCGATTAGCGGATTTTCTCAATACTTTTTGTGAAAACAATGTTGTTTTGGCAATTTTAAGTAAATTATGCAAAATGAAATAAGGCCCCAAATTGTTTTTCAAAATAAAATGAAATTAAGCCCCAAATTTAATATTTAATTTAAAAAAAATGAAATAAGGCCCAAAAAATAAAATAGCACCCCAAAATTAGAGAATTTTCATTGTTGTTGTTTTGTATGCCTTTTTTGGGGCCTTATTTCATTTTTTCTTTTGGGCCTAATTTCCTGGGGCCTAATTTCTAAGAGCCCTCTATAGGTGCCACATGAGTAACGAAACAGTAGCCATTCAACAAGTACTGTCTGAAGATAAAACTCACAAGAACATTTTAAAATCTTCGATGCCTACTGTCGCTAATGGACTCGATAGATACAGCATTTCAGGTAGGGCTGCAGCAGCAATAGTAACCGCAACTCTTCAAGACATCACAAAGGAAAAAGATGATAATGTAGTAGATTGAAATAAAACAAGTCGAGTTTGCGAAAAGGAAAGGAGTTTTCTGGTAAAATAGCCTTTAATAATCCAAGATTCGTTTGGACTATATTATGATGGACGAAAGGATAAAACTCATTCAATGAAAGATTCTTCTAGAAATCGTTTCCGAGGAGCATAGATGCAAGTCTAGTCAAGGAGCAAAACTTAGAATACATGTGACACATTTCCTTATCGAGTTGAAAACCTATCAATTAAAGAAACCAAATAAAAGACTTATTAAATGAAAAGGATGTATGTATACTTAAATAATTTTGTTGTTTTAGGCTTCAAAGAAGGTGTAATAAGATGCCTAAAAAAAAATAATACAGAGAACATTGCAGTGGTTTATCTGCCAACTACACGTTAATGAACTAACATTGAGACTCTTACTAGAGCATCTTGATGGTGCTACGACTGGACCTCAAAGCTTTATGGGACTTTTAAATAAATTAGGTGGCACAACAGTCCGTAGAGAACCAGGACCTAGTGATTTACAACTCTCAACCATTCCTGTGTGCGAGTATAATTGCAGGGATGGAGGGGACCTACAGTTTTTATATGCCGAATAATCCGAACGGCTAATTTGAGAAAGCACTTTTTCTTGTCAAGAACTACTCTTAGAGAATTTGTCAATTCCTCACAAGAGGCAGTAGGTACCCGTGAAAAAAACTTTAGGTGACACAGGCAGGGATCGAACCCAAGACCTCTCGCATGACAGTCCAACGCACTTTTTTTTTTTTTTTTTTTTTGTAAATTCATTTTTATTCATTCAATCTTAAACCTATCTTAAAGCTAGACAAAAATTCATAAAACTAGCCTAATTAACCATAACTTACAACTAACTTACTGGTCCCATACGGACACTCTAAGTTAAACAATAATACTTAATGCTAATGCCTTTCGGCCCTAAGATCTATTTAACTTCAAATCCATTTTATTTATTTTTTTTATTCATTAGAAAATTTCAAAAAAACTAATATCAATATCCTTTTTTTATTTTTACTTAAAATCTACTTAAAATAAGGTCCTTAAATAAAACTTAAACTAACTTAAACTACCTATTCTACCTATAAACTACTTAAAACTAGAACAGCCACAGCAGCAAATCTAACTATATAACATTTTTTGTTTTTCATATTTTGTTGTCTCTTTTTTTGTATTTTTTTTTTTTTTTTTTATTCCATGTTTTTTTTTTGTTTTTTTGTTTTTTTTTTTTTTTTGTATTTTTTTTTTGTATTTTTTTTTTGTATTTTTTTTTTTTTTTGCTTTTGTGCCACCATGCCTATTCTACTTAAAACTAAACCCTAAAACTATAAAACAAGTATGTAAGCCGGCCAAGGCTTAAAAACCCCATCCCGACTACTCACTATTAAGTGCCGATTGAAGCCACCAAAACTGGTTCTCCTGTTTCACCCTATCAGTTCGGTCCCGTTCGGACACAGCCCTACTGAACCGAAGGAGCTCTGCTCCATCTTGTGCCATGACGTCCCGATTGTACAGGAGTCGCCTATCCACGGTTCGTCGTCTGACGTGGTAGATTAGCGGAACTGCCAATCTATCCTGTATCAGACCGCATCTGTCTAAAAAGAGGAATGCCTCTGGTGGAATGAAGCCGCTCAAGCGTGCACTCTCAAAATACTCGTCGTTCGGATAGAACACCCCGAAAATTAAATTGTTGGTCGAAGACATAGCCCTTGCAATGTGACCTCGGACGAGTTTTATCACGAAATTGTCAATTCTGTTGATTCGAGCCCCGTTGTATAGGACCTCGTTGGAATAGTAATGCACGTAAGAAGATTCGGCTGTTCGATATAAGCCGGTACAGCGTCGTAAACACTGCCGCTCGAACACCCGAAACTTCTCCATCTGGGAAGGGGCAACGTTGAACCACACAGGACAACCATAAACGATCATCGGCCGTATGAGGGCCATGTAGCAAATTACCTTCACTCTGGGGTCAAGCCGACTGCTAAAAAACAGCCGTTTCGTCAGAGCGAAGGCTCCTCTGGCCCTGGTCAGAGCAGCATTTATATGTCTGTCGAAATATAAATACTGATCTAACCAGATACCGAGGTACTTCACTACACTTTTGCTCGCTAATGGCTGCCCGTGAAGATCAACGATAACCATCTTGCGCCAATTCTTGCACGTATCCCTCGTGGCCCTAGCCAACGGAGTCCGGAACAGAATTGTCTCCGACTTATGGACATTTATTTTCAGTTTCCAGTCGTCGCAATATCGCTGAATCTTGTCGAAATCACGCTGCAAGAGAATTCTAATAACCTCAACCTTTCGGGCCGTTCTGTACGCAATAAGATCGTCGGCGTACGCAATTGCCTTTGTAAGACTACCTATCAGATCGCTGGTGTAAATGCTGAAGAGAATCGGCGAATTCACCGCTCCCTGTTGAAGACCATTTTTAATTAAGAATGTTGTGGTAGAAGTTACATTGCCACTTTTGACAACAAACTTTCTACCGTTAAGCATATCATAAAGTATATACAACAATGGCTTGCTTATGCCAAGCCTGCTCAGTTTTAGGTAAAGACCCTCTAACCATACGGTGTCAAAGGCCTTTTCCAAATCAACCAAAACAGCACCTGTGCATTGTTGTTTTGTTTTATTCCATTGGATATCAGAAACGAGTTTAGACGCAGCATGAATTGTGTCATGACCCGCCTTGAACCCGAACTGTTTATCCGGAATTATTTTGTTGTCCGCAGCCCACTTAGTCAGAGCCCTATTGATGATCTTTTCGAAAACTTTGCTGATGCTCGGAAGAAGACTTATCGACCGAAGATTTGACGGGTTGGAGTTGTCCTTTCCCTTTTTCGGGAGAGGATGAACCACAGCGGTCTTCCAATGCCCTGGATAATATGCATTATTCAGTGCATTATTGAAGAGTGTGGTGTAAATGTCAATTGCCTCCATCGGTAAATGTCTTAGTACAACGTTGGATATACCATCGACACCTGCTGACTTTTTGTTTTTTATTGAGTTGAAGATTAGCTGAAGCTCAACCTTCGTTACTAACAAGGGACTTGGTCCCGTTTGCTCGGCGATTATGGCATTTGCCAAGTAATCGTCATTGAACCGCACGAAACCGCGGTTCTCAGATCGCCATTGTGTTATATCATTTCGAAGGTAAAAATGATTAAGTAGGGCTCTGCTTTCCAGGTCGTGGTTGGGGCGAATGCTAGCATTCACCTTGTACACTTGCTGGAAAGCAGCTCCCACCGCCTCCACTTTTTCCTTCGGATCTTCAATTATAAAAAAGTCATCGTCAAAGATGGCTTCTTCTGGATCTATTTGCGCTGTCCTGAGTACGTCTGTGTTCTCGTCAGTTCTTTGAAGTTTCAGACACGGAAGGTCATTGTCGTTCTTTTTCCTGAATATCTTGTTGATTTTAGGGAACATACTAGGGTCACTGGACTTAACTGACCGGATCTTGCGGTCCCAGTACTTGTTAATCGATAACCTGTAGTTCTCCTTAATCAACAGATTGACATTTTTTATTGACGACTTCAGTGTCCTAACCTCCAAGTCGTGTGGGTCTGTAAGTCGTCTGTACAAGTTTTTGAGTCTTGTCAGTAAGCCACTCTTGTGCTTACGTAGTGCGTCAATAGTCGCGTTTCTGTAAGCGTCCATTTGGTCCCGTTCTTTGTACTTTGGTATTGTCCGTTCCATCGTTCGTTTTATTGTTTCGTCCATTTTTTGTAAATGTTGGTCAATTTCTGTATTTGTCAGGTTTCTGTTGTTTGGTGGGGCTATGTCACTCGAACGAAGTTCTCTCGCTAAGGCGTTGGTGAAACGAGGCCAGCGCATCTTACTGTAATTGTAAGAATGCGTTGCAACGTATTCCTCCAACTCCACGCGTTCGTTCGGAATCTGCATTACAGCAGCCAGTCCGCAGTGATCACTGTCGTACTCGACTGTCTGTAAGCAGTTTCGAGGGTGATTACCCACTTTGTCTGTAACTGTCAGTCTGGTGTCGTACAGCAAAAGATCCAGAAAGGAGCCGGTTCTTGGATACGATGGCTTTTCAGTAGCCAGCAGGTCGACGCCATATTCAACGCTGTAAAGATCCATCAAATTAAAAAGATGGTTACCTCTGGGATTACTATGTTGATTTCCCCAATCTTCATGTTTTGCGTTCAAATCACCGGCCAAGATGAAATAGTTTTCTTCCAGGCTCAGTTTCAGTTCCCTAAAAAGAATCTCGAGTTCTGAAGCAAAGTAAGTAACCTGCGGAGCTCCAGCCGCATAAGCCGCAATCATATACATCCGCTTCCCTTGAGTGAGAGAGATGCATACAACGCAAACTTCTAGCGTCTTGAGCTTTCGCAATTCATTGTTGTATATGACTTTATAATTAATGCCTTTTCGTATAAAGAGAGCGACACCGCCCCCTTGAGTGGAGTCGGGCCGGTCTCTTCTTACGATATTGTAATTTTTATGAGTCAATTTGTGTTTGTGGTTTAGCTTAGTTTCGCTAGCCATAAACACATCGGGACTGTAGTCTTTCAACAGTTGGAACATATTGGCTCTTCGTTCAATCCTAATCAGTGAATTTACATTCACAGCTAGGACTTTTAGGCGCGTCTCCGGCAGCGCGCCCATTATGGTCTTAACTGCGCCAGGCCAGGCAACAAAGAGTAGAGATGATCTACCCTTTTGCCTTGCTCCTTTATCTGACTTTGCAGCCCTGTTAGTTGACCTTGAATGCTCAACAACAAAGCTACAATGTCAGGCTGTACCTCTGGTGCCTTAGGCACAGGGGCCTTTGGGGCAACCGTCGGTGGAGCCTGTCTCGTATTCCCATTCCCTGACACCATTTGGGCGTAAGAGAATTTGGGATCCACGAATTTTTGTGTTGGAGCCTGTCGAACTGTTCGACTTCCTTCGGCTTTTTGACTGGCCTGTTTTTGTTTCATTTGCTGGACCTTAGGGCAACCCCTATAGCTAGCCGGGTGCCCTTGGTTTCCACAAAGGACACACTTGAGCTGGGTTAAATCCTCAACCCGCTCATTCCCCAGCTTGCATTCTCCTTCGTTGTGGGTTTCTGAGCACCTGACGCAGCGCAACTGCATATTGCAGTTGGCTCCGGCATGGCCGAACCTCTGGCACTTCGTACATTGTAAAATGTCGTCGTGCCTTTTTAATGTCTCCCAGTGTATGGCTTGATAGTCGAGGCATTTGATTTCCCTCAGACTCTCAAGCCTACTTTGGGGCGATAATGTTACGAGGAACATTGGCAGCCTGTAACCCCCTCGCCTGGACTTCACCGTAGTGAAAGGCTTGACCCCGATGAAATCGAGATCGTCGTTGGCTTTTTGGCGGAGCTCAGCTAAGAGCGCCTCCGGTTCCGTGCAGGAACTTATGCCCTTCAGTAGGACCGTCTTAAATTTTTCGCTTTTCGGTGTGAAGCTGAAGAACTCAGCGGTGGCCTGTTTAAGCACTTCTTTCAGTAGCTTGTATTCGGCCAGTGAGAAGCACTGCACCGAATACCGCTTTTCTTTTTCGTTTAAAATATTTATTACAAAATTGCCCTTAGTGGCCGACTTACATACCTGTTTCAAGTCCTGCAGGTCAACCCGGTAGGTCCTAATTGGTGGCACCTTCTCCTTCTTGGGCTGTGGTTGTTTCTGGTGTTGCTGTTGCTGCTGTTGCTGCTGCTGCTGCTTCTGTTGCTTCTGTTGTTGTTGTTGTTGTTGTTGCTGTTGTTGCTGCCTTGGCTGTAGCTGTTGTTGTTCTTCTTCTTTCTTCGCCTTAGCCGAAGTCGATGGGCCCTCAGACATTGGGCCTGTCGCTTTTAGTGAAGCCTTCATTTTATGCTCCGCTCCAGTGATTTTGATAGCGGGCTTTGGCTGTGGTTGTTGCTGCTGTGGTTGTTATTTTTGTTGCCTTGTTTCTGGCATTTTTTGTTTCGCCTGTTGCTGCTGTTGTTGTTGTTGCAGCCGTTGTGTTGCCTTTTCCCCCTTCTCAGCTGCCTCTTTTTGTCGGCGCGCTTCAATTTTGGCTCTCAGTGCACTGAGAAGGGGCTCCATCTCCTCCTTTAGCTTTTTTAGCTGGTCCTCGTAGGCATCTATTTGCTGCTTTTTTGCCTGCAGCTATTGTGCCAGCTCCATTTCATCGGCTTCGTT
Organism: Eupeodes luniger; assembly: GCA_951509635.1. Lineage (NCBI taxonomy): Eukaryota > Metazoa > Arthropoda > Insecta > Diptera > Syrphidae > Eupeodes > Eupeodes luniger. The sequence goes on from OX608075.1 coordinate 107,108,273, forward strand.
TTCGTTGGGGGCATCAGGCACCTCCATCTCCCTTTCTTTAGGCTGCTCTGGCGGCGCTAGGCTTGAGGACTTCTTTTTATTTTTAGGTGAACGGTAGTGCCCCTCTCCACCTTCGGAGACGTAGTCAATGTCACCGTCTGACGACTCACTTTGTGACGTCATACCTTTTTCTTTTGGCTGCACTTTCTCCCGCATCGCTCCGCGCTTGGCAGCATTATTTCTGCCTACCAGATTGGGCGTATGCCTTCTCCTTTTGGCAGTTGTTGTTGTTGAATTTAAAGTCCCATCAGACTGGTGGCCTGATGATGTTGCGGTGAATTGGGGTACCGCTGATGGCACCACATTCGCATCACCTGATGAATTCGCAGAGGTATCTTTCGATACCCCTGCTCTTTTCTCCTTCTCCATTACTCTTTTTTCCCAACAGATAAAATCAACGATTTCTCTGTTGTGAAAAAAGCACTTAATTTTTTTATTGACTCCGGCTGGGAATTGAACCCACGACCCTTGGATCTGCTTCCGGACTCCACCTCCACTAGGCTACCGTTCAGTTGAATAAACTAGTGGCAACTTGCCAACTTTATCTAAGTCTCAAACACTTGCACTATAATTTAACTTTTAAATAAAATCTGAATAACACTTCTTCGCAGTTTGGAAGTCAAATAACGACTGACAGTCCAACGCACTAACCATCATGCCACAGGTACTTTAGTAGACTTTAAATCAATACCCTGTGATCTACCAGATATATGGAATGCAAACGATCTAAGCACCGATCAATCATATCTCTTTCAGATTTGTACTGCTAGTAACTCTGGTTATTGCCACGAAAATCTTTCAAGAAAGAAGAAACAACCCTGGGAAAATTGTTCATTCCAGACGGCTTACCACGGCAAATAGAATTCTGAGATTGTATGTTTCGAAAAATTCTCCAAATTAAAATCTTTTACACTTGATTTGTTTTATTTTGAAATTTATGGTCCGATGTATTTCCATAAAAACAAAGCCGATTTTTTGCTATGGATCGAAACACTTGCACAAAAGTGTATTTGTTTTGAGATATGTGCCGGCACACTTGAAAGCTGTAATAGATCCTGTGATTCAAAGAAATGTTTTTTTTTGGGCATCCAGAAAATATACTACTTGCGATGTTAGCAGACGAACGGGAATCAATAAAGATGTTAGCTTTGCGGAGGATTCTATAATGTAGAGATTCGTCGTATTCTGGTGTAAGAATATTTGAAAATCCAGAAATTAATTTCAATGCTAAGGACTACATCGATATTGGAAGGAAGTGAACGTTACCGAACCACCACTGTTAATTTTTAACTACCCATAGGAAGTTATTGTAATGGGTCCGATTTGTCGAATTGAAAATTTTGACATTTCTCGACTTTTCAAGGTCCCTAGAGTCAAAATAAAAGATTTTTAGAAAGATGTCTGTGCGTGCGTGTGTACGTACGTTCGTACGTCCGTACGTCCGTACGTTCATGACGTTTTTTTCGTCGTCCATAGCTCAAAAACCAGAAGAGATATCGACTTCAAATAAATTTTTTTATACAGATAATAAGGCAGAAAGATGTAGAAAGGGCTCTCAAGAAAATTGCGTGGGTGGTTTTTTTACTATAGCAGTTTAAAAAAAAGGTGAACATTTTGGTTAACCCTAAATATCTCATGAACAAATGACGCTAGAGGCTTGAATTAAATTTTATATTATATATTGTAACGTGATATAAAATAAGTACATTTTTGGAAAAACATCCAATTGACGGTTTTTTTATAAATCAAATAAACTGAAAACAAATTTGTCACCTCGAAATTTTTACGACTAAAATATGATTTCATCTCCAAAACAATTTTGTGCAACGAAGAATAATGTTTTTGACATGTGATAAAATTTTGGAAAAAATCTAATTGACAGTTTTTTGATAAAAAATAAAAACCTAAACAAAACATTACTCATAGTTGGTAAAAATTGAATTTCGACTCAAATATCTTTTCAAAAACTTGAGCTAATGGCTTCAAACTTATTTTATCTTATAAAAAATATTGTTTTCAACATTCTGAAAAATGTTGAGAAAAATCGAATTGACAGTTTTTTTACTAAAAATAAAAACCTAAAAAAAAATTATAAAAGTTGGTAAAAATTGATTTTCGACTCAAATATCTTTTCAAAAATTTGAGATATTGGCCTTAAACTACTTTAATCTTTCAAAAAATATTGTTTTTAATATTCAGTAAAATTTTGAAAAAAATCGAATTGACAGTTTTTTTACAATAAATTAAAAACCTACAAAAATTTGACAAAAGTTGGTAAAAATTGATTTTCCACTCAAATATCTTTTCAAAAAATTGAGATAATAGCTTTTCACTACTTTAAACTTATAAGCAATATTGTTTTCAACATAAGGAAACATTTTGAAAAAAATCGAATTGACAATTTTTCTTCCAAAAAAATAAAAACCTAAAAAAACAGTACTAAAACTTGTAAAAATGTACTTTCGACTTAGCTTTTCAAAAATTAAAAATATTGGCTTCAAACTTATTTTATTTCACAGAAAATATTGTTTTCGATATTCAGTAATTTTTTTTATAAAAATCTAACAGTCCGTTTTTTCATCAAAAAATAAAATCTACAAAAAATAGTACGCAAATTTGGTAAAAATTGATACATATAGACAAAGTTTTAAGCAAGACAAATCGACAGACGGGATGGGAAGTTATCAGTGTGGGTCGCAACCCAGCCTCTTTTTGTATTTGTATCGGATACAATTTTTCTAAATGGATACAAGAAATCACAAAAACCCTTCTGTAATTTCCGTAAAACCATGGTAACCGATCATTAATTAACATCCTGTCATATCCAAATACTACATAAAAACGAAACATACTCCAATTGAAAGATTAGTACCTATACAAAGTTATCTGGCTCTCCTCTCCTCTGGCTCCGCCTCAAACCAAAAAGTAAATTCATCACGAACTTATATTAAAGGAATACCAAATACCAATATAAACGTGAACCACACGTTCATTTTGATGAAAAAGCGACCCAACCTGAAAATAACTCTTTTATTTTTCTATCAGATCACGTTAATTACACAAAAGAACACACGAACTGTTTGAACGATAGAAAAAAAGTCCTATATGCACTGCATCATACCGCTTGCACTGCTACCACGCATTAACCCCCACTATCGTTCATATACATCGACAATCCCTATGGTCAACAAAAAGGAGAGGTGGCTCGTTACAATTTGACATATCGACAAAACGCAAAAAGGACTCTCGTTCTATGGTATACGTACCGTACATATCGTAAACCCTTTCCAAATTATATCCGCGTATCGGCGTATTTGAACTTTGTACATATCGGCTTTGGCTTTCGGTTGTCGGTTGTCGGTTATCGGCTGACCGGCCAACCGACTTGACTGGGCAACCTAACGGACGACCCACGACGCACGAATGTTTCGATTAACTTTTATCTTTAACATGGAATTTCGGTGTAGCGTGCTGCCGCACGTGTGGTCTAGCAATGGAATGTTGCTTCTGCTCTCCCAATGTCGAATATTCTCGTATATCCTATATGAGCACTTTGTATAAATATAAAAGGAAAGGATACGCACGAAGGACGATAAAGACAAAGCCACCAACAAATAACAAAGGGTTAATGAAAATGAAAACGCTCTTGATGCATATACCTACCAATACCTATCTCTAACGGTACTGCACCCCCAGCGGGCTATACGTCCTATCCTATACGTGCCATTCTGTGATCCAAATTCTCTTTTCAATCTTTAACGAGGATGTGATTGTGAATGGAAGTGAGAGTGCGAGTGTGAGTACGAGAAGGATAAAAAAAAGGTCCTCGAGTCTCATTTCTCATGAGGAAAAAAAAGGATTGTACTTGCGAAGGATAAGTGGAAATTGAATTTGGTGTCAATGGCAGTTTTCATAGCTGCTGCTTCTGCTATTCTTTGACTCTCCTAACTCCTACCTTTTATACCTATTTATGTCGAACTCATACTTTTATTCGTCTGTTTGTTGTGTAATTACTTTAAGAGAGAATAACATATACGAAGGACTTTTCGAACAGTTCTGAACTTGTAGTAATGTGAGGCCGAGGCGGGAAGTTTTTGAGAGAATGTCGTTCCACCGACGCAACGACCGAAAGCCCATAGGGCATGTAGCATGCAAAAGATTAGTGAATAATTGTATGAATGTGTTTCATTTTCAATTGGGCGACGACGACCGACAACAACGACGCCAACTCCAACGCCAACGATACCAAGGACTTACGTATAGATGATAATGATGCTGATGATGACTACAACGCCGTCGACGACGACGAAGTAGATGACGATGTCGACGGACGGACGAACAACTTCAAAGAATTTTTCCATTAAGCGATTTTGATGGAATTAACAGTGCAAAAGGGTTCTTCTTCTCCGCATTTTCATATTAATACAAACTGAATTCAACTCTTTCTCATAAACATCCTTTTTTTTTGGGCGGCTCGAGGGAAGGATCGGCCTTTTTACTTATTATATTTTGTATTTTTTGTACATTTTATGTGTGCCATAAAAATCAATGGCGCTGATGAGATTTGTGCAATTTGGAGTAATGCTTTTGAAAATTTCTCCATTTGCTGGGTTGTTAATTGTGATTTTTAAATGGATTTTGGAATTTTCGGTTTAAGGATATATAATATACTATAGGTACATGAAGAAAGGAGCAAGAAGCAACAAAAGAGGATAAAAGAGAAAGCCAAAGCGGTGTTGGTTTTGTAAATTAACTTTTTTGGAATATTTAATTATTATATTGATGTTTACTGGGGAAAAGATGCGCATATTGTAAAAGAGTTGCGTAGGTAATTTGAATTGAGAAAATGGGCAATTTTGAATTACTCATATACTGAAAGTGTCTACGTATATTTAACCTTGGTAATCGAAGGAATATTTATTTTGGACTTACATAGATTTCTTAAGCTTTTTTGCATTTGATATTTCTTAATTTCAGATTAACTTAATTTGAACCAACGAAAGATACACAATCGAGCAAGGCGTTTAAGTTTCAGGCTTATTATGAAAATGGGCCTTCAAATCAAAAATGCTTATCGTACACTTAGTGAGTTTTACGCTCAATTAAATCATCCAAATGTGCGTAAAATCGGAAAAATAGTGCAAAAGTTTGAGCAAACCGTGAATGCTCAAACAACTCGTACTGCTGAAAACATTGCTGCTGTTCGTGTGGCTGAAAAGGCGGCACGAGTACGATAACTTTTGCGCCAATATATAATAACGGTTTTTGGTAGAGGGGCTTAATACAAGGATTTTTTATTATGGGAGGGGGGTCTATCTCCCCCCTTTAGGCGGTAGGGGCAATTTAAAAAAATTATTATTTAATATGGAAAAAAATAATTAAAAAATAACGGTGATACTTACAATTAAGTTTTATACATTTTTTTAAAGCCAACATTCTGTTTTCTTAGCCAGTTTTTAATTCAAGTCAAAACTATGCGTAGTTTTTTAAAAATTTAATTTTAAACTCAAAATTTGAGTAAAAAAAGTTAAAAAAAAAAGGTTTAAAGTGTAATTTTTCAATACTTCAAGATTATCTACCATTGTTTTTATTTCACAATTTATTGCTCTTATTTGTTTTTGATCAAAAACTGAAAAATAGATGATTTTATGTCTTTTAGTTTTTGAGAAAATTGAAAATAACCACAACTACTATTTTAATTTAATTCTTTTTTTTTTTTTTTTGCTTGAGTGGTCTTATTTTGATAGTAACAATGGTAGGTGCGAGTTTGGGTGTATGCAACACCCCTGCTTGGGAACACTATAGGATTTGGGGTGGGTGCAAGTTGGAGTGCGTGCAAGATGGGGAGGGGGCAAGTTTCGGTGGGTGCAAGATGGGGTGCATGCAAAGTTTCTTTTGCATTTAAATAAGCTGGATTTAAGAAAAATTAATTTACCCTAGGTGTATCTTAATCCATATTCGATTATTACTATCAAAATAAGACTACGTTAATACTTAAGTAAGGAAAAAGTAATTTAATTAAAATATTTTTTCTCAAGAACTAGAAGACATAAAGTCATCTAGTTTTCAGTTTTTGATCAAAAACAAATAACAGCAATTAATTCTAAAAAAAAAACAGTAGATAATTTGAAAGTTTTGAAAAACTACACTTTAAACCTTTTTTTTAATTTTGTTTGCATACATTTTTAGTTTTAAACAATTTTTTTCAAAAACTATGCATAGTTTTGACTTGATTTAAAAACACGCTGATAGACAAAAGTGTTGGCTTTAAAAAAGGTATAAAACTTAATTGTAAGTATTACCGTAATTTTTTAATTATTTTTTCCATTTAATGTACATATTTTTTTTCAATTGCCCCTACCGCCTAAACGGGGAGAGATAGACCCTCCCCCCTCCCATAGTAAAAAAATGCTTGTTTTTAACTGTTCTATACGAATCCGTCATTAAACTTTGTCGCCAAAGTTATCGTACTCTCCCCAATTGCACGATCTAGGCGGCCAATTGACCGGTCCCGAACGTGAAATAAAATATTCACCTAACTCGCCTCTCAATAAGTCCATTGTTGCGCGTGCTGTGTGGCATGCGGCACCATCTTGTTGAAACCACATGTCATTCAAGTCAAGCTCTTGCATTTTGGGCAAAAAAAAGTTGGATATCATCTCACGGTACTTCATATTTGAAGAAGTACTGTCCAATGATGCCACCAGCCCATAAACCTTACTAAAATATGTCTTTTTCTGGATGCATTGGTAGCTCTTGCAATGCTTCTGGCTGATATTCACTCCAAAATCGACAATTCTGCTTATTTACGTACCCATTGAGCCAAAAATGAGCTTCGTCACTCGCTGGAAGAAGCGCGCGATGAACTTTCTTAACAGAGCACGCATTTTCATAATAAAATTTAATAATTTGCAAGAATTGTTCGTTTGTAAGACGATTCATGGTTAAATTAGTTAAGCTGCAAATTTGCAAACTTTGTTTAGGAATAAGTCTTTTCAGTATGACACCAACACCAACTTAGACAAAAGTGGTGTCAGATTTAAATTGGCTTTGACATTGAAATTTTTAATTTTTTAAGCGAGCCACTATGGCGATGGTTTTTTCATTTTGGTGGATTTCTTTCATATTTCGAGTTTTTTCGAAAAAATCGAGGGTCATATCTTTTTGGATATACCTTTACGAAATTAATTTTTTTTCTTGTGGAAGTTTAACAGCTTTCTATATCGCTAAAAACAACACCCTTTCCAACACTTTCCAGACACTTTTATAGAACCTTTTTATTCTTATTTTATGCAGTTTTAATGGGTTTTTCTATAGAATTTTATCTCTTAAAAACTACAAACATATTTCAAACATGCATTGTATTGAATTGTATTGTTTTTTTATCAAGTTTTTAAAGTGAAATAAAGTAACTTACCCTTTTTTAATATATATTTTTCAAACTATGCAACCAACCCAACGACATCAAAAATTCACTTCCTTGATAACACTACCGAAACCGAACGCGAAACTCGACGCGAAAAAGCACTAAAAACTCAAAACACTTTTCTTAAAAAAAAATTATTTAAATACACAGAACTTAAAATTTCACTGAAAACAGATGCATTTAAATACATTATATTTTATGTCGAGACGAACCAAACGCAAAATAAACCAAATTCAAATATTCAAATTTAACCGCCAACGAACATTACCAACCAATACTACCGCACATACAAACTAACGGACCGACTGAGCTGAGCGATGAATGAAAAGAAAATTAATTCACATTTTACGAACAAAAATAAGAAACAATTAACTTCGGAATTAACAAATATTTTGTTACTTGAAATTAAACTCTAACACTTACTTAACATTTTCTTTCAATTTTTTCTAGCGCACAATAAAAAAGAATATTTTAATTAATTTTTTCGTTTCAATTCAAGTTGTGACACGATCGCGATTTCAAGAATTTCACAAACTGTTGTTTTGTTGCACTTCCAAATGCCAAAGAACAAAGATAAAGAGTAGAATAGAAAATTGCTGAATTACTATAAATGTGTGTCATGGCGCTGGCGATTTACCTGCTGAATTGTAGCAGAGTGGAAAATGTATGGACTGCAAACTCTTCGAACCATGGTGAACCAATACTCTGGTTACATGAGTGGATTGAGAAATCGAATAGAATCTGAATAAAGATTTTGATGCATGAATATGGAAGCTGCGCTTTGGTTTGAAAGATGAATGATAGATTGAATTCAAATGAAACTGTAGTGACATTCATTAGAAAAAAAATGTTTTACAATTTAATACAAAAAACAAAGACTTTTAATAAAATAAAATAACGTGCAGCGTAAAAACAAACAAAATGATAAATTCGCATTGTTTCAAGTAGTAGTGGAGTTTAAGGTGTTTTTACTCAAGATTTTCGGGGCATTATTTTTTGATTTAGTTTTTATTTGAACAAAACAACTGTCAATTAAATTTGTATATAACTTCTCACAAGTCTAAAAAAATTTGTTAAACAAAATAAGTTTTAAGTCGATGAATATGAAGATGAAGACATAACTCTTGAGATATTTGAGTGGAAAATAAAAATCAACACTGGCTTGATTTCCTTAAAAGTCATTTCTGGATTTCTTGATATTATTTGTTGTTAAACAAAACTCACATATTTGTAAAAAAAAGGCCATGGATTTAGATTAAAGGGACCTTCAATAAATGTCAACATTTTCAACGACTTATCGAACCGTATACAATAACATCTTATGGGAAGTTAAGAAACTAATTGTTTTTAGAACGAAATCAATAAATGTTGAATTCAAGGGGGGAGAGTAAGTTGAACGACCAAAAAATGAACGAATATTCGTCCATTATGACATTTCATTCACATGGTTTCTTTTTATTGGTCATTTTATATGCACAACGAAGACTAGAACAAAAAACATTTAATTCGTTCAAGTGTGGATCGTATGTGGAACGCGAAAGGAGTTTGACAGTTCGTTACAATCAGATTGCAATTTGCGACGAACAATTTATTTTCTTTAATTTATCTCATTTCGATAGTTAAAAAGCTAATTTTATTACCTTAAGGTTCACTTAAGCTATATTGCTATCTGTTTTGTTTACAATTTGGACAGAATTTAGGTTTATTATTATTATTATTATTGTTTAAAATCACATTTGTTCATTAATTCGTCAGCCGTAGGTTGCTCTTATAAGAATAGTCCTTAACAATCAAAACCGATATCAGCCGAATATCGGGTTTCGTAGAGGTTTCAGCCGAGAAGGTACTTCAAGTTCAAGCTTTGTGTGTTATTACACTCAGACTTTCTGTATGCTGCGTGTTTCGCATATTTTATTTTGAACACACATCCCGTCAATCTCGCATTATCACACTTGGATGTTTTTCGGTTGCGTGTTTTTGACAGTTCTCTTTCATTGTTTGTTCTCATCCACAAAGTCAAAGTGTGAAATTAATTAAAGAAAACTGCACTTTTTATATAAAATTCAATACGAGAAACACTCATAAGAAGTAAAATGTCATTTGAAGTGATAAATAATTTATTAGATACTACAGCAATGATTATTGACATCATGAATAGGGATAATAATTCCCAAGTAAAAGAAAAAAGGGAATTGGATTAAAATCTGGAGAGAATCCTTCACTTTCTTGATAAAAGAACTAAAATCAAATGATAAACCATCGTTTTTAAATCATATAACGATGAATGAAGAAACCTTTAAGCTTTAACCTGCTTTTGTCGTTCATTTAAAACGACATTAAAAAAAATACAATTTTGAGAGACAGAGAAGTTGGCTATCACTTTGTTCCAACGGGTGAAACATTCCAAAGCTTAAACTACCAAGCTTCTCAATCATTCCTTCATTTAAATTCATTCGGTTATAAGGTCTTTGCTCCACTTGAAATTGTCCATTCGCATATTTCTTGTTTACTCGGAAACAGTAGAAACAATAATAAAGCAACCTTAAGAAACAAACAAAGGCAAACAAAGAAACCATCCAAGACAATCCTGAACCCACAACTTTGCGGGTTGAGACTTTTTAAAGTATTTCTATTTCACCTACTTTCTCTTTCGCACTTATTTGCGTCTTTCTAAAAATGTCTGAGTATAATAACACACTTTGTGAACTGTGACTGTGGTAGTACATTTTAACAATATCAATGCGGAGTTGAAGAGTTGTCTTTCAATTTTCAGTTATGACGTAGTTCTTACATGCCAAACAGCTTCAAAAGTGACAGCTGCTCTAACAACAACTATTCCAATAAATACTTTTTGTTTTTAACCCCTTGAACAGAATGAGATGTAGCTGTAGCTAAAAAAATCGCTGTAGTATAAGCTGTCAATAAAATCGCTCACTATGTAGCAAAGGTCGCCCACAATGGTGTAGCGCAGGAAGAACGTCAGCTGTCATTTTTGTTGACATTTGTGTTTAGTCTTGTGACTATTGTAATTTTTGGGCAACTTAATTTTCAATTTGTAATATAAAAAATGGACCAACGCGATGAAATTGCATTTATTGCAATGATAATGCAAATGTGCTATTGCGGAATGAAGCTTTTAAAGAAGAGAAAACGAAGGTGGTGGGTACGTCCTTTGTACCAAGAAAGACCTACGAAAGGTTTCTTTGAAACAACTTTTCAGGTGGGGTAAAATGTTTAATGGTCTTGCTTAAATTATCATAAAACCTTTCAGTTTATCAAAAACAATGACGAAGAACTATTTTTTAAGGCCACTCGGCTAACCAGGATGCAATATGATTTGTTGTAGTCTCTTGTAAATTCAAGCCTACAAAAAAAATCCATTAGAACTCCAATAAGTCCAGAGTGTAGGATGGTGGTAACATTATTGTAAGTCATATTTCAAAATCGAAATTATTTATTAAATATCCACTCTATTCAGGTACTTGGCGCAAGGGGTTTCACCAAACTACTTGGCTTGGGCTTTCAGGATGGGAGCATCCACGGTTAGACAAATCATCATTGAAGTCTGTGGAGTATTTTGGGACGTACTATCTCCGGTTTATATGCCAAATTGCAACATGGGAGATTGGAAAGACATCAGCAACGAGTTCGACAGACGATGGCATATGCCCCACTGCGTCGGTAGCATCGATGGAAAGCACGTTGCTATAAAGCGTCCGCCAAACTCGGGTTCTAAATATTATAACTACAAGGGATTTTTTAGTATTGTGTTGCTTGCTGTTTGCGATGCTAACTATACCTTCACCGTAGTTGATGTAGGAGCTTATGGTAGCCAGAGCGACGGTGGTATATTTAGCAATTCCGGATTTGGAAAGCAAGTGTTTCTCAACAAAATTGAATTGCCACCACCCGAAAAACTTCCCAACTCCAATAAAGTAGCGCCATACTTCTTTGTTGCTGATAATGCGTTCCCTCTTAGACAAAACCTGATGAGGCCCTACCCTGGAAATTTATTGGATTTACCACACGAGGTTTTCAATTTCAGGCTCTCTAGAGCACGTCGAATAATCGAAAATACCTTCGGTATATTAGTTGCACGGTGGAGGATTTTAAATAAAGCCATAGAATTTCACCCAGAGAAGGCAGATAAGGTTGTGCTAGCTTGCACTATAATTCATAACTTTATAAAAAAGACCGATGAAATGTACAATTCAAAATCATATTGTCCTGAAGGATATTTAGATGCATACGACAGCGACGGTGAACGAATCAATGGATTGTGGCGCAGAGAAACAAACGACTTATTATCTGTTCGAAGATTTGGGAGCAACAACAGGGCGGAAGGAGCATCTCAAGTTCGAGAAACAATCACAAAGTATTTTTTAAGAGAAGGCCAAGTACCTTTCCAACCAAAGTAATCTTTTAACAATCTTGTCGACAGCAAATTTTTGCAACAAAATATTTGAATAAATATAAATGTTTTTTTTCCCTTTCATATTTACACTATGTAGTATTCTTTGTTTCTCAAATAACTATTCATTGCACTAGCTTCTAGTTTCTGATAACAAGATTGTATCTTCAAAATTCAAAACTCTAGCACTCTTATTGACGAAATTAGAGCAACAGGACCAGGAGGACATTGCTTTTATTTCACTTGTTATGCAGATGTGCTATTTTGCTTTGCAGATCAGGTGGGTACGTCCTTTGTACGAACAAAGGAAAACAAAAGGATTCTTCGAAACCACCTTTAAGTAGCATCGATGGAAAGCACGTTGCTATCAAACGTCCGCTAAACTCTGGTTCTAAGTTCATCAACTACAAAGGTTTCTTTGATAATAACATTAACGACATACCTCTTTTATATACATGTATATTGAAGATATGCATGCATACCTATGTTTTGTTAAATAAACACAAACTATTTTCGTAACAAAATGTTTTTTTTTTATTTGCACTTGGCACCAGGTTTTTGATTCACATCAGTCTTACATAAATTATTATTTAGTTTTAACTACATATAAAATAAAGCACTTTAAGGTACATATGTATGTGTGCGCTATATATTTGGTCCTTAGGATTCCACAGCCATATCAATGTATTTGTATTCTTGTTCCCGAAACTAAGTTTTTTGTAATCCTTATTAATTACAAAACATCAGTTTTGAAAACGCTAATAATAATATGATGAATGGTTTTTTTTTTGTGTTTTAAGAAAAATAAAAATGTATTAGCAAGTTCATACATTTTCATTTTATTTCTCAAAACTCGCGAAGAAAAACCATTCATTATATTATTATTAGCGTTTTCAAAACTGATTTTTCAAATTGTAGAAATTCACTCGTCGGGTAACATATTTTCGATATCATTTAAGTATCTTAATACTTCAAGTTTTGCTTGATTTTTTAAATTTTTTGGAAACTTTTTAATTTTTTTTACTAAAGATTGGCAGAACAATTCATCCTCATCAGGATCAGGCAAAACAGAAGCAGGGGGAGGAGCTGCAACCGTTATCACTTGGGAAGCCTCCCGAGGTTTTTCTAGGAAATCCTGAACCGATTTCATGGCAGCTAAAAATGATGACTCCATTGTCATTTTTTGCCTCTTTGCAGTTCCGTTAGAGCTCGAGAGTGTGGTTGTTGGAACAGGTTCTTGGAAATCCAATTCCGGTTCTTCAGGGCTCTGACAAGTGAACGAAAAACTATTAGTGTCCAATGGAGTGAAGGGTGCGGTTCCCTGTGAATCATTTCTATCTTCGATATTGCTTTCCGTAGATGTAATATTACTTGTCGTACTGAAAATATAAGTAAAATATAAAAAATTTATGTATAAACATAATAAATACACTTACGGTCTTGGTTTCATGTGTTCCCTAATGAATTCCATTTGGTCACGAAACTTCCAAGAAGATTCCGGCTCTTCAGCAGCTTGACCAGATTTTGGTTTTTTATTAAATTCCCTGGAGAAGCTTTTTGCATACATCAACTAATAAATTGGTTTTATTAAATAATGCTTGCAAATAAACAATTTAAGCCAGTCAATAATTCTGAGAACTAACAAATTTTGCTCTACTTATTAGGATGAGGAGAATGCAATATAAACACAATAATTTATCACCACGAAATAAAAGAAATCTACTTTTTTTTCATCAGAAGCAAAAACAAAGTTAAAAAAGAAGAATTTGTGTTTATATTTTTATGAAAATACATCCTGAGATCTAAAAAATATTAACTGGCTTAAATTATATACTTATTTGGTAATCCCAATTCATCCGCAATATTTTTCCAAATTGCCGCTTTCTTCTTTATGTTCTTGTAATTAGGATTAGTTAAATCCCATAAAATTGCATGGCATCTAACAATTTCAATTAACTTTTCATTTATATCAGCCATATTTTTCAATTTCGTTGTTTACCTTTAATAAATGCCGGTTTGCACGTTCACAGCTGTTTTGATAAATTCATTCGGGCATGTTCAACGCATATGAAATTTATATTTGAACTGAATTTGTATGGTAGCATACTATAAAAAAGTTACGAAACCAGAAAAAATTCTCAAATGCATTGAACGTTCCCAAAAAAAAAGTGAAAAGTCAAAGAATGAAATGGGTTTCCCCTATCTGTCATCTCAAATGTAGCTTGTAGCGCCGCAAAAAGTTAAAGTTGAGTCAACTTGCGCTGCAGCTACAGCTACAGCTACAGCTTCTCATTGTGGCGATGTATAGTATTTTCATATCTTTTAACTTTGACAGTGCTACAAGCTACAGCTACAGCTACACCATTCTGTTCAGCCAGTAAGACCTTTGACGCAAAATTTTAAAGAACATTTTACTAGTTAGCAACTAGCTTAATATTTAGCAATTTACTAAGGGATTCCAAAATTTTAATCTTTTGGTAAAAAGTAAATTTGCTAGTTGGGTTTATTAAAAAACGAGCATCCAAACATGTCTAAAAAGTGACAGTTCTTGAAACTAAACAAAGCAACTACGTTTAAACAGACCTTTTAATTGGAATTCCCGAATGTTGACTGGACCATTCCAACCACTGCCTATATATAAGAATAATTGCACAGATGTCATATGGATTAAGCTAATTTCTAAAAGTTAAATTAGCGATTCCGTAGTAAGATGTTAAAATCGTTTAAAATTAACTAAATCAACTTTTATAGCCCAGTAAATTGCTAAAAATGGATTAATCAAGGAAGTGGAGCTAAATTTTTAACGATCTTGTAAGATTTTAAAGTTCCTAGCTGAAAATATAAATCTTTTAATTTTCAACCATTTAAGCAACTTATTATCACTCATCATTTTCTTTAAGTTACAATCATATTTTAAAATTGTATTTTGATGTATAGCAATTAACTAAATCCACAACTGAGTTTCTGACAGTTCCCCTTATTTTGGATTGTTTGCTATGTTTTTTCATGAAATGTCAATATTTACAACTGATGCTAGCAAATTAATGAAATTTAACTTAAGCTATAAAATATTGCATAATATGTAATTTTTTGAATATATGTAGTAATAATAGATCATGGTCCTATTTCACTAAGCACTTCAAAAGTATTTGTTCTTTGTGTTTCACCAAACACTAAACTTTTCAAATTATATTTAGAATTTTGAAAAGCTTTTAAGTAATATGCAAAGAGATATTTTCAATTTTCAAGCAAGGAAGAATGTGGAATACCTTACCACACTCTGTTTTTTCCCAGCCATTGCAATATTCAGGAATTCAAAACCAATGTGCACCGACACCTCCTTTCAACCTCTCTCTACTCTTCTTAATGCTCACACTGTGTCATTACATAATAAGGGTAGTAATATCCCCTTCAGTGTGCGCTTATTATAACAAACAAAAAAATGTCGAAAACCTATACAAATTTGAAAATGAAGAAGTAAATCTTAGGGTTTAAGTTTTAGTAAGTTAGAAATAAGTTTTAGAGCTTACGCTTTGTTTCGTACTTATTTTAAGAATGTATTATTTTGAAAAGGCTATTTAATCCATCGAAATCGTAGTCATCCTTCAGTGGAATTCGACATTTCAAGCAAAAAATGTTTATTTTAAAAATCAGTTGTAAATAACTTTAAAAAAAAAGAGGCTAGGATGAGACCCACACTGATAACTTCCCATCCCGTATGTCGATTTGTCTTGCTTAAAAGTTTGTCTATATGTATGCATTTTTACCAAATTTGCGTACTATTTTTTGTAGATTTTATTTTTTATGAAAAAACGGACTGTTGGATTTTTATAAAAACTGTACTGAATGTCGAAAATACTATTTTCTGTGAGATAAAATAAGTTTGAAGAAAATATTTTTAATTTTTGAAAAGCTAGCTATTTGAGTCGAAAGTAAATTTTTAAAAAGTTTTAGTATTGTTTTTTTTTTAGGTTTTTATTTTTTGTAAAAAAAACTGTCAATTCGATTTTTCTCAAAATTTTATCGAATGTTGAAAACAATATTTCTTATAAGATAAAATTAGTTTGAAGCCAATGTTTGAAATTTTTGAAAATATATCTAAGTTGAAAATCAATTTTTACCAACTTTTGTTAGTTTTTTTAAGGTTTTTAATTATTTGTAAAAAAAACTATCAATTCGATTTTTTTTTTCAAAATTTTACTGAATGTTCACAACAATATTTTTTAAAAGATAAAATTAGTTTAAAGCCAATATCTCCAAAGTTTTGAAAAATATTTGAGTCGAAAATCAATTTTTACCAACTTGTATTAATTTTTTTTTAGGTTTATATTTTTTGTAAAAAAAAACTGTCAATTCAATTTTTCTCAAATTTTTTCTGATTGTTGAAAACAATATTTGTTATAAGATAAAATTAGTTGGGAGCCATAATCTCAAAGTTTTGAAAAGATATTTAAGTCGAAAATCAATTTTTACCAATTTGTTTTTTTTTTAATTTTTTTTAAGTTTTTAATTTAAAATTTTTCCGAATGTTAAAAACAATATTTCTTATAAGATAAAATTAGTTCGAAGCCATAGAAAAAAACGTCGCGAACGTACGGACGTACGAACGTACCTACGTACACACGCACGCACAGACATCTTTCTAAAAATCTTTTATTTCCACTCTAGGAGCCTTGAAACGTCGAGAAATGTCAAAATTTTCAATTTGACAAATCGGACCCATTACAATAACTGCCTATGGAAAGTTAATAAATCGTTTTGAAGAATATTTTGAATCCGAAGAAGTTAGTTAATGGTGACCAAAGATTAGTGAAACTAAAAATTATCTTCGATATCACAATGTTGTATTTATGCACCGAGTGAATAAGTAAAAAAACCGTTAGCAGAGTAGTTCATCGAGTGTCAAATATTATCATTGATGAATAACCTTTCTATTTCTTACAATCTCTAAAACGGTTAAGTTTTTATTATTTTTGTCTGATCGACTTATTTTTACATTATTTACGCTAATTAGATACTTTCAACTGTTAATTATCTTAATAAACACAATCTAAGATTTACTTTGCACCTTTTCAAAATACGAATTGGTGAAACACATTTACGTTTAACTTTTCAAACAAAATTTGAAAAATTCAAAACTCTTTTTTCATTTTGCAAAATTTTGTGGAACACTTTGCACGTTTACTTTTCACGACAATTTTTTGCAAAGTTGTAAAGTGAAATCTGTTTGGTGAAATATGCCCCTAGCTTTGTCGATTTTTCTTAAAAATCATTCAAATGTTTTTCAAATTTATAATAATTTACTTCACTCGAAAATCATACATATTTTCACATTTCCAAAAAACTTAAAAAAAAACTCAAATAAAGCAGCCACATAGCTTAGAAATAAAAATTCTCGTCTTACTAATTTATTCAACAAATAAACTTTAAGACGCTTCCAGCACGTACCGTGCACTATAATATAATTAATAAGTTCAACCAAAATACTACGCGAACAAAACACCGATAAAAAGAAAAAAATATAAAATCTCTTACCCAGAAACCCAATTTTATTTTGAAAGTTTAAAATCACAATCAAGGAACTTTTTCCAAGCACGCAGTGAATTTTCTCAACCAAAACCGGCACCCTACCCCAACTTCCTCCTCTTCCACCACCCCCCCTAATAACAAACCAAACCATCCATTTCTATAATATTGAAGGAGTATGAGAAGGTTTTCAACATTTATTGAAGTAATAAGGAAGCAAAAGCAACCCAACAGAGCGTTGCAAAAATTGAAAATTTACAACCTCAATTGCAGCAGTTAATGACCAGTTCACAATCGTCAATAACTTTTCTAATTTCCACCAAATTATTATTATTATTTTACAATTTTATTGAGTGCCTTTGGGTGATTTTGGTTTGAGTTCTGGGAAAATTTTTGAGTTTTTTCCTTTTTGTGTGTTTTCCACTTCACTCTCTTCACTCGTTGCAAAAATTATCCACTGAAAGTATAATCAGCAACCCCCCCAAATGGTCTATACACTCGATTCTGGAATTTTTGAATGGCTAAACTTTTCCCATAACTGTTAGTTAACGAATATATAGTAAAAGGCGAGAAAGAAAAAAAAAACAATAGACAAAATTTTCATTTGGCGAAGAAATGAAAAATTTACTGATATTAGCGAAACAACGATCGGAATGCCAAATAAGGAATTTCTCTTAATTCAAAGTTTTTCGCGCAAGCATTTTACACAAGACACCAATGTTGTAGTTGATGAGCGCGCCAGTATCCTGGATGTCCTTCTGCTACTCTGCTGATGGCGGGTCTCTTCTTTTTCTGTCAGTTCGTATATAATTTTGGCTTAGCCCTAAAATGAATATAAACTCAAAAAGGGTTTGTTTCTTATAGTTTTGTTGTTTTGTGGTATTTTGTTTTTTTTTCTGTTTTCAAAATTGTTGCCAAAAAGTATTCTATAGTTCCTCATCCCCAAAAAAAAACCCAAAAGCCCATTTCACAGTCAAAAGGAATTCGTCGTCCTTTGTCACTGAAAATAAAAATTGAAAGAACAACCAAAAAAAAAAGAAGAAGGAAAATTTGTCTGCTGCAGGACGAAAGACCGAAAAGGGTTTTATATCGTTGTGTTTACGTTCGTGTTCTCATCGCGTATAGTAAATGTTCATAGAGCAGCGAGGACTTTGGTCCTTTCTGCAAAGGAAAATTGAAAATATGCGGCGATATAAATTTTCAACTCGCTTGCAGCCCTCAGGGGTATGGTGTTTAATTGTTGTAATTTACGATTGGCATAAAAGTCACCCATTGTATATACACGATGATGGTAAGGCATAGGGGCCATAGAACTCGAATGGGGGAAGGGGACTCTATAGGGGCTTTAGGACATTGTTTTATACTTTTATTTTTGTATAGCAAAAAAGCGGAAGTAACAAAGGTCATAATGACATAGGCTATCACACAAAATTGTCGCCGAAAATTCTTTTACTGTTGTGTGAAAAGACTAGAGAACGCGAAAAAAGATGGATGGCTCGGGCAGGCCAGGCCAACGATGGTGATGATGGTAACAGAGGTGGCCGGCGGCTGCGGCTGGCAATGCCCAGTCCCGAAGCCTAAAGTGTTCTTCTTTTGTAGAAGATTTTGGTTAGGCTTAGGAATTTGTTTTGGCAATATTCAAAAGAAAGGAATGCGCTTTTTTCCGATTAAAAATACTTTATGGTGTTAGTTTAGTTTGTTTGTTTGTTTTTTTGGAGAATTTTTATTTTCTAGCTGAAATACTTGTAGACTTTTTGTGGAATGACATTTAATTTGGAAATATTTCCTTTTTCGTTACCTATTGTGTTAAGATTTATCTGTTTTTGGTGAGGTTCTTTTTTCAGTAATTGCAAATATCGCAATAAAACAAATGATATATTAAGCCTTTTCGAGCTAGAGTCTTAGTTGGCAAGGTGATTTTTTGTATTATTAACAATTTTTATATCTACATCCCTATTTTATTAACTTCCCATAGGAAGTTATTGTAATGGGTCCGATTTGTCAAATTAAAAATGTTGATATTTCTCGATCTTTCAAAGTCCCTAGAGTCGAAATAAAAGATTTTTAGAAAGATGTCTGTGCGTGCGTGTGTACGTACGATCGCGACGATTTTTCGTCATCCATAGCTCAAGAACCAGAAGAGATATCGACTTCAAATAAATTTTGTTCTACAGAAAATAAGGCAGAAAAATGCAGAAAAAGCTCTCAAGAAAATTGCGTGGGTGGTTTTTTTACCAAAGCAGTTTAAAAAAAAGGTGAACATTTTGGTTAAACCTAAATATCTCATGAACCAATAACGCAAGAGACTTGAATTAAATTTTATATTATATATTGTAATGTGATACCAAACAAACATATTTTTGGAAAAAAATCCAATTAACGGTTTTTTTTTATAAATTCAAAAAAACTGAAAAAAAATTTGAAATATGATTTCATCTCCAAAACAATTTTGTGCAACGAAGAATAATGTTTTTCGCATCTAATAAAATTTTGGGAAAATCTAATTGACAGTTTTTTTTATAAAAAATTAAAACCTAAAAAAACATTACTCAAAGTTGGTAAAAATTGAATTTCGACTCAAATATCGTTTCAAAAACTTGCGATTAAGGCTTCAAATTTATTTTATCTTACGAAAAATATTGTTTTCAATATTCTGAAAAATTTTGAGAAAAATCGAATTGACAGTTTTTTTACAAAAAATAAAAACCTAAAAAAAAAATTAATAAAAGTTGGTAAAAATTGATTTTCGACTCAAATATCTTTTCAAAAATTTGAGATATTGGCTTTGAACTACTTTAATCTTTCAAAAAATATTGTTGTCAACATTCAGTAAAATTTTGAAAAAAAATCAAATGGACAGCTTTTGTACCAAAAATTGAAAATCTAAAAAAAAATTAACAAAAGTTGGTAAAAATTGATTTTCGACTCAAATATTTTAAAAAAAAATTGAGATAATGGCTTCTTACTAATTTTAACTTATAAGAAATATTGTTTTCAACATTCGATTAAATTTTGAGAAAAATCGAATTGATAGTTTTTTTTTACAAAAAATAAAAAACTACAAAAAAAACAATACTAAAACTTGGTAAAAATTTTGAAAATATTGCCTTCAAACTTATTTTATTTCACAGAAAATATTGTTTTCGATATTCAGTAATTTTTTATAAAAATCCAACAGTCTGTTTTTTATACAAAAATAAAATTTACAAAAAATAGTACGCAAATTTGGTAAAAACTGATGTTCGGTTCTCGATATCTCTCAAATTAATTTCATTCATCCAATTTGTATTTGTTTATATAAGAAATACAATTTTTAAAAAATTCTACTGAAATTGGTAAAAATTTGTTTTCGACTAAATATCTATTTAACAAAACTAGATTTTGAAACTAAACTATTTCTTGATATGAAAAATATTGTTGGTAATTTTAAAATTTTTAAGAATAATTCAACAGACAACTTTTTTAATAAAACACGAAAACCTACAAACTTTTAAGCAAGGCAAATCGACAGACGGGATGGGAAGTTATGAGTGTGGGTCGCATCCCAGCCTCTTTTTTTTTTTTTAAATATTAGTCCTTTTTTCGATTTGATAATTAGTATAATACTATTTTATTAAATTTATATGTATGCACAGTTCTTAACTTATGTAAAAATAATTTTTAACGTCAAAAAATGTAACTTTAATCAGCTTTTTAACTTATTACTCGAAATTAAGTGAAATGAAATTTGTGATGAAATCAAATGATTTTACGATTTTCTAAAATCTTATTTGATTGTTTTTGGAAACTCGTAGTATAAACTTTACATGGTAGCCCGCCATTTTTTTGATCGCATTTAATACAAATTGTGTGCACTAAAAATGAATCCCTTTATGTTTTGAAGAAACATTAATTGTAAAAGTAAATTTTACCAATATCCAGCAAGTATGACCTTTCAACATTCTTCAAGTCATCTTCCATCACAGTCAATTTCCAACATGTTCGCAGATTATTTTAAGACTGCCTTTCGAAGATTTTTCTTCTGCAAGCAAATTTTCTATTAGTTTTCCTAACACACAAGAATACAGTCATCTTATACCTTATACATGAAAATATTTTAGTTTTAAGTGTCCAGATCTTTCGAAATAATTATACTTAACGCCAGTTAATAAAAAAGTTTCTAAAAATTGAGTTAAGAATTATAGTTCTGTAACGAAATTGTTTGCTGTACCTAAATTGTTTGAATGCCTTGTCTGTGACATAATTTCTTTTAATTGTTCTTCTATTATATGTTAAAATCTACATGGGTTTCTGAAAATATCTACAATTACTAATTTGTTACAATTATCTACTTTTTGTGTGGATGCATTCGAAAAACACTCCCAAGTCGATTGCATCTTTACAGACTTAAGTATTATTGGACTTAACGACCGTTTCGTTATGTGGATTTCATCATATCTTAGAGATAGATAATAATAGCGTCATATTCAGGAGTAACCCTTTGAATTAAATTTAAAGTAAATTCTGGTGTACCTCAAGGGAGTCACCTAGGTACGTTGCTGTTTATTTTGTTTATTTATGATTTACATTCTGTTTTCAATAATTCTATATCGCTAATCTCTGCAGATGATATTATTTTTTTTTTAATTATTAGCTACATCAAGGATTGTAAAGAGCTACGACAAGAAGATCTAAATCACTTTTGGGAATGGTGCACATGAATAAGTCTAAACAGTGACAGTTCGAGAAAAAAAAATCAAACAAACCTTAATTTGGGAACTGACAAATAAATTTTAAGTGTCAGAAATTCAGAATTCATACCTTGATTTTACAATAATAAGAACAAGTCAAATCAGACACGTTGTAGTATTTACTCTAACGAAATCTTTAAATGCTTAAATCTTTAAAATTATCAAAATGAGCAAATCTTTTAAAGACTTGAGCCATTTTCTTTTATAAACTTAATTCGACAAAGTTTTTCCTTTTATGAGATAAGAAAATCACTTTGATGTCATCTTGAAGGCAAAAGTTTAAAACTACAGTACGAGTATAACGAAGTTAAAGTACCCAACAAAATATAACACCGTTTCAGTATTACCATAAAAATTATAAATTTTCACTCAAAAGCACTTAGCGGTGTAACCCCCAAATGGAGTTCAAACTGTCTCCGCTAAAAGTGCTAAATTTCTTCACTTTAATAATTCTTGTCAAAAATATAGGTACTTACCTATGTACATTGTACACTGAAATTGGAAAGCTAAGGAATATACACACCTAAAACATTTACATCCATAATGAATATGTGTAGGTATATTTTATCGGTCAAGTTTTTGTTGCAAAAAGGACATAATAATTCTATTAAATCGTAGGGCAAATATTTAAATAAATTTAAAAAATATAAAAAAGAAACTCTTGGAAAATTCTTGAATAAGTTTATTTACATTTAAGTTACGCATTCCCAATTCATCTTCATAAAAATCTTAACTTTCACTTTAAGGACATTGGACAAGATGGTGATGGTGATACTATGGAGTATCTATGTATGTTTATATACGAGTGTTATATGAAGGGAAGAATATTTTGTGTTTCCTTTATTCCTTTCTAAAATGTGCTTGATCTTGAATTCAAAGGAAAATTATAATAAAAACAATTTAAACTTTTCTAATTTTTCTTTTTATTTGCCATATTTTTTTTTTGTCATCATGAATGCGGATGCAAAGGGACAAACTTTTCGTCCTGTAAGAAAAAGAAAAGAAAACAACAAAAAAAAACTTTTATTATGTCGCTAGATATACTCTTTTAATCCTTTACCAATTTCCGATTCGTTCTTCATCGACATCGTCATCAAGTTTTTGAAAGGACGCTAGCATAAGTAAAGTTTAGAATTTTTTCCGGTCAAATATTTCTGTAGGGCGAATATAAAAATGTACAGAGAATTTTAACACTCTTTTTGTGTGAATAAATATAATATTATGTATTTGATGAACCTGGAATTTTAAATAATTTTTCAATTTATTTTTACATTTATTTATTGATAAAAAAATAAATACAAAAATATTATTTAAACCATAAATCCAAACCACAGTATGAATTTTAAACGGTCAATTGTTTAGAATTATTCATTATCTATTTAACATATTTTAAGTTCAAAAACTATTTAAATGCATGTAAAATTTTGTATGTATACTGTATAGTCTGTAAGTTAAAGTTTTGAAAGAATAGAAATTTCACTTACAAAAATGTACTTAATTCCCTTCAGATAAGCAACAGATTGGCAAATAAGCCCCTTGGCTCTTCGAGTCCATTGATTTGAAAAATGTAGAGTTTTAAAGTCAGTTTTTCAAATACAGTAGTTAGACATTAGACATCAAAAAAGCAATTTTCAACAATTTCTACGTGGTTTGTTTACGTATTTATACATTTAGTGTTAGAAGGACAATTAAGGCTATAACAAAATGGGCGAAAAGACAATAGTAAACAATTTATTTCTTAAAATTCTTTGAAAAACCATTAAAATTCAATTTTTCTCAAGCTACTCGCACCACTTATATAACGTACACTTTTTATAACTTTCATAAATATAATCTGTAAAATATTATTAAACGATATCTAGCAAGACTATTAACTAAAAGCAACTAATTAACAATACTCTAATTTATTATTAATTAATTAATATGTGTATAATTATTGGAGATTTCAATTTGTGGCCGATTGGATTATGAAATTCATAATCATTAAATGGAAATTGAATATTTTATCAGCACTTGTATTATATCAATTAAATTCCATTATTTTTTGTTTATTTCATATTTTTACCTACCCATTACACATATTTACATCTATACATTTGCACATACCTCATTATCATTATGTTTTATGTATTATGTAGGTATACACTGAGGGAAAAATGAATGAACTAAAGCTCGAAAGTCTGTTTATTAATTGCATAGATTTCTGAACACATAATTTTTGTGTTCATTACATAATGAAATCTCAACCGAATACCAGCATTCATGTAGCTATGAAATAATTCGTGGTAGGTTTTCTGTGATGGGAAGTAACTTTTGCAATCAGTAGACTTTGAATTCACTAGATTATATATGTAACTTAAAGTACTGAACAAACTCAATTTAAAAAACTGTGATGGAAGTATATCATTCGAATATTATAATGTGATCAGTACAGTTTGTATGCATCATCTTATTCACTCATCACATGCATATAATTATTAAATGGAATTATGACATTAACATTGTCTCAGCTAATTGTGATGAGTAAATGTTTATTTATGAAGTAAAGAATTTTATGTACTCATTACATAAGTTTAAATATACATTTATCTTAACTCATTTGGAATAATTATAAGGCCATGTAATGAGTATATGTGTTAATTCATAGGAAAAATGTATGTACTTGTTACATAAACGTATGTTTTTATTACATAAATATTGACATATATTTATGTACTCATTAAATAAAACTATGTTCTCATTACATATATCCATCAACCTATTCATATATATATATATCTGCTGATATCATAGCTATTTAACATATTACTCTGAAAACTTAGAAATGTACACTAATTTTTGTATTTGAAAAAGTGCTACATTTTTTATTTACTTGGATTTAAACTGGGTTCCTTTGAACTGGCCAGAAAGCATGCACACTACTAAACCACATTCATAACTTCAAAATTCTACCACCAAAAGTGTATGTATTTTTATGTGTTCATTACATAAATTTACGTAAGCTATACTCTCAATAAAATTCATTCCATAACCTTCCGGCTCGGTTCTATATAAAATTTCATAATTTTACTTACTTACTTAAGGTGGTGCTACAGTCCTGTGTGAACTAGGGCCTCACCCTACAAACTTCTCCATCTAGCTCGGTCTCTAGCTAGATGCGCTCCGAGTTGGGTGAGGTCACCTTCCACTTGTGCGCGCCACCTGATTCGCGGTCTTCCTCTGCTGCGCTGGCCTGTGGGTGTGGATTCGAAGACTTTCCGGGCCGGAGCATTGGTTTTTATGCGATCTACGTGACCCAGCCATCTTAGTCATTAGACTTTTATCCTTCTAGCTAAGTCTACGTGGCTATACAGCCCGTACAGCTCGTCGTTCCATCTTATCACCGCTGTTGTTTTTTCTGCGTTAAAAGCGGAGCCTAGGTAGATGAAGTCCCTAACTACCTTAACGTTTCGTCTGTCAATGGTGACGTTTTGACAGAGATGTCGGTGTTGTAGGTCCTTTTTTGACGACAGCATGTTAGACCCATTTTTGCCGCCTCTGTCTCAATTATATATATTGACATCACGCGGAGTTCTTCCGATTATATCAATGTCATCAGCATATGCTAGTAATTGGAAAGACTTTTGAAAGATAGTGCCTCTAGTGTTGACGTGGGAGCTCTGCACTGCTCTCTCAAGTACGACGTTAAAAAATTGCATGACAGCGCATTACCTTGTTTAGAATCTTTTTTGACATCGAAAGGTTCTGTTAAGTTATTTCCAAAAAGATGGTGGGTGTCGATTTGATGTTCTTGTTTTTTTTTCAAGGATCTGCCGTAATGTCAATATTTGATAGACTGTGGACTTTCCTGGTCTAAAATCATATTGATAAGATCCTCTTAGGTTAGGCAGAGAAAATTTTGTGAGCGATGTTAAGTAGACTGATCGATGCCTCTATAGTTGGTGCAGTTTAGAGGGTCTCCTTTTTTCAGAATCGGGCAAACAATACTAAGGTTCCATTCATAGGGCATGCTTCCTTTAGACCATATCTTACAGATAAGTTGGTGCATGCTCCTTACCAAATTATCTCCAGCTGCTTTGAAGAGCTCGCCAATCAAGCCATCTACTCCAGCGGCTTTGTTAGATTTCAGCTTTGATATGGCAATCTTTACTTCGTCAAAGTCTTGAAGACGGAATTGTTGGCTTCCGTCGTCTATGTTGAATGGATCATCCTGCCTAACAGCGGAATTTGGTTCGTCACCACCGTTATACAGTCTGCAGAAGTGATTCTTCCATATCCTCAGCATTGACTGCGGTTCCACTATAATCTTTTCACTTTCGTCTTTGCAGTCTTCGGTTCAAGGTGTACTTGTAAATTTCGTTTCACCTGCTCATAAAACTTTCAAACTTCATTCCTGCTTTTGAACCTCTCCACATCTTCGACCGCATGCACTCGTTGATGCACCTTTAGCTCAAGACTTGTTGCCTATGTTCAACAATGACAAAGCCGCATCCAAATAAGAACTGTTGGTTTTCTCGGTAAATATCACAGTTTTTCATCCTCTTTTTGCCCTGTCCATCCCATCGTATTTCCTGGATGGCGGTGATGTCTGCTTTATAGCAGTCTGGGGCCTCCGCTAAACGTGGTTTGTTAAGGGACCTAACATTCCACGTGCATATCCAAAGTTCGTTGTCCTTAAATCGTTTGCGCGTGTTTCAACAGTAAATCCGTCCATTTCCGTGGCTTGTTGGTGCTTCGCAACTGGGTTTTCTTTATGTGGTCAGGAAGTCACCCTGACGCACGACCTTCAATCGGAAGGACCAGGTCCTTGATTTAACTCCAAGGGCAAGAGCAGGCATAACAGCTCCTTACAGGCCTGGGCTTCGAATATGTCGTAGTAGTCCTACAAGGTGTTCACTAAGTAGTTCAACCTAACTGTAGACGCCACCGTTGATTCCATCTTGGGAGTTCCTCCGCTACCGTCTGGATGAAAGGAGAGGTGCCTTAGTGGGAAAAACCTCTCCTCCCCTCTTTCATTTGCTTTGAACAGAATTGTTTTATCTAGATTTTAAATACTAAGACGTAAAATATGGACTCAATACATTTTGCTGTAGTGCCTACGTTTTAAGGCATTGCATCTTTACAAGCTGTTGTGTCACCTAATTTATACAATTAACATATCGCTGTAGTCAGCACTTATGCTTATGTAGTGAATACATATCTTACTGTAACCAGTTCATACATATTAATTGAGTGTACGTACTCTGTATTTAGTAAATATTTCAATTTTGTCTCATCGATTATAGTCTTATTTGGTGCATTAATCAAAATGTAACCATCACACGTAAATTGTAATCATTAAGATAAGGTCTAAGGACAAGACCCTACAAAATATGATCCATACATTTTTCCCTCAGTGTATATACCTATAGTTTTGCTTCAGAATTTATTAATTAAAATATTTTATACCACAAATTCCCTTAAAATACTCTCACACACATTTAACTACATTACACATCATCACAAAACAAAAAATTACATATTATGCGGTTTGACATCATTAGTGGCCACAACAAATTGGTCAAACACAATCCGACCATCATACATCAAATCCACTTGGATTTACAATAATTATTTTTCAAAAAAAAAATAAAATACATCTCAAGGGACAAAATAATATAATTAACAATGACAGTTATACAGCTATACAGATATAGCTACCGAGCTACACAATTACATCCCTACAAAAGTAATTCAGAAAAATAAATTAAAAAATACCGAGTTATACCATTAGTCGAGTTCATTAGTTTCTTTCAACTTTTCGAATACAGTTTTCGACGGTACCCATGCTACTATAAAAATTGTATTGTTTATGTGACTGCGAGTGCTGGGAAGAAAGAGGATATGTATACAGTACATACTATATTATAGCAATCCAGTTTGTTGTTTGGTCCTTATCATTGGGCCACAGTCCAAAAAAAGAAAACACCTCGCAAGTTAAGTTTATATCCCCATCCCCATTCATATAGCCATAGAAAAAGGAAAGAAACTTTTTCACATTGGGTAGATGCAATTAATCTGAAAAGAAATCATTAATTAAGTGCGAGAAAAGCAAAAAAATAAGTTGCGAAAATAAAACATTTCAAAAGTAAACAATCAGACAGAGGATTATATAGTTGTAAATTATAGAAGCACTATAGTGTACCTATTTTAGAAAAGATACATTAGATCCGAAAGTTACATGAAGTTTTTTAGAAGTCAAATAAATAATTTAAACATTTTTTAAAGCCATTTTAAAGCGATTCTTCATTTTAAAATATAACTTGAAAAATTGAAAAAATGAAGAGACTCTAAATTGCATTACAAATATGCGAGATGAAAGCAAATTTTTACAGAAAACATTTTGATTCCCAATTTCAACCTGCCCACAAAAATTGTAATAAATATCAAAAACAATTACAATGGCACAAAATTTTAAACAGCCTATTGTTAAGGGTGAGCAGAAATATTAAGCAATTTGCTTCAAAATTTTAAACCTCTCTTTTCGTTTTTTAACTAGTACATTGCTTATTTTCTTTTATTAAAAAATGGCCATGAGAACATGTGTAAACAGTTACAGTTCGTGAAAATAAAGAATGAATGCAAACTAAAACTGAACTATTTATTGGAATTCCCAACTGTGTGATACAAGTACTTGTAATTTCGGTAAAAACCTTAATTCTACGATTCGTGATTCGCTTTTAGGTGTTTAGGTTTTCAACTAAGAACAGAACCGTTGCTTTTTAAAACCTGTACTTTGAGAATATCATTCAGCTCTTCAAAGGGACTTGCTCGGGACTTAAAACGAAACACTTTTCAGCACAAATCCAAGTCTACAATTGTTTCCAAATTTTCGCCTTCCAAAAATATTTTCATAATTAAAAACAAAACAATTGAAGTTCACGAACTATAACAAAATTGACAATTAAATTCTTTTAAGTAAAATCGACAAGACTTTTTTTCTATGATAATGACAGATGTCACGTGGAAGTTAAAGTAGTCATTTTAACTTCAGCAAAGTATTAAGAGATGGTAACATGTTAAAATAGCAAGATCATCATTTTAGCTTAATAAATTGCCAAAAAAAGGATAGTTTAAAATTTTGGGCCAATGTATTTATTCGTTCTCAAATTATTTGAGTCCAAAATAAATGTTGTTAATTTTAAATGGTATCATTTTTTGGTTTTTATTTTTAACTTCCCAAAGGAAATTATTGTAATTGGTCTGATTTGTCGAATTGAATATTTTGACATTTCTCGAGGTTTCAAGGTCCCTAGAGTTGAAATAAAAGATTTTTAGAGAGATGTCTGTGTGTGCGTGTGTACGTAAACGTTCGTGAAGCTTTTTCGTCGGCCATAGCTCAAGAACGTATCGATTTAAAGTAAATTTTTTTTATATAGATAATAGTGCAGAATCTTTCATAGCATAGCAATTTAAAAAAAAAGGTGAACATTTGGGTTTACCCTAAATAGCTCACGAACTAATAACGCTAGAGTTTTGAAATGAATTTTATATTAAATATTGTAACGTGATACCACACAAATATATTTTTGGTAAAAATTAAAATCAACCGTTTTTCTTATAAATAAAAAAAACTAAAAAAAAAGGCTGGGATGCGACCCACACCGATAGCTTCCCATCCCGTCTGTCGATTTGTCTTGCTTAAAAGTTTGTAGGTTTTCGTGTTAAGTTAAAAAAGTTGTCAGTTGAATTATTATTCTTAAAAATTTCAAAATAACCAACAATATTTTTCACATAAAGAAATAATTTAGTTTCAAAATCTAGTTTTGTTAAATAGATCTTTTGTCGAAAACAAATTTTTACCAATTTTAGTAGCATTTTTTAAAAATTGTATTTCTTATATGAACAAATACAAATTGGATGAATGAAATTAATTTGAGAGATATCGAGAACCGAACATCAGCTTTTACCAAATATGCGTACTATTTTTTGTAAATCTTATTTTTGTATGAAAAACAGACTGTTGGATTTTTATAAAAAATTACTGAATATCGACAACAATATTTTCTGTGAAATAAAATAAGTTTGAAGCCAATATTTTAAAAATTTTTACCAAGTTTAAGTATGGTTTTATTTTAGGTTTTCATTTTTTGTAAGAAAACTGTCCATTTGATTTTTCTCAAAATTGTACCGAATGTTGAAAATAAATTTGTACCAACTTTGAGCAATGTTTTTTATAGGTTTTTATTTTTATAAAAAAAAACTATCAATTCGATTCTTCTCAAAATTTTACCAGATGTCAAAAACATTATTCTTCGTTGCACAAAATTGTTTTGGAGATGAAATCATATTTATCATATTATTATATATTTTCAGTTTTTTGATTTATAAAAAAAACCGTTATTTGGATTTTTTTCCACCAATATAGTTGTTTGATATTACGTTATAATATATAATATAAAATTTAATTCAACTTTCTAGCGTCATTGGTTCGTGAGATATTTTGGGTTAACCAAAATTTTCACCTCTTTTTTAAACCGCTATGGTAAAAAAACCACCCACGCAATTTTTTTGAGAGCCCTTTCTGCATCTTTCTGCTTTATTATCTGTTTAACAAAATTTATTTGAAGTCGATATCTCGTCTGGTTCTTGAGCTGTGGACGACGAAAAAAACGTCGCGGACGTACGAACGTACGTACACACTCACGCACAGACATCTTTCTAAAAACCTTTTATTGCGACTCTAGTGACCTTGAAACGTCGAAATTTGCAATTCGACAAATCGGACCCATTACAATAACTTCCTATGGGAAGTTAAAAATGCATTTTTCTGTTCAAAACCGTTCAAAAATAAATGCTGCAGCTGCATTCCTCTAAGCTTTTTGTAAAACAAGTGAAGCTTAAGAACTAATGTGAATTTTTTGAAAATAAAATAAAATACTGAATTAACATAGACTCAAAAACATGAAATTTGTAAAGGGCATAATATCAGTAAATGTGAGAATTAAAAAAAAAAATTGTATTAATTGACATTTCGCATATAAAATGCTCTTTTGGAATTTGAGTCCAAAAGTGTATTTGAAGACTGTTACGCTTTTACGATACACTAAACTTATTTTTAGTAACAAATTGTCCTGATTTTGTTTTTAAAAATTTGCAAAAATCTCTTCCAAAGGACCCCAACAAAAATATCTATAATAAATTACTCAGTTTTTTTTATGTAATAAAAATGCTATTAGTATAACATTCACTGCGATGTCAAATTTGTGTCCTTAACATTTTTGAATGCCTAATCATATTATTTGTACCTTACATTGGGCACCACATGGCTTGTTCTTGTTCTGTGATGGTTCAAATTCCCTATCAATAAATCACCCACTAACAAAAAACAAGCACTTTTTCCTTCTATATACATCCTCGCTCGCTCCACTATACCCTTCCCTCCTCATCCGCCTTCACTTAGCCATTAATTTAACATCCGTGGTAATTATTTTGTCATTATTCATTGAAATTTTCAAAATAAATCAAAATGTTTTACTTGGTAACATCAGAAAAACATGGCGTTAGGTATAAGCATCAAGCTAACTTTTGAGTATATACAGAAAATAAGTTCATAGAAATCGACCCTTTTTTCAAAATAATTATAAAGCTTATTCTTCTTCTTCTTCTTATTTTTGTACGAGTAGGTATAAATTAAAATATACAAATCCCATCATCTCCTGCCAAAACATTGTTAAATTGAATTATTCAAAATTTCAATGGGAAAGTGTTAAAGGAAGTAATTTTTCAACACACTTCCCCTTCCTCCTTCGTCTCTTTGTCAAAACGAGATGACACTCTTTACAATTGTTTTTTTTTCGTCCTTGCACTCGTATAAAAGGATTGCAATAAGTAAATTGATTTAAAATGATGATTAGATTTCAACAATAGGACATTAACGAACACCGCGTAAGCAAGTAAGCGATAAAAGAGCCCCCTGTCTGTTTATATTCAGTCAACAATATGGATGGACAGGACATTGATTTAAAGGACCCGCTCTCTCTATATGAGTGATGGTGTGTCTATACAAGGAGTCATACCGGAGAGAGGGTTATAAGAAGGATGAGACATCGTAACGAGTGACGACGACCCTTATAGTATAGATAGATCTACGTTTTGCTGTCAACAACATATGTGACAACAACGGACTCTATGTTTTGTTGACAACGCAAAAGGACCATAGCCATATCATCAAGGACACGTCGACGACGACAACGAGGACTTGGCGTCTCTGTTTATGCGTATAAATTTGCCTTTTGTCAAATAGAAAATTTACAGCATAATAATAGCGCGATACAAAATATACACAAAAACACTCCATACATTCGTCGACAGTCGACAGTCGTCAGTCGACACTCCACAATCTAAACTCTAAAGCAAAGCGGTACCGTCTGCATTTCTGATAATTTTGCATACATAAATATTTATGAAAATATTTTACTGCACATTCTTCTATTAATATAAACATAAATATGTACGCACATATATAGAAGGTTATGAGGGGGGGGGGTTATAGCTCCTCGACAGCTCAGTACAGTCTGTGAATGTATTTTGTATTGTATTTGTAATGACCGCAGACATCGCTTGATGGAATAAGCTACCAACCTATATCTCTTTTTAGTCCACATATCTATGAGGCAAACAAATTAAATCATACTTTAAGTTTCAACAGTAAGAATCGAGTATTTGAATTCTCACAAAAGTATTTTCTTCTTTAATTTTTCTTCCAAAACTTATATTAGAAAACAGAGACTCATTCGATATCAGAACATGTGAATTTTTATAAAAATAGTGGAATTCTTGTTGGACAAAAATTACATCAACATCTCGTAAATTTTTAATACTCAAACTTTTATTTAAAAACAACCATTTTTAGATCTTTCGAGCCTTAAAAGCGACAATTCTGCTTCGTCCCGCTGTAATCTTAAAAAAATCGAATAATTTTAAAGCGTTTTAAGGACCCAATTCAATAAAGATACGACGTTTATGGTTGTCCCTTAAATGTTTTCAATTCTTCTGTTAACTGTGTTTTCGTCAACACTACGGGCTACAGTAGAAATTATATCAGCTCTAATTTGTTCACAAGTTCAAATTTGTTTGTTCTTTAACGAACAATCACTCAATTGGCTATTATTACCCTTAACATGTTTGAGGTTAAAACAGAGTGCGAGCTTTAGGAAAATTAAGGATTAAAGAGGAGATACCGGTGCAGATTGGTCTTAAAGTTTTGAAACAAAAATGAGAGGAATAAACAGAGATGGTTAAAGCACTTCACATTCTTGACGTGCTGTACGTCCGAAATTTAGCTCGAGGGTAAACTGATGAACATTTCTGAATTTGAGAATATTTCGGCTGAATTGTTTGAAGAAGTAATTGGATAATTCGACAGAGAATTGCTTGTAAAAATAAATGTGCTTCATGAATCATGATGACATAAAAGTTCTATAGTTTTCCAAACTGTGAATGGAAACTATTCACCACTTTCGAAGTGAATTAATACAATTTCAATACAATTTTGAAAATTGTGTCATTCCATTTTTGTAATGCTGTAGTTTTTTTTAACTTCCCAAAGGAAGTTATTGTAATAGGTCCGATTTGTCAAGTTGAACATTTTGACATTTCTCGACGTTTCAAGGTCCCTAGAGTCGAAATAAAAGATTTTTAGAAAGATGTCTGTGCGTGCGTACGTTCGTACGTCCGTACGTTCGCGATAACAAACAAGTATATTTTTGGAAAAAAATCCAATTAACGGTTTTTTTTATAAATCAAAAAAACTGAAAAAAAAATATTGGTCACCTAGAAAAATGTACGAACAAAAACGATTTTATCTACAAAACAATTTTGTGCCACGAAAAATAACGTTTCTAACATCTGGTAAAATTTTGAGAAAAATCGAATTGACAGTTTTTTTATAAAAAATAAAACCTAAAAAAAAAATTACTCAAAGTTGGTAAAAATTGAATTTTGACTCAAATATCTTATCAAAAATTTGAGATTATGGCTTCCAACTTATTTTAACTTATAAGAAATATTGTTTTCAACATTCTGAAAAATTTTGAGAAAAATCGAATTGACAGTTTTTTTTACAAAAAATAAAAACTTAGAGGAAAATTTAACAAAAGTTGGGAAAAATTGATTTTCGACTCAAATATCTTCTCAAAAAATTGAGATTATGGCTTCCAACTTATTTTAACTTATAAAAAATATTGTTTTCAATATTCTGAAAAATGTTGAGAAAAATCGAATTGAAAGTTTTTTACAAAAAATAAAAACCTAAACAAAAAAATTAGTAAAAGTTGGTAAAAATTGATTTTCGACTCAAACATATTTTCAAAGCTTTGAGATATTGGCTTTAAACTACTTATATCTTTTGAAAAATATTGTTGTCAACATTCAGTAAAATTTTGAGAAAAATCTAATTGACAGGTTTTTTGCAAAAAATTAAAACCTAAAAAAAAAACAATAAAACTTTTTAAAAATTTACTAACGACTCAAATAGCTTTTCAAAAATTAAAAATATTGTCTTCAAACTCTTTTTATTTCACAGAAAATATTGTTTTCGATATTCAGTAGTTTTTTTATAAAAATACAACAGTCCGTTTTTTCATAAAAAAATAAAATCTTCAAAAAATAGTACGCAAATTTGGTAAAAATTGATGTTCGGTTCTTGATATCTCTCAAATTAATTTCATTCATCCAATTTGTAAAAATTTAAGAAATGCTACCTAAATTGGTAAAAATTTGTTTTCGACTTAAAATCTATTTAACAAAATTAGATTTTCAAACCAAACTATTTCTTTATAATATGAAAAATATTGTTGGTAATTTTAAAATTTTTAAGAATAATTCAACTAACAACTTTTTAACCCAACACGAAAACCTACAAACTTTTAAGCAAGACAAATCGACAGACGGGATGGGAAGTTATCAGTGTGGGTCACATCCCAGCCTCTTTTTTCTCCTAAGATGACAGCTTCGAAAGTGACAGCTGTCAAATAGCAAGATATTAAAAATTATATTTTTTATTAAGAAACGTTTTATCGTATTTAATATTGTTTCTTTATTTTATGTGCGTGTAGTATACGGTTTTGACAGGAGTTCAAAAGTCTAAAGTCAAGTTTAGAGCGGAGCTTTTCTTAAAAATCTTTTTTTTTAAAGTGATAAACTTATCGTAGGGGGGAGTGTGCTTACTTATTACTTAAGATGGCGCTACAGTCGTGTGCGGGAACTAGAGCCTCACCCAACAAACTTCTCCATCCAGCTCGGTTCCTAGCTAAATGTCTCCAGTTGCACATCTTTTCCTCCACTCACCTTCTATTCATACGGGACCGTAAATCACGCGAAGAACTTTTCTCTCGAAACTACCCAAGGTGCTTTCATATGCTTTTGTCGTAGTCAATGCTTTTGAACCGCATTCCTATAGCACTTGGGTTACACACAAGAGGGCTTCGTTTGGTTGGGGGAGGCTTTTGTCCCCTTTCAAATTACAATATTTGGATCATATCCAAAAAACCTTTTGTCAAGAAGAAGGTTTAAATTTTCTTAACTTTTTGAATTCCAAGCATATTTTTATTTTAAGTCAACTTAACTATTATTGGTTTGGACTTAACAAATCATCTCAAGTCAATGATCTTAATACGCTTGCAAGATAAAATGGTCTTAAATCTAATGATATAATTTTGACAGCACAATAACGTATGTCGCATGACATTTTTCTACTTAACATACGTAAGTTAAAATTATATTCTTTTCCACAAGACACAGTTATGTGCGCTTAATCAGAGTCAACAAAGTTACCTAAAAAATGGGAAATTACCTTAAGTCGACTTAAGATATTTTAACATTACAGCCAAGATTTGTTCAAATACTGAATGGCTGAATGAACGGTCCATCGACCAAGTTTGGAAAGTTCAATACTTTACTTAAATAATTTAAAAGAATTAAAATTTCTCCAAAGGGGTTCAAAGTCCCCCTTTAAAGCTACTAGTGTAGCAAGTAGTGAGACTTTCGATATTTTTCAAGTAGTTTTCTGATTTTCTGAGATAGCAAATAATGCTGGGGAAACATTATTCATAATAACTTTCGAGTGTCATAGATTATAACTTACCGATCACCTTTGGTCTTTATTGAAATAATTTGAAAACCTTTCAAGTTGTAGATACGAGATTTTGATTATGTATTTTAGCGACAATTTATGAATGCATGCTATATACGTATAGTTAAAAGTACTTTCATAATCAAGGAAATTAACATTCTCTGATTTGATGGCCCTTGAATGGTGTGCCAAAAGGACTTTGTTTTGATGTTGCTCCTGTTTTTATTGGGGAGTCCTAAAAAATTTCAAGTGGAATTTTGAGTCATCAATGTGAGAATCCCACTGTAATATATTACTCTTCTTTGCATCACCACACAACACCATATAGGCCTGTCCTTTCCTCTTCCTATATTGGTGCTATACGTTTAAAATATGTCAATGGCAGGTGAGATTGAGAGAGATAGCCCTCTGGAGGAGTCTGGACCATGTTATGTTATATAAGTTATGTACCTTAACTTCTATACTCGTATGTACGTTTGTGTGATTGACAATTGAGTGTTCAAACTGAAGAGTCGTCCTCAAACTCAAACTTAACATAGCTTAGGCAGAAAAATTCAAGCACACCTACCTTTCAAATGGAAAATTGGATTTTCATATGACAACAAAAGACATATAATGTAAATTGTAAATTCAATGGAAATTCTCTATGATGTTGTCCTGTGTGTGAGAAATGGTGAAGTAGTTGATGGAAATGGTGATGTTAATGTTGATGTTGATATTGATGTTGATGTGATGAGATGATTTTCCTTTGTTAACTTATTTTCTTTAAATCTTTGTATGGGTACTATTGTGATTGGTATTATTTGTGTTTCTCTATTTGATTATGTTCAAGTAGTTTATCGAAAACTGTTTACAGATGCGAACTGGACTAGAGGTGAATTGGGGTGAAAATTCATCACATCTCTTTTTTTTGTTGGAAAATTGGATAACCAACTGGACTACCCTCTTGAGAAAATATTTGATTTTCTGTTTTCTTTAGAAAACTAATCTTATCCGAGTTCAAGTTATTTAAAAAGTAGCTCTGTGATGTATAAAAAAATAAACTATTTTGAAATAGTACGTAAATCTTTTAAGTATTGAACACTTCAAGACTAAAAAACAGAAGAATATGTAAATACAAATGCATATATCTTTTCAAATACGCATAATATAATAAACAAATTTAAAATTTTCGGAACACAATGTCGTTCAGTTGGTTGTTTTGGCTGGCTTCACAGCAGCGTTTTCTGTTACTAAAATTTTGCAAGAACTTTTGAAAACCACTATATTTAACATTTTTTATATAAAATTGTAACATTTATGAATTATGACATATTTCCAAGGAACAATATAAATGGTTGGAGCATACACTGAAATTAATTTAATAGTTCTTACAAAAGTTAAATTGTAATTTTCCAATAAGTTTCTGAAAAGTTCAAATAAATAGAAAAAAAAACTGACCTTATTTCTCACTAAAACCACCTTTAAATATTTATTTTCTTTTATTTTCTTAACATAATTAAAAATAATTTAATCAAAATTCTCTTTTGTCCATTTGGTGTTTTTATGTAAATAATAAAATGTTTTAACCAATTTTTATTAATACACCATTTTTGGAATAAATTTGAAAATTAACCTATCATTAAAAAGAACTACCGATTCAGCATAAACATGAAGCTTGTTTTATTTATTTTTTGGACAACATAATTGGAAAAAAAAATAAATATTTTCATATGAAAATGTCATTTTGGGTTGAAACATATGTAGCTAAGATTTATAAAGTGATAAATGCAAAATTCGTCATAACTATCACTCTCATAGAAAAACTATACATAGTATTAAAAACCAATTCTAGTGAAATTGCAGTCACTGTTAAACATAAGAGAGATATCAAGATACCAAGGAGCTGACACTAATTGTTTCATTGAAAAGAGCTTTGAAAAATGTTTTAAAATCAAGTACTACAGGAAGGATGAAAAATAAAAAACGAAGTATTCATATACATGGTGTACATACTTCAAAATTGTGCTGGTTTGATGAGGAATGTCGGCAGACAAATGCAGCCAAACACCAGGCACGCAAAACAGCGATGTAAGGACAAAAGTTGCTCACGACCACGAGCAGCTGCTCCATAAAGGTTTTAAACAACTTAACAGAACCCTTCGATGTCAAAAAACACTTTAGACAAGGTGATGCGCTGTCATGCAATTTCTTTAACATTGTCCTTCAAAGAATAGTACAGAGCTCCCACTTTAACACTGCAGGAACTTTCTTTCAAAAGTTTGTCCAATTATTACTAGCATATGCTGATGAAATTGACATAATTGAAAGAACTCAGCGTGATGGCAATGGGGCTTTCGTGAGTAATGAGGCAGAGGCGACAAAAATGGGTTTAACAGTTAATAAGAACATAAGAACAAAACTAAGTACATGTTGTCATCAAGAAAGGACCTACAACACCGACGACAGAAGTAACTTTGAGGTAGTTAAGGACTTCGTCTACATAGGATCCGCTATGAACGCAGAAAACAATACCAGCGCTAAGATCAAACGATGTTTCATGATAATTAAGGGCAAAGTCTTATTAATAAAGCAACAATACGATGAATTAAGATTATATGGATCTTGAAACGTAGTGAAATGTCATAGTATTCAATTCAAGACACCTGACAGATAACAAGAACTTAAAAAGAGGCTGGGATGCGACCAAAACTGATAACTTCCCATCCCATCTGTCTATTTGTCTTGCTTAAAAGTTTTGTAGGTTTTCGTGTTGGGTTAAAAAGTTGTTCGTTGAATTATTCTTAAAAAATTTAAAATTACCAACAATATTTTTCATATAAATAAATAGTTTAGTTTGAAAATCTAGTTTTGTTAAATAGATTTTTAGTCGAAAACAAATTTTTACCAATTTAAGTAGCATTTCTTAAATTTTTACAAATTGGATGAATGAAATTAATTTGAGAGATATCAAGAACCGAACATCAATTTTTACCAAATTTGCGTACTATTTTTTGTAGATTTTATTTTTTTATGAAAAAACAGACTGTTGGATTTTTATAAAAAAAACTACTGAATATCGAAAACAATATTTTCTGTGATATAAAAAGAGTTTGAAGACAATATTTTTAATTTTTGAAAAGCTATTTCAGTCGAAAGTAAATTTTTACCAAGTTTTAGTATTTTTTTTGTTAGGTTTTTATTTTTTGTAAAAAACCTGTCTATTAGATTTTTTTCAAAATTTTACTGAATGTAAATTTTTACCAAGTTTAAGTATTGTTTTTTTGTTAGGTTTTTATTTTTTGTAAAAAATAGATTTTACTCAATATTTAACTGAATGTTGACAACAATATTTTTTAAAAGATAAAAGTAGTTTAAAACCAATATCTCAAAGTTTTGAAAAGATATTTGAGTCGAAAATAAATTTTTACCAACTTTGAGTATTGTTTTTTTTAGGTTTTTATTTTTTATAAAAAAAACTGTGAATTCGATTTTTCTCAAAATTTTACCAGATGTTAAAAACTTCATTTTTCGTGGCACACAATTGTTTTGGAGATAAAATAATTTTGTAATCGTAAAATTTTCGAGGTGATACATTTTTTTTTTTCTGTTTTTTTTTTTATTTATAAAAAACCGTTTACTGTTTTTTTTCAAAAAATATACTGGTTTGGTATCACGTTACAATATATATTATAAAAATAAATTCAAGTCTCTAGCATTTTATAGTTCGTAAGATATTTAGGGTTAACCAAAATGTTCACCTTTTTTTAAACTGCTATGGTAAAAAACCGCCCACGTAATTTTCTTGAGAGCCCTTTCTGCATCTTCTGCCTTTTTATCTGCGTAACAGAATTTATTTGAAGTCGATATCTCTTCTGGTTCTTGAGCTATGGAAAACAAAAAAAACGTCGCGAACGTACGGACATACGGACGTACGTACACACGCACGCACAGACATCTTTCTACAAATCTTTTTTTTCGACTCTAGGGACCTTGAAACGTCGAGAAATGTCAAAATTTTCAATTTGACAAATCGGACCAATTACAATAACTTCCTATGGGAAGTTAAAAAAGTTGGCTCTAACTAAATTATAATAAACTAGCGGCCCGTCCCGGCTTCGCACGGGTAGACATAATTAGGTACAGATATTTAAAAGTTGTAAGCATGCTAATTAAAACGGCCATGAATCACTAAATTAGAAAACATTTTTTTGCCCTATAATTAATACCTTTCGCAGCGTATGCGGTGAAAGACATTTTATGGCTAATTTTTTTACACCTTCGGTTGGTTTTTATAGGAATTTTTAAAGATTCCTATAATAATCTAGTACTAAATATAGCCTATGTTTTTTAGTGATAATGTAGCTTTCTAATGGAAAAAGAATTATTAAAATCGGTAAAGTGCTTTTTGAGTTTATTCGTTACATACAAAAATACAAATCTTTCCTCTTTATAATATTAGTGTAGATAACTAAATTCATCCAATTAAAACCTCTTTCTAAAGCACCAATTGTATTTTGGTAATTTTATTACGAAATTTTCTCAAAAAACGTTATCTCCATCAAAACATATGAAATTTTTGTGAATATTTAAAATAAAAGAAAAACTCCATATGGTAGGTCCTTGCTCCTATATAACCTTCTTTTTACCACTTCCTTAAAATAAAATACGAAAACATTCAAAGTTTCTCAAATAACACTTTTTACTTCACCCAAAAAACACGTTCATTTTTATTAGAAACGAAGTGGTTTCACACCCTATATATTTTCTGTTTCTTTTTTTATGTTTTATTCCATCGAACAAAAATTTGAGAGAAGAAAAAATCCATTACTTTACCTAAAACACACGTCCATCTATCCATCTTTCATCACCGCACAAATAACATTTAAACCATATTTATATCCCCCTCCTCAACACTATCCAAAAAATAAAAAAAAACAAGCAACTCAAAACTCAAAATCCTGAAAGCCCCTTTACACATGCTTTATAATAATTCCATTGCTCTGGCACTTTCACCCAAAAAAAAAAAGATGGATTTTAAGAGCAAGAACATGTTCTAACTTTATGATAATGGAACTTTCATAAAGCAGGTGAAAAGTGTGCTCGTTCTCTCTCTCTCCATATATTGTACAAAAGTCAGGGCATAGGTAAGGTACCCTAGGAAACTCCCAGGTCTCGCATCAGCACTCTCACATCAACGTCATCACCGCACATAACCCTCTTCCATTAGACCAACATAAGCATAAGTGAACCAACCTACCTTCCTATACCAAGCTTCATAGGTATACCTTGTGCCTTCCTAAAGTAACAAAAAGTCTCTGACATTGTATTGCCCCATAAAATCACATATGCAAAATGATATAAAAGAAGTTACTAACCAACTTGTCAACCCCCAGCTGCCATCAGCCCTATATCATCATCCCCCCATGGAAAACTGAAACTGAACACAACATAGGCCCGTGCGGTGCCATATTCGCCGC
The DNA here is from genome assembly GCA_951509635.1 of Eupeodes luniger. Taxonomy (NCBI): domain Eukaryota; kingdom Metazoa; phylum Arthropoda; class Insecta; order Diptera; family Syrphidae; genus Eupeodes; species Eupeodes luniger. The sequence continues at coordinate 107,149,977 of OX608075.1, forward strand.
CGTCGCTCGTCATATATGCTAATCCCGCATGATGAAAGCCGCTTTCAAGCTTGTGGGATAAACACAACCACCCAAAAAAAAAAAAAGAACCAAGCCCAACCATCACAGGATCTCTTTTAAAAACCCATTTGAAAAAGGACCTCTATCCGTTCTGTATCCACATCCACCCTTAAGTTTTAGATGGATGTGTCTCTTTATTATACAGTGTGTGGGTGGGGGTGTATGTGGGGGAGGGGATGTATTAGTTGGCAATCATAATTTCGTCAACATATTTATTGTGATAGTGAAATGCATGTAAATGGCAACCGAGGACACAAAGGACAATAAATTCGTAGCTGATGGCGTTCCATATTATTCCACGCCATCGAGGACATTACTTTTCCTTCATCGTCCTTGCGCTGACTGTCCTCCTTGTATTCATGTTCAGTTCAGTTCAACCCGATATAATTCTATTATATGAAATATTATGCAAATTTCATGGGCATAATGTTGATATGTTGATGGCAGTATGGCGCGCGTGGCGGCGATATCCTTTTTCGGCTTTCTTAGGGATATGGGTATCGTCGTCGTGTCACACAAGGACTGATGGCTGTTGTGATATACCTTCACATAACCAACACACACCTCTTCATCATGCAAATGGATGCTAAAAAATGTGTTCCTTCATTTGTTCATCCCAAAATCGGATCAGTGTCACTGTTTGTTGATCTTCTCATGTTGTATACCCATAAAAGTAAAAACTACATGAGGATGAGAATTAAGGAGTTTGAGGGGATCTTTTCTTTCACCGAAAAAAGGATTAAATTTCGAATACCCCCCGAACCCGAATGCCAAAAAACCAGAACACACTCAAGTTTTTATTTTGGATTATTTGCGTGCTACTCCTGATGTTTTTTATTGAGTCAAACTTGCAAAGTGTCTGTAGTAACAGAGATGAGAATCCAAAGGATATCACCCAGGATACATGGGTAAAGGGATTAGTTTGATGATGTTAAGGATTTTGAATTTGCATTTCTGATGATGACTAGCTTTGAATTGGGTATAGGTATGTAGATGTATGTATATGGAACAAAGGGATTTGAGGGTGAATGAAGTTGGTCTTCTACCCTTAGCCTTCAAACTCAACACAATTGGGGTATGGTGTGGGGTATATAATAATTGAATAAACTTTCGCGTGGTTATCAACATGCTGTGTGCCCCAAATAATAGTTATGTGCGGCGGCAGCGGTGGCGCTGGTTTGGTGTTTTCCTTACGAGAGAGAGCGAGGGTCTTAAGTTGCTGTTTCGTTGTCATTTGCATAAGTAGAATGCAATTTAATTATAGGGATTAGAATAATACTCTATAACATCACCTTAACGCCATCATAGTATAAAGTCCTAGCATAGCTATATAATATGTAGTTACAGTGGGGTTGTTTTTTGGCTTCTTTATATTTCCTTGTTTATAATTTCAAAATCTCAAGAACTTTAAATTCACAAATGGAAATTCGAATGCAAATTTTGGGCAGATTTGTGGACGAACAAGGACATGATGTGATGGTGATGACGGGTGTTTTGGGTGGTTATTGTACGTATACAGTGATAGTTGTGTCAATATGCCTTAGAATGTAGGTCTATATGTGTGTATATTTATGTGGTTGCCTTGATGAAGCATGGAAATGCAAATGGCATGGGAATTGAAGCAGATTTATTAGTGACAAGAGATTCTATTGTATCTTGAAATTAATTATTGTAAACATTATAATTAGATGTACCAAACAGACGAAATGAAAATGTAATTCACAAGACTTTGATATTGGAAATATTATTTTCAATAAATAAAATAAGAAATAAACTTAAATTGGTTTCCAGAAATTATTGATGTTTCTTGTTCGATGATTTTTTAAGAGATATTCAAATTCTCAGAAATAAGCTGATGTTGTAAAAAAAGTTGAATTCTTAATATTTTTGTATGTTCAAGAATTTAGTATGAAATTATGTTTTTGGATTTAGGTGAGTTATCATAATTGTTGGAAGAAAAATATTTGAATCTGTTTGACAACCAACATTTATCATCAGCTGATGGAAGTGAAGAAAATTTAAATTGCAAAACCAAAACTCGCGTGACATTTTTGTTGATTTCTCAAAAACGCTGTTAACTGATACAAAAACTTTTAATTACAATTATTTCGGTTAAGCAGAATTGTTTTTTAACTTTTTTATGGAATTAACTTTCCACATTCCATGTCCTGCAGTGCAGGTTGGAGTAAAGTTTATTTTATTTTAGTGTAAGGAGGAACAATTTAGTGGATTTATCAGAAAAGAGTATACCTGAGATCAAATGATAAGAAAGAGGATTGGATACGAAACACACTGATAACTACCCATCCTGTCTGGTGATTTGTCTTGGTAAAATTGTAACAAAATATGCATAACAATATTTTTTGTGAGATAAATAACTTGAAGTCGATGTCTTTCTTTGTTCTCTTAGTAAAGAGTTTTTCAATTGGGGTTGGTAGCTTCTGGCGCCCCGTGGCAGCCATTTTGTTTTGGTGACATCTGTCAAATATTTTGTTGTTTATGCCAAATCATCATGGCAAGTGACAGCACGTTCAAATTCAAATGATAAAACTTTGCACCCATTTTACGGTAGACGTGGTGGCACTTCCTCGCCGTGCACGAACGGCAAGAACTCGGCCTTTCGCAGACTTTAACTTAGCGAATTTTGCGTCGGGACTTGGGCCTACACCCGTACAAGATCCAACTGACCCAGGAGCACAAAGTTCATGACCATAGACAACGCCGTTTGTTCGCTGACTCGGCTTCGATCGAATCGTTTGGAGGAGGACCCCAATTTTGGCCGAAATGTTGTATTTAGTGATAAGGCCCATTTTTGGATGAATGGCTGTGTTAACAAGCAAAATTGCCGTATTTGGGACTACACGAACCCACGCGAGGTTCACCAGGTGATAATGCATCCTCAAAAAGTTACCGTTTGTTGTGGCTTTTAGGCTGGGGCGGAGTAACTGGCCCGTACTTTTTTGAAAACGACGTTAGTGATGTGGTCACCGTCAACAACGATGATAACTACATAACGATGGGTTACCATCTTTTTCTTATGGCCCAAATTGAACCATATAAACCCAGACGACATGTGGTTCTAGCAGGACTGCGCTAAGTACCACACAGCAAACGCCACGATTGACATTTTGCATGAACGATTTGTGGGTAAGGTTATCTCCCGCAGGGGTGATGTGAATTGGTCACCAAGTTCATGCGATTCGACCCCGCTAGACTTTTTCCTGTGGCGTTTCTTGCAGTCGCAGGTCTATGTAAACAAACCACAATCGACCGAAAGTGAACATAACACAGGCCATCGCTCAAATTCAGCCGGATCTATGCGGAAGAGTAATTGAAAATTGGACCACTCGGATTCGTGGGATTGTAAGAAGCCGACGCGGGCATTTGAATGATGTAATATTTCACACTTAATGGCATACATGCACCTTTCAAATAAAAAAATAATTTTGTTAATACATCCCACTCAGCTTGTTTTATTGCATTTCACAATCTACCCAACCTTATTGAAAAACCCTTTACTTGAGTGGAAACCCATTTCTTACGTGTTTTTTGTTGTTTTTTTTAGGTTTTCTTATTTTTTTGAAAAAAAAAGTTGGCAGTTGAATTTTTATAAAAGATTAACTAAAAATTGCCAACAATATTTTGTATACGATGAAATAGTTTGATTTCAAAATCTATTTTGTTAACGAGATTTTTAGTCGAAAACCAATTCTTACCAATTTTAAAAGCATTTCTTAAAAAATTGGTATTTCTTATATTAAGAAATACAGATTGAATTTTTCTAAGAAAATTCAGCACAGAATGAAATGATTTTGAAGTCAATTGTGCACTATTTTTTGTAGATCTTAATTTTTATTAAAGAGTTTCGAATTTTTATTAAAATTTTTAACGAATGTCGAAAACAATATTTTCTATAAGATGAAATCAGATTAAAGCCAATCTCTCAAATTTCTGAAAAGATATTTCAGTCGAAAATCATTTTTTAAAAACTTTTCGTAATGTTTTTCTTTTGGGTTTTTATTTTTTGTAACAAAAAAAACTGTCAATTTGATTTTTTTCAAAATCTTACTGAATAATGAAAACAATATTTTTTTATAAGATGAAACTAGTTTGAAGCCAATATCTCAATTTTTTTAAATAAATTTGAGTCGACAATAATTTTTTTATTAGTTTGGTATCACGTCACAATATATAATATAAAATTTAATTCAATCCGCTAGCGTTACTGGTTCGTGGAATCTTTAGGGTTAATTTCTCAAATTGCTATGGTAAAAAAACACCCACTCAAATTTTTTGTGAGTCCTTTCTGTATCTTTCTGCATTATTATTTGTACAACAAAATTTATTTTAAGTCGGTATTTCCATTGGTTCTCGAGATGTGTACGACGAAAAAAGCTTCCCGAACGTAAATACGTACACACGCACGCACAGACATCTCTCTTAAAATATTTTATTTAGACTCTACGGACTTTGAAACATCGAGAAATGTCTAAATTTTCAATTCGACAAATCCGAACAATTACAATAACTTCCTATTTGAAGTTAAAAAGTGGATTTGTTAAATATCAAAATGAAACGACTTATTGGAAAACCATGTACAATTATAAAGAAACACCTCGAATTTCCCGACAGAAAAAAATTCAATTATTGATTGTATACTTTTTAAAGTTCCTTAATCGAGAATTGGACTTATAATCAAATGTCAACTGATGCAAGTCCTTAAGGGTACTATTGCAATTTTTCCACCGCTCGACTGACCCAACGGACTGAATATATATGTAAGAATATCTTTAAAAAATATTGGATTTTCGAATCCAATATTGTCGAAGACATAAATTCTTTTTTAATTGTTGTTAAATTAAATGAAATCAAAATGCACACCACCGATGTGCCGCGAGAATTATTTTGACAATTTACGAAAAACGTCAGTCAGTGTGTCAAACAGGTGAAAGAATTCACCACAGGTAGCAATGAAGGTATTGCCAAAAGCTGAAAAATTAGTCTTCAAAGAAAGTTAACAAATAAAAGAGTGGTTTTATTTTCCAGATGAGAAATTAAAATTATCTTTTATTGCCTGGAAAACCTTGGCCGAAGACAGGATTAAAAACAAGGATCTTTTATGACAAACAAAATTACAAGTTGAGATTGACAGAAGGTCAAATCTCGATAAAAATGTATAAAAAAATAAAGTATGGAAATTATTAAACAATCTTTGGTAAAACACAACCGATAAAAAAAATCACTCCAACAAAATTTTCGACAAAAAAAAACAGAATTTTGACGCAAAGGTCAAAAGTACAAATTCTCAGACAAAGAAAAAGGAGGACAAAGAAAATAAAACAACAATATTCTAAAAAAAAACTATACTTAGCTTTTCAACTTGAAATTCCCACAACAGTTATCGTAGTTCTTCCTCAATTTTTGCTCACAGCCAAATCATCAACACAAACAAAATAAAAAACTATCAAAAAAATTTCGTTAACTAATTCTTTCAAATTTTTCCCTCACACGATTTTCCAACTGTCTTGTTGGTTCGGAGTTCGGACGCAATCCAAAAAGAAAGTGCCATTCTCATGGCGAGCTTGACCCTTCCGGCTACTTGCTTTCAGGCAATCCTCTCTGATCTTATGCATGGTGAACGGTCTGTCTCTGTCCCGCAATTTCCTCCGTCCATAAGGCTGGGGTGTGCGACCGAGAAGCCAGGTATCGTTCATCGCACGCGATCTCGTTAACGAGGTGATGCGCTCACCCAGTAGATCAGTGAATGAGTTCAGCTCTTATTCGTCGAACCCATTTCAACCAAGACTCTCTGGAAAATTGTGTGGAATTCCTCGCATTACCGAGTCCCTACATGCTCTCGATTTCGGTTGAGGAAAAACTACTCACTGCCGTGTTGAAGAAAGTCGATAACCAAGCCTATAATTAAAATGAAAGTTATTAAAATATTCTTGGAGTAATTTTATATCGTTAATACTTTATGATGGGCCCTCCGCCATACTAAGTTAAAGTTGGATGGCGTGACTTTACTACACACATTGTTGAGCATGGGTATCATCTTCATGCCTTTTTCGATTTGTTAAGCCAATATGTTGACCAATCCTTGCACAGCTCGTTGGTGTGGAACCCTTTCGCACACTTTGGTAAGACTTGTTAAATTTGCTTTCCCAAAATGCTAGAAGAGCAGGTCACTGGCTGATGGTCCAGGTTTCTACTGAACTCTTCCAGAATTTTGTGGTCGCAGTGAGAATTGTTAAGGAGTGGTTAGCAAAAAGGAAAGTGAAACTTGTTGTGGTAAAATTTACCGCAACAGTACTAATGATGAAAAGTTATCAGTTTAGATTTTTGTTTACATTTTATGTTTGTCAGCGACTACTTCTTTTATTTTTCTTTGATTTCAGCAGTCTGAGTCTCAATTTTTTTAAAATTTTTAACAGATTTTCAAGAATTAAGGCATTTTTAAACCTAAATCACCATTAAACTGTCATTGGCTAATTGTTTCAATTTTTGGAAACATTCATTTTCGTTTTTGGATTAAGCTGTAATGAGGATATCTAATTCAGTGGATTTATCTATCAGAAGAGAGTACACCTGAGATCAAACGATAAAAGAAAATCGAGGAGCACTCTTAATTATTTCGTATATATATGTATATATATAGATATCTATAAGCCTACTCATGTATGCAGATTCATAAGCATAAACCTTTAGACGGCTATATACTGAAGATCATCATCATATCTTAAACTGCAACCAATGTTATCATTACGTTTTGAACGAACATTTATTAATAAAAAGGTAAAAACTTAATTAATTTTGTTGATTGACCCAAATTATTAAACCTTTGAACTTTTCAAAGACTTTTAATTGTAATTTTTCAACGTCCTTATTATCGTTTCATCTCATTCCCTATGCTACTTTATAGATGTTTGTATGTGTTTAAATGTATGTACTAATTTTTGCGGTCAAACCGATTTCACTTAGACTTTGGTTTGGACTGCAACTGCAAAAGGAAGTTGTGCTCATTTTCATAATATTATGGCCTGACCAGACCATGGAAAAAACGAAGTAGATATAAAATTTTCGAATTTTCATTTGCTTTATCCTTTTTAAAATATGTATATGTATGTATGTATGTAGCTAGGATAATTGCATTTCGTGGACAATTAATTTCTCTTCCATTGCCCATTTCGCAGTAATTAAATTGCAAATGACTTCCTTTTAGTTATTTTTTTTTCCTTTTTCTTATTCTTCCGAACTAACACCACGTATCTACCTATCTATGTATAACACAAGCTCTCCCTATAGCTTTAGCTCAAGTCCAAGAACCATCAGCATCAGATTTAAGTTGAAGTTGGTACAGTTAAACATTTCCTTTTTTGGTTTTTCTCGTTATTATAATCTATTTTAGTTGTCCTTGTTCTTGTGCTCTTTGGCAAAACTGATTTGCTTCTTTATTTCTTTTTTTTTTGAATAGAGGCTAACTACGACTTCCAAACCTATACCTACTTTTTCATTTCATTTGGATTTTCCTTTTCTTTTTAATTTACCAGCAAGTGGACGAAAGGCTGAATGGAAGGAAAATTCGAGGACATTGTTCAAGGAATATCTCTTCAAATTATACAATTATGCCTGTGTTACGAATCATGACGATGTTTGTATAAATCTTATTATGTAGGACACACAAGTAGTAAAATTAAAGTTGACACATTAATATTATTTCATTTTGTTTAAACTACTTTTGGAGGAAATTGAAAACATACAAAAGTGTCTAATTAAAAAAATTTAGAAACATTTTTAAGTTGATGTTCAATAAAGTATTCTGTTTGTGGAGAGGGGTGGAGTGGAAACAGAAAAGTACAGCAAGGAACCGTTCTTTGTCAAAATTTAAAAAGAAAAAAGAGGCTGGAATGCAACCCACACTGATAACTTCCCATCCCGTCTGTCGATTTGTCTTGCTTAAAAGTTTGTCTATATGTATCAGTTTTTACCAAATTTGCGTACTATTTTTTGTAGATTTTATTTTTTTATAAAAAAAAACAGACTGTTGGATTTTTATAAAAAAAAAATACTGAATATCGAAAACAATATTTTCTATGAAATAAAATAAGTTTGAAGCCAATATTTTTAATTTTTGAAAATATATTTGAGTCGAAAGTAAATGTTTACCAAGTTTTGGTATTGTTTTTTTGTTTTTTTTTTGTAAAAAAAACTGTCAATTCGATTTTTCTCAAAATTTAATCGAATGTTGAAAACAATATTTCTTATAAGATAAAATTAGTTTGAAGCCAATGTCTTACATTTTTGAAAAGATATTTTCGTAGAAAAACAATTTTTACCAACTTTTATAATTTTTTTTTAGGTTTTTATTTTTTGTAAAAAAACTGTCAATTAGATTTTTCTCAAAACTTTTCCTTATGTTGAAAACCATATTTCTTATAAGTTCAAATTAGTTAGAAGCCATTATCTCAAATTTTTGAAAAGATATTTGAGTCGAAAATCAATTTTTACCAACTTTTGTTAAATTTTTTTTAGGTTTTTAATTTTTTGTACAATAACTGTCAATTCGATTTTTTTTTCAAAATTTTACTGAATGTTGACAACAATATTTTTTGAAAGATTTAAATAGTTTAAAGCCAATATCTAAAAGTTTTGAAAAGATATTTGAGTCGAAAGTAAATTTGTACCAACTTTGAGTAATGTTTTTTTTAGGTTTTTATTTTTTATAAAAAAAATTGTCAATTCGATTTTTCTCAAAATTTTATCAGATGTCAAAACCATTATTCTTCGTTGCACAAAATTGTTTTGGAGACGAAATCATATTTTAGTCGTAAAATTTTCGAGGTGACAAATTTTTTTTTTCAGTTTTTTTGATTTATAAAAAAAAACGTTAATTGGATTTTTTTTCAAAAATATACTTGTTTTGTATTACGTTACAATATATAATATAAAATTTAATTCAAGTCTCTAGCGTAATTGGTTCATGAGATATTTAGGGTAAACCAACATTTTCCACCACGCAATTTTCTTGAGAGCCCTTTCTGCATCTTTCTGCCTTATTATCTGTATAACAACATTTATTTGAAGTCGATATCTCTTCTGGTTCTTGAGCTGTGGAAGACGAAAAAAAGTCGCGAACGTACAGACGTACGGACGTACGAACGTACGTACACACGCACACACAGACATCTTTCTAAAAATCTTTTATTTCGACTCTAGGGACCTTGAAACGTCGAGAAATGTCAAAATTTTTAATTTGACAAATCGAACCCATTACAATAACTTCCTATGGGAAGTTAAAAAGAGGCTGGGATGCGACCCACACTGATAACTTTCCATCCCGTCTGTCAATTTGTCTTGCTTAAAAGTTTGTCTATATGTATCAATTTTTACCAAGTTTGCGTACTATTTTTTGTAGATTTTATTTTTTTATGAAAAAACGGACTGTTGGATTTTTATACAAAAAATTACTGAATATCGAAAACAATATTTTCTGTGAAATAAAATAAGTTTGAAGCCAATATTTGTAATTTTTGAAAATAAATTTGAGTCGAAAGTAAATTTTTACAAGTGTTAGTATTGTTTTTTTTTTGAGGTTTTTATTTTTTGTAAAAAAAACTGTCGATTGGATTTTTCTTAAAATTATATAAAATGTTGAAAACAGTGTTTCTTATAAGATAAAATTAGTTTGAAGACAATGTCTCAAATTTTTGAAAAGATATTTGAGTCGAAATTCAATTTTTACCAACTTTGAGTAATGTTTTTTTTTAGGTTTTTATTTCTTATAAAAAAAACTGTCAGTAAGATTTTTCTTAAAATTTTATCAGATGTCAAAAATATTATTCTTCGTTGCACAAAATTGTTTTGGAGATGCAATCATATTTTAGTCGTAAAATTTTCGAGGTGACACATTTTTTTTTCAGTTTTTTTGATTTATAAAAAAATCGTTAATTGGATTTTTTTTTTAAATATACTTGTTTTGTATCACGTTAAAATATATAATATCAAATTTAATTCAAATCCCAATTTTCTTGAGAGCCATGCATCTTACTACCTCATTATCCGTATAACAAAATTTATTTGAAGTCGATATCTCTTCTGGTTCTTGAGCTATGGACGACAAAAAAAACGGACATACGGACGTACGTACACAGACACACGCACGCACAGACATCTTTCTAAAAATCTTTTATTTCGACTTTATTAACCTTGAAACGTCGAGAAATGTCAAAATTTTCAATTTGACAAATTGGACCCATTACAATAATTTCCTATGGGAAGTTGATAAATTAGAATTTGTCTAAAATATTTTTTGAAGACTGATTAAATTTTTGTAAAAGTTGGGAGTTTATAACTTTCCTAACCCTTTTTATGGCCGCCTATGTTTCTCATATTGGCTTTCAAGTTTCGATTAAATCAACGGTTTATTAAAAATACAATTTAATTAAAGATTATCTCACCTCAACTATTTAGGACTTCAAATTTAATTAATCCAATTTAGGAATTTATTTGAAATTAGTTTGAGGATTCTTTCACCTCATCTATATACATATGTAAACTCTCAAACCCGCACCACTAAGAGCTTATAACGAGGCACAATAACGAAGTAACTCGAAAATATTGATTTCAAAAACACAAGAAGATACTCAAAACACATCCTCTAGACACATCGTGATTATTAAACGAAGAGTATTAATTTCAAAAACTTAATTCCAAATGGTCATTTGCTTATACAATTCGAGTTGAGTATAGATAAGGTATAAGATATGTGCCACCTTCCTATCCATATGTTCATCATTTATTACACATTTCTATCAATGTATCTACCCCATTCCCAATATAGGGGTTAAAACTTTCCAAAGGTGTAGGTATAACTGTAGAAGTCCATAATAGACCAGGAGTAAAATTTCATGTTCACTTATCATCGAGGAAACCAAAATCATCATTCTGAAGAACCTCACCGCAGAAAGTTGTCATGGAAACCTAATTCACCTTCTGTACCTTTACGCTTTACCTTGTTTTGTTTAACAGAAATGTATAACGTCCATCCATTGGAAAGATTTTCTGGAGAGGTTGTAAAATTTCAAAATAAGTGATGAGTATAAGGCCCTTAAAAGAGCAAAATGGTACGTCCATTTTAGCAAACGGCGGTGGGAGGAGCACCACCCCTCGATCTGTGCATTGCTATAGTAATTCCTACAGATGAATTTACAAATGTTTTTGAAACTTTCTCCCCAATTAGGTCGGCGCCTTGAGTACTGATATCAATATAGAGCTTCAATATTTTGTATAAGAATGTATTCTATGATTTTATTAATAAAGGCTTTGTTAAATTAATATGGTTGTCATTGTTGTGGTCGGTGTAGTTAAGATTAATTTTCTCAAACAGTATCTACTTCAAAATACAGAAATTCAAAAGCATAACTATGGGTGGTAATATTTTATGAAAAGGTATTAGAAATGTAATCAATAAGGTTATACAAAAGTTAATAATAAAAGAGAACAACTAAATTGAAGTAAAATACCATTTGTTCTTCGAAATGCAGTCGTGCATTAATATATTTTTCACATATAATTGGTCAGAAAAAAAAAGGAAGGAGGTGGGAGTACCTACCACCCTCATGTGGTTTTATAAAATTAATTGTTACAAATACTAACATCCACGCTAATCAAATATGAATTAAGGATTGTCCTGTGAGTAAAGTCCAACTGACAAAGAAATCCAATACTTTTGCTTTTCTAATTTCTATTGTAATCGTTCCAATTTTTCGAATTTTTGATATTTCTGATTTCTCCATGTTTAAAGTTCCATAGGATTCCGTTCATAAATGATTTTATATGTTAAGCAAACAAATATATTTTTAAAGGCTTATTAAAAGACAAAATTACAATTAATTAAAATGTCAAGTTCGTGTATTTCCTATAATCTGACTTAACCGAATCTTCATTAGAATCAGAAATTTACTACACAAGCATAAATGATTTTCATATTTCAAACGAAAAATTCCAAAAATCGAAGCAATTACAACAAATTTTTCATCCATCAATAAGCACAAAACAATATTTTGATCATTAAATCATATAAAATATTACCTAGATAGTATAGATATTGAAATTCAAAATCGTTAATATAATAATCTATGTGATGAAATTCTAGTAAATGTTAACACGTTAGCCGTAAGCGTTAGTCACAAGGTCTATTTAAAGGTAAAATGAGGAAATCGATATGAGGAATGAGCATCGTCAACATCATCATCAAGGACCTAGAAAATTCCATTTCCATTTATAAATGATTTTCCTCTGAATGCAATTGGCACTAACTTTAGTCATCAAAATTCGTTAACAGGAAAAGTCCATAATTAAATCTATAACTGGGAATCTTAAATGCAAAATGAGACTAATTATATATAACTTGGATTTTATGATTATTCCATATAAAAATTACTATATCTATCAGAACTATGCCTAAAACATCTTTTGGGTGAAATAACAAAAGTTTGTAGGCTCCTTAAAAGGTTTAAATTGAATTGATTTACCTACTTATGAGTTTTATACAGAATAAATACGATACGAACAGCAGAAGTAAATAAATAGTTAGTTTAAGACTCGAACAATAAAAACAAGCAAATTTGTATTTAAGGTACTTAACAAAGCACGCATTCTATTATTTCTTAAAAAAAATTAATTTTTAAACATTTTTATTTAAAAATCCTTAGAGCGGTTTATTTTTAAATCCATTTCTTATACATATGTATATATAAAATTTTACAATTTAAGTTTAAAAATATTTTTGGTATGCTGTTATTTAGAGCTTATTAATATACATACGTTTTACATTTGATTTTCGTAAAGAAATGATGACCCATTTTCAATATATCGAATTTTTAATATTTTTTTAAAAACAATGACATTTTTGATCATTGAAATGTCAGTTGTCATATGGGTTAAGAAATGTACTTAAAGTTAAAATAGCCATTTGGTGACTTTAACTTCAATCAAATATTAAGGTATATCAAGATGCAAAAATCACCGTACAATTGCGCGTCATTTGATCCACGGTCTTCCTCAACTGCGCTGTCGTGTGTAGTGTAGATTCGAAGACTTTCGGGGCCGGAGCATTGGTTTCCATGCGCTCTACGTGACCCAGCCATCTCAATCGTTGGACTTTTACTTTTTTGGCTAAGCCAGCTTGTACAGCTTGTCGTTTTATCTTCAGTCTCTTCCACTGACTCTACGGGACCGTAGATCACACGAAGAACTTTTCTCTCGAAACGACCCAAGGTTCTTTTATCCGAAGGACCCAAGGTCCTTTTTTGATGACAGCATGTTCTTCGTTTTTCCCCCATTAACCCTTAAACCTATTTTTGACACCTCTGGCTCAATACTCACAAAAGCCCCATGGACATCACGCTGGAGTTCTTCCGATTATGTGAATGTCATCAGCATATGCTAGTAATTGGACAGACTTTTGAAAGAAAGTGCCTGATGCAGTGTTAAAGTGGGAGCTCTGTACTATTCTTTAAAGGACAATGTTAAAGAAATCGCATGACAGCGCATCACCTTGTCTAAAACCTTTTTTGACATCGAAAGGTTCTGTTAAGTTGTTTCCAACCTTTATGGAACAGCGTGAATTATCCATGGTCATCTTGCACAAACGGACGAGTTTGGCAGGGATGCCAAAACAAGACATGGCTCTATACAGCTCGTCCCTAAAGATGCTGTCATATGCGGCCTTGAAATCGATGAAAAGATAGTGGGTGTCGATTTGATGGTCTTGGGTTTTTTCCAGGATCTGCCGTTATGTGAATATTTGATCTGCTGTGGACTTTTCTGGTTTAAAACTACACTGATAAGGACATATTATCAGGTTGTTGACGATGGGCTTTAGACGTTCACATATTACTGCAGAGGAGATTTTGTAAGCGATGTTAAGTTAACTGCTACCTCTATAGTTGGTGCAGTTTAGAGGGTCGCCTTTTTCAGAATCGGGCAAACAATACTGAGGTTCCTTTCATGGGCATGCTTTCTTTCGGCCATATTTTACAGATACGTTGGTGCCAAATTATCTCCAGCTGCTTTGAAGAGCTCGGCATTTAAGCTATCTGCTCCAGCAGCTTTGTTAGACTTCAGCTTAGACATGGCTATCTTTACTTCATCTAAGTCGGGAAGAAGGGATTGTTGGCTTTCTTCGTCTCTGTTGAATGGATCATCCTGCCTAACAGCGGAATTCGGTTTGTTGTCGCCGTTGTACAGTCTGCAAAAGTGGTTCTTCCATATCCTCAGCATTGACTGCGGTTCCAATATGATGTTTCCACTTTCGTTTTTGCAGCCTTTGGTTCGAGGTTTTTTGTATTTGTGAATTTCGTTTCACCTTCAAACTTCATTCCTGCTGTTGAACCTCTCGACATTTTCGATCGCACGCTTCTCATGCTCTCTCTTTTTCTCCCCCCTTTCTCGTCAGATGCTTCTTCTCTGATTGCATCTTGGCAATGTTGCCACTGGTTCTCGATACATTGTGTTGGCAGCAGAGAACTTCCAGAGAGGTTACTTGTAACTCGGTCGGAGAAGGATTTCGCGATCTCTTGCGATTGTAGCCGTTCGACGGTGCATCTTCTCCCAGAATCTACCTATTTTGCCTTGGGTCTGGAAACCCGAAGTGCTACCTTGGCTACAACGAGGTAGTGGTCTGAGTCGGTGTAAGCTCCTCGGAAAGTTCGGACATCCATGAAGCGTGTCTAGCGTCGATTGCAATATGGTCAATCTGGTTGACGGTAGATTGATCTGGAGAACTCCAAGTTTTTTTGTGGATGTTGAGATGTGGAGAACGCGTACTGGCTACCATGACGTTTAGCCCGGCAGCAAAATCGATGAGCTTGAATCCGTTGTCGGAAGTGTTGTCGTGCCGTGCCGGCTGTTTTCCCGATTATTCCACCAAAGATGTCTTCCCTTCCTAGCTTGGCAACTAAAATCGCCCACGACAATTTTAATATTGTAGCTAGGACACTGCTCATATGTTTTGTCTAAAATCTAGAAGAACATATCCTTGGTGTTGTCATCCTTATTTCTGGGGGTCGTGCGTGCATATTAGGCTAATGTTGCTGAGTTTAGCCTTGATGCGGATGGTCAAGAGGCGCTCGTTGATGTACCTATAGCTCAAGACTTGTTGCCTAAGTCTGGCTCCAATGACAAAACCGCATCCAAATAACAGCTGTTGGTTTTCTCGGTAGCAGTCACCATAGTAAATATTACAGTTTTTCATCCTAGAGCTGGCATAACCGCTCCTTACAGGCCTGGGCTTCGAATATGTCGTAGTAGTCCTATAAGGTGTTCACTAAGTAGTTAAACCTAACTGGAATTGTAGACGCCACCGTTGATTCCATCTTGGAAATTCCTCCTCTGCCGTCTGGATGAAACGAGAGATGCCTTAGTGGAAACAATTCTCAAAACAATTGTTTGGTACCCCAAACAACTTTCCACTGGGGTTGAAACCCAATCTTCATTTGAGGTACTAGGCAACCGATGTTAACCACGGGGAAGTGAGAGTAGGAGTTGATAGGCAGAGGTGGGTTTTGAGAAAAACATGTGGACGCTTGTGTTCTCTTGAATGCACATGTCTACAATTTGAACAGCATAACATCAGTCTCTCTACAAAAAAAAATGTCCAAACTGATCAAATCTCAGCTGAAATTAATATTGTCAAGATGACTGATAGCGCGATTTGGGAATTTGGTGCCCAAGGGTAGATTGTGTCATTAGCTGTAAGGTAGCTGTATGAACCAATGTGTATAGCGCAGATCTATGTCTTTAATCTCAGTGTAAAAAAATCGGTCAACATGGCTCTGTAAAGCCCACAACATTTACCGAAACCTTGTTCTTAGACTCATTTTCAAAGAAAAATTATCCAATGATGTCACCGTTCCCCTATATGAATTGTTCTCTTAACGGTATAATAAACTTAAGAATTTAAATAAGTTCAATCACAGAACAGTTTCATTTAACCCAAGGACGTTCCTTTCTTTTTCTCTTGCAACCACAAGTTTGAATTTAAATTTGATTTCCTAAAAATCACCTTTCTTTTAGTATATAGTTTAAATTTTATCATAAAATTCAAATTAAACAAAACAAAAAAATATACGAAATTAAAATGGGAAATTGCAATTAAATTAATTTCCCTTCGTAATCTACATAAGCTCTCAAGTACATGCTTTTCTTCCTTTCAGTTTTTTTTTCATTTGAATACAGAAACAAAAATCTTAACTTCTTGTCCGTCCATCCGTCTGTCCATCGCATCGTCCGAATGTGGAAGACAAGTAAGAGAGTAGAGTAACATCTTTTTTATAATTTTTAGCAGGATGGACAATGAGGAACGACGACGACGACGACGTACGGCACGACAAGGTACCCTACATCTTTCGGCATCATGATGCTATAGGAGTACCTTCAACAAAAGGACGAACAAAAGACGAATCTCATTTTAATTCGCTATAGCAATACATGAGAATGAGACTACTGTTTTGGAAGTCCACTTTTATTCTTTTCATTCAGTTGGTTACCTATTATATAGCCTTCTTTCGTTTAGCCGCTCTTCCCCTCTCTGTGTTTACATTAAAGCTAATCAGAGTGAGCCAACAACCTGTCAATTCAGTGGCGGATTTTGTGAATTGACGTAAGACAATTTAGTTCAAGAAATCAACCATTTGGGAGCTGTGGAGACGCACAGATTCCAAGTTTAACACAAAATTTCTGTGAATATTTGAAATCTGTCAATCTGAGCTTTTTCTATAATAATTCTTTCTCCCTCAAGGTATATTTTTTTCCTAGACAATTTTCAAGGCCAGTTCATCAGTAAGTGCGACCATGTAAAGTTGTAAAGTAAGGCCAAGTCCTGTCCACGTCAACGATGCAAAGACAAAGACCAAAATAAAATCCCAGGTGAAACTTGAGAAAATATATTTTACTTTTTTTTCAATTGCTTTTCTTTCTTATTTCTCGTTTTTTTTATTCTTTTTTCTATCAGACACCTCCATCCCCAAAAAACAGGAGAGAATTAATGGCTAAGAAATGAGGACGAAGAGATTCGGAATGTACCTATGTATGTCCTTTCGTAGATAACTCCATACCTATATCTAATACCTTATACCTACTACTACTTTCATTTTGTTGAATGCAATCCAATCTTAAGGTAAACGAAAGGACATTAAAATCAGCTCAAGGCAAAGGACATTAATGGATTTACATTTTCTTTTATTCATTGCACACTTAAGAGGTCCGGTGTTGTTTTTTTTTTTTTTTTTTTTTTGTTTTCATTCCTTTTGTCCTTTTGTTATTTTTCTTATCGTTTCTGTTTGTCTTTTTGTCATTGTGATGGAAAGAAAGATTTTCAAATCACAGAGAATATAAGGATATAAAATTTAAGTTTATCACTTATAGAAATGTGTTCGATTGGTGATTTTCTATAATATGAAATTTTATATAGGACTTTTGGGTTCTGATGAAATGTAAATTCTTACCAAATTCAGAGAGTTCTTATAACGTTTGAAGGATATGGACAGAAATTACGGATTGATTTTTTGTAAACCTAATATAAAAATTATGTAAAAATATTATGTATTTAGCTAAAGGGGCTATAAATTTAAATTTTTATGATCTTTTTTAAGTTTGGTTTGAATTCAGTTAAAAAGATTTCGAATAAAAATGTTACTTGATCCTTTAAGGTAGGAAGGCATTTTGAGCAAAATTCAAAGTGCAGATTTTCAATAACATGGTAAAATTTTCTATTGGTTGTAGAATAAAGAAGAGTTGAGAGAACAGAACTCAAGCCATCAAATTTTTGTTTTTTTTTTGTAGGTATATATTGTGCGCGCAGTGAAGGGGATATGAATACCCTTATAATGATTAACACAGTGCGAGCAATTAGGAAAATACGATGGGATTGGAAAAAAGATATCGATGCATATTGATTTCGAATATCTGCACATTGCTATGACTGGGAAATATTGAACATTCCACATCTGTGTAGTGCGACTAAAAATAGAATGTCTCTACTTCTTAGTACGTCCGAATTTGGGATCAAAAGAAAACTAATGGGCATTCCTAGAAGTACCGGTATTACGATTGAATTGTTTGAAGGGAAGAATGCGACTGGCTATTTCATTAGAGAATTTTTATTATTATTGAGGTGGTGCTACAGTCTTCTGTGAACTAGGGCCCCACCCAACAAACTTCTCCATCTAGCTCGGTCCCTAGCTAGATGTCTCCAGTTTCGCACTCCAAGTTGGGTGAGGTCACTTTCCACTTGTGCGCGCCACCTGATCCGCGGTCTTTCTCTACTGCGCTGTCCGGTGGGTGTGGATTTCGAAGACTTTTCGGGCCGTTCTACATGACTCAGCCATCTTAGTCGTTGGACTTTTACCCTTCTGGCTAAGTCTACGTCACTGTACAGCCCGTATAGCTCGTCTTTCTCCTTCACTCCCCTTCTATGCATACGGGACCGTAGATCACACGAAGAACTTTTCTCTCGAAAAGACTCAAGGTGCTTACATCCGCTTTTGTCATAGTCCATGCTTCGGAACCGTATAGCAGGACGGGGATGATGAGGGTCTTATATAGCGACACTTTGGTTTTACTACTCAATTGCTTTCTTAGCCCAAAAAAAAAGCGGTTAGCAAGAGTTATTCTTCGTTTGATCTCAACGCTGGTGTTGTTTTCTGCATTCATAGCAGAGCCTAGGTAGAATAAGTCCTTGACTACCTCAAAGTTACGTCTGTCGATGATGACGTATTGTAAGTGTTGTAAGTCCCATTTTTGCCGCCTCTGCCTCAATACTCACAAAAGCCCGATTGAGATCACGCTGAGTTCTTCCGATTATGTCAATGTCAACAGCATATGCTAGTAATTTGACAAACGTTTGAAAAAAAGTGTCTTCAGTGTTGACGTGGGAGCTCTGTACTATTCTTTAAAGTACGATGTTAAAAAAATCGTATATGCGCATCACCTTGTCTAAAGCCTTTTTTGACATCGAAAGGTTCTTTTAAGTTGTTTCCGACCTTTATAGAGCAGCGTTAATTCTCCATGGTCATCCTGCACAAACGGACGAGTTTGGCAGGGATGCCAAAACAAGACATGGCTCTATACAGCTCGTCCCTGTAGATACTGTCATATGCGGTCTTGAAATCGATGAAAAGATGGTGGGTGTCGATTTGGTGTTCTTGGGTTTTTTCCAGGATCCACAGTTATGTGAATATTTGGTTGACTCTGGACTTTCCTGGTCTAAAACCACACTGATAAAAACCTATCAGGTTGTTGACGATGGACTTAAGACGTTCACATATTACGGCAGAGCAGATTTTGTAAGCGATGTTAAGTAGACTGATGAATCTATAGGTAATGTATAGTTTAGAGGGTCTTTTTTTTCACTAAAGCATTGTTTTTGAATATAGCGATAAAATAAGGATAGACTTGACATTTTGCGACGGTGCTCAAGAGATAAAAAATGTTCAGTAATAGAAATGACTTCGATTGGTGCTTTGCAACGGTGCTCAAGAGAAACAAAAGATTCAGTTAGACACCACGTCAATTCAGAAGCACCTGCTCAGATATGGGAGTTGTAATTAAGTTTTGGACGAATATAGGCTTTATTTATTATAGCCGGAAGGGTTAAAAAACTTCTTGCGTCGGCGGAAATAACCTAAACACTTAGCAACGTTTTTGGCAACTTCAAATATGTGCTCACTCCACAAGAGACAATTACCACCCATAGATAGTGGCATTGGGGGAGGGTTACGCTTTTGTAACACTAGACAGTGTCGAAGCATTAAATTCTACACGGCTTTTGATTTCCCATTCATAAATGCTGCCAAGATCATAATTGAATGAGCCATTGATAGTCCACATCCAAAGAACAAGGATGGGAATCCTAGAACGAATATGAAAAGTTGATGGTACTGCCATCAGCAAAACAATCAAGTGGGTTTGAAGTTTTAGCCAAAAGACAATTAATAAAAA
Source organism: Eupeodes luniger (assembly GCA_951509635.1). Lineage (NCBI taxonomy): Eukaryota > Metazoa > Arthropoda > Insecta > Diptera > Syrphidae > Eupeodes > Eupeodes luniger. Next base: position 107,170,038 of record OX608075.1, read on the forward strand.
CAAGGAAGAGTGTCGGAGATAAAACGCAGCCCTGGGGCACACCATCGTTTATTTTGTGGATATCAGTTTTGAACATGTCCAATACTATTAAAAATGAACGGTCCGTAAGGTAATTTCTAATCCAACAAAGAAAAGATTCATCAATACCAAATGCACTACCGAGTTAAGGAAAATTACTACATACCTATGCATGACTATATATATAAGTGAAAAATGATCGTTTTGAGATTTAAGGAAAATATTTTGATGCTCTGAGATTTTAATTTTGAAATATTTTAAGGACAATATTTCAGATCGATATATTTCATGCAATTCCAAAAAGTTGCGTGAGAACCAAATTTTGCACTTTTTATCTTCCAACTTCACAGACTCAACATTTTTCCAATGAAGCCATGACCTATTTTACTCAGTTTCAATTTGTCCTTTTTGATTCTTCGCTTAGTTTTTCCTTAAGAACTAAACGCAATTGATGTTGAAATTAAAAACAGACAAAACGATATAAGCTTTTTTCGCTGAGATTTAGCATTTTGAAAAATCACATAAAATTCCAAGTATTTTTGTGTTCCCTCAATATTGTCGACATGTTTATTTGACTTTTAAAAGAAATGTTTGACGGCAGAAGCCGTGGAATGATGCTAAATGCATTGGTCTCTCATGCCAGAGGTCTTAGGTTCAATCCCTTCCTGTGGCATCTAAAGTTTTTTCACGGGTACTGCCTCTTGCGAGGAATTGACAAATCCTCCAAGAGTAATTCTTGTCATGAAAAGTGCTTTCTCAAATTAGCCGTTCGGATTCGGCTTAAAACTGTAGGTCCCCTCCATCCCTGACAACAGTACTCGCACTCAGAAATGGTTTAAAGTTGTAAGTCACTATGACCCTAATTCTCAACGGACTGTTGCACCACCTGATTTTTTATTTATTAGAACAATTAAATTATTTGTGTATACGCACTTTTCTTATTTTACTGATTAATTTTTTAAGTTACATAGGTACGTAATTGAAAATTATCCTGCATTAACCAGAGATCGTCGAAATTCATGTCTTCAATTCCAAATAGATTTATAATTTCCACAGTTAACCAAAACGATGTTCCCGAATTCTTTTTTGAAGAAGGATAGTACGAAGAGGTCACTCCTCCTCAATCCTCAACAAATGATTACTCACTCGGTTTTCTTATATCCAGATGTGATGTGATCTCTGCTTCGGCAAAAAAAATAATATTTCACCTAGAATCGTAGCTTCTTGTTATCTGTGCGTATCCTTCGACCAGAGTGTTGTCATCAATCTATCAAACTCTTGCACAAACTTGAGTAAAGCAGGCGTACTTCTTTAAAACCGCACTCTTTAGGCTATACATACGGCACTCATTTCAAAAATAAGTTACCAATATTTTCCAACATTGATCAAGAGTATAAGGCGACATATCGCAGTAATATGATACTGACTGACAGCTGTCAATGTCAAAATAACTTATCATTTGAAAATAAACCACTAGATGGCTCATGCGTTAATAAAAAGTCTTTACATTTTAACATTAAATTTGATCTCATTCGTAATTTTTTAAGTATACGATTTGTTCTCATCTATTTCATATTTAATTAACTGTGGTTCTTGAGAAAATTAAACCAATAGCTACTCATCAATATTCACTTGCATCCACTTGAAATCAATTTCAATTTCAAGTTGAAAACATGTATCTACGTATTTACATTTGTACATTGAACATAGTTAAAGTGATATCAAACTATCTCGTTAATTAGAACAGATGCAATAACCGAGTATCTTGTGTGTTGGGTTAAATGGTAACTCTGTATGGTCATTGGCCAGCCAATTGAAACATCTTTTCCAAAACCATCTCATACATCGTCATTATCGTTAACTCAGAGCATCATCATCAGTATTCTGGGGGGTTAAATTTGTTTTGAAACCAAGTGCAGCAACAGCCACTTGACGACGTCGTCATTGGTCGTTGGTCATCGGTCGTACTCTTCCTAGTCGTCGTCGTTCCAAAGCCACTACAACACTCCAGCTGATGATTCATCATCATATCTATCGTATTTAGGTACACCTGGATATAAGGATATAATATGGAAAACGGGAAATGACCCTTTCAAGTTTGCCACTTAACCACAATTCAAAAGCCACAATTCCTGTAACAGAGACATATATTTATTCCCATATTGCAGGTACGTTATTCAAGTGGACCATATCCGTATCCATGATGTGTCCAGGTGTAAACATAAGTACATACGTACGTATGTATATATAAACCAATATGCTTTTTGGATCTAGTTGTATGTTATGAGGTATAGAGTCTCAATTAATCAAAACCTTCTCTCACCAAAAAGACAAACCAACTGCAACAACCCACCATCGCCGTCGTGCGTCGGAGGAGTGATGGTTGTAGTCCTAGTCAGTCATTCAAATACATACATCTCTTACCCATCATGATGCATAATTTTTGGTTTATAGGGTTTTTCAATTGATGCTGATTGCAACTCTCCATAACACATAACACAATCATGAATACTTGAGAATTTGAAACTGAACCATCAAGCGAAAGTTTTTGGTTGATTTTTTCTTTCTTTCGTTTCTTTCTTTTTGTATTTCCAAACTCAATTTTTATTCATTTTAATTGACTCACTTTGATAAGCAACTAGCTTCATTTATTGTGGAAGTGATGAGAAGATAGGCAAAAAGGGATTTTCACTCACACTAAAAAAAAAACATACAAAAGTAACAATTTTTTCAAAAAATCATAATTGGGGCAGAAAATTCACCAATTTTTCCTGAATGAAATGAAATCCTTTGAACAATCTACGCATTCAGAAATCGAAGGCTTGTTAATTGCAAAACACAAAAAAGAAAACAAAAATGATACAACATTTTGTTTCAAGGCCTAGGTCCATTGAAAGTTGAAAGAATGTTCAAAGCTTGTCGACCAACTCACGTAAGAGGACTTCAAATTGCATTTTAATTTTGTTTTCTTCTTTTTTCAATGGATTACACCCACAGAGGATGTTGTTTGAGTTTTGTATTTGAATATTTGCATTGTATTCAAATAATTTTGACGCAGGCATAAAGTACTCATTCTCCGATAGCCTATAAAAGACATTTTGCAAACATATTTTTATACGTATATCTATATAGGAACCAACTTTAAGAGACTTACAAAAACCCAAATAACTCACATTTGTACTCACAAAAAGTTAAGTTGTAAAACATTGAAAATTTAACTTTAAAACTGTCTTCAAGTTTTTCATACAAAAAATACATAGCATGCTAAAAAGTGTGATATGTAATGTATGTCGATTATAATTGCTCAAATTTACAAAATTTTTAAATAAAATAAAATAAAATTATTTGTTATAAATTGGCAACCCATTTTGATATATAAGGGGCTTTCAGAACTACCTGATTTGTTTTTGTTTAATTTAAAATTTCATTATGAATTTATTGACAACTAAACAGCGCAGTGCAGTGACAAGAAAATGTGTTGAAGTAAAATATCTTAAATTTTACTACATAAGCAGGCTTCCCATGTTTTCAAAAAAATCCTCTTTATTTGGCACCACAACGGTTTTGTTTCCCCTTTTTTTAGAAAAAAATACCTCTTTTCGCCCTTTCAAGCATTTCAAACTTTTTTAAACACAATATACTATTTATGTCACAATATACATAAATAATTGTTTTTTTCATTAACCTAAAGCCCGTCATCAATATTCTCATCACTTTGAAAAAAGGTCATTTCCACCAACAACTATTTTGATTTTTATATCGGGTTTTTCAATAAGAGCGCTACAAAATCTTTTTTAAAATAAAACAAAAACGGTTTTGGATATCAATGAATTTCTTTATTCCTGTGAAAGTTCGTTTGATGCTAATATGTATGGAACTCGAGTTCTTTTGCTTGGTCACCACGGACACGCTTGCAGAAGTCCAGACGCTGAACCCAATTTTCGACGATTTTCAAGCATAAATCGGCCGATACTGCTGCAATTTCACGTTCGATTTCGTACGAAGTTCATTAATCGTAGCTGGCTTGTTGGCATATACCAAAGACTTGACGTAGCTCCACAGGAAATAGTCTAACGGCGGCGTCAAATCGCACTACCGAGGCTGCCAAGCGACTGGACCATTTCGTGAGATAACACGTTCTTCAAACTTGGTTTCCAATAAATTGATTGTGACATTCGCTGTGTGACTTGTGGCGTCGTCCTATTGGAACCACATGTCCTCCAAGTCCATATCATCCGATTGGGGCCAAAAATATTCGGTTATCATTGAACGGTAGCAATCCCCATTCACAGTAACGTGCCAGTCTTGATCATCAAGGAAGAAGTACGGTCCAATGACGCCGCCGGCCCATAAACCACACCAAACCGTAATTTTTTCGGAATGCAATGATGACTCATAGAATACGTGTGGATTGCTGCCTGACCAATATCGAATATTTTCTTTATTGACAAAGCCATTCAGCCAGAAATGAGCCTCATCAATGAAAATAAGAATCATTTTCAGGTTGTTGCTTAGCCCAATTCACGAACATACGACGCTTCTGGTGATCAAGCGGCTTCAGTTCTTACGCCAGTTTAATTTTGTAAGGATGTAGGCCAAGATCGTTTCTCAAAAATCGTCACAACGACGTCACAGAGATGCCCAACGCTAGAGAACGACGTGTGAGAGACACATTTGGGCTTTCTGCAACTAAAGCCTCAGCAGCAGCAATATTCTAGACACTACGGGAACTTCTTTGTCTTACTGGCACGGGAAAATTTTGTACTGTGCCTGTGGATTCAAGTTTTTCCACTGGACGCTCAATTGTTGATTTGCTAGGGGGATTATGACGGCTCTAAATTGGACGTAGTGCTCTTAACGTTGAGGCCCCTGACTCCAAATTTCGGTAGTAAATTTTAAAAATTTCGACTCGTTGTTGGCTCGTATATCTTTCCGTCATGAAATGGCAAACCTTACTGAAGAAAAATGTCAAAAGATCAGCAAGAAATACTGTCCCTGTCACTCTACTTTTAAAGCGTCCCTGTTGAAAAACCCAGTACCTACATACAAAATAATAGCTTACAACGTTTATAAACACAAAACTATCAGTTTTCAACAAAAGTTTTGTATGCTAAATTCAACTTATAGTGGAATTCGATAGTTTATTTCAAAGTTTAGTTGTATTTAAATTGATTGCTGAGACAATTCTTTCACTATATCTACTCCACTGTGAGGAAGACACAAAAATTAAATCGATAAGTTTTCTTATGTTTGAAAACATGTCAATATCATAAAGATTTTTATTTAAGATTTGCCTCCAAAACTGTCGAACGTTTTTTAGTATGACTATCTTTGTTATTATAACATTTCAGAGTAATGTTTTTACTCTATCGATTTCTAACCATTCATTTTTAGACAAATTGTTTCCAAACAAATTTGATAACTTAAATAATAATTTTTATTTTTCGGAGAAAGAGGATGACTTCCATGAACTTGGTGGAAAGTTAAATCGTCTAAAAATTTCTTCACAAGCTTTTATTAAATGTTTTCTGCAATTATTTTAAAAATTAAATTTGTCCGTTTTCATCATAATCGCGGACCTGAATAAATATTTTTCATATCATCAAATAATTAATCGTTGGTTAAATAAATTTCAAAAATACTCGAAATACCTATTGTTTAAATATTGTGTTTTGAAAAATAATTAGCAGTAGTTTTAAGAGTTAATTCAATTCGGTGAAATAAATTATGAATTTTTACATCTTCATTACATTTCTAAATTAAGATGTTCCTAAAAGAACAAGGAAAATGTTTGCCTGTTTCCATTTGTTCTTTCTTAAAAATGAAAATGTTTCCATCAACCTGGGACCCTTGTGCATAAGGTGCGCTTAAAAATCAATTTATTGCAAAATCAGTTTGTAGACAACTTTATTTCCAGAAGTTGTAATGGTAACTGGCCCGCTTCTTTGAGGGACCTAAAGTATCTGAATTACTCTTTATACTGAGCTAAGTCAAGTCATTGGTTTATTGTAGGAAGCCAATATTCTAGCCACTATTAACACATATTACTCAAAACGTTAAGTTCTTTTTTTTTTGTAAAGTTTTAGGAAGGGTAGACATAAAAGCTTTTAAAATTTTTTTTCTTATAATGTACCGATCTGTAGAAGAACTCTCGAAAATATTTATAGCCATAAAATTTATGTAAATGTACTAAAATTATTTATTTCGATGGATAATATTATTTTGTAGGATGTTTTTGAAAAATATCTTTTGTTATGATATAAAACCAAGTCTTAACGTGGTAGCGTACTTTAAGGAAAACGCCAAATGCCAAAAAGGGTTATAAATCAAAATATAAGTTAACTTAAGATAATTTACTCCTTCAGTGGAAAAAAGGCCTATTTGCACGTATTTCATGTATTTATGCATAGATATATAGAAGACACGACACGTGCGTTACAAAAAATGTGTTTTATAATTTCAAAAACACGTTTTTCCAATCCCAAATCCAATCATTAAAATTCCCACGAAACCAATACCTTGCCTTCTCCGAGAATAATGATTAAAAACTATACTACTACTGGGAATGGGTGGTGTGATGGTGGTTCGACTAACTGTTCCCAGCCAGTGAACATAGGACACAGTCCGAAATGACAACTACTGCAACTTGTGCTGTAATAGAGTTCAAAACCAATGCATGGTCTTGCCTTACTCTGCATGGTCGGCAAACTCCGAACTTATAAATCATAACCTTATTTTGTTTTCTATATGTTTCTGACGTCCTCCGGAGATTTTCAATGCACAAAAACCTAACCTAAAAATAAAGGGTGGTTTTGTTTGGATGTGGAAGTAGAAGCGAGGGTGTTTGTTTTTAGTTTTCCGGTGGTGGTGGTGGTTACGGTAATAGTGGTCATACAGATTGTTACTTTCTCTAGACGAAAAAAGAATTTTCTTCCTTTTTTTTTCAATAAACCTTCTTTTTCTCTAATGGAGAGAGAGATGAGGGATAGGTAAGCAAGGGAGCTACATACCTAGCTAAATGTTGTTTGATATTTGGCAGCCCCCTAGGTATTGAACTGCGTGGATTTTGCAATGTCACACACCTTCAGTTCTTGTTTGTGGACCAAGGATCAACATCTCTATGTGTAGTCGTGTCGTTGGTAGTCAGCGACCGACGACGTCGTCAGCGTCAGTGTCGATGTGGTCTTTGGTCAGACGGGTGACTTTACATGAGGGACTGCCATCAGAGAAAACGCACCCAAGGATGTGAAGGATATTAAGCTCATAAATTATTGAATATACAACCAACCAACGCCAACGCCGCCCGCTAACAGCAACGCAACGGTATCGAGCCTTTAGAATCCAAAGCCACTGATGGAAGGACAGGACAGGGCAGACAAAAAAAATCTCTGATCCTGGGATGCAATTGCGCCTCTCAGGGGAGCACGCGGTGTAATTGATTAATGGCGGTACGATGTTCACTAACATTCGGTCACAAGGGGGTGGCACTTAGAGAAAATAAAGAGAGAGAGACACGACGTTTCTTCCTTCGTTTTTTTTGTGTGTCCTTTTTTGATGTAGCTACATATAATTTTTAGGCTTGGTATATCCAGAACCATTCCATATCCTGAGATGGGGTAGGTGGACATCAGCAGGACTTATAGTACAAAATTGATATTTTTTTCTAGTCGACTGCTGCTGGTGACTTTGTGTGGCAGCAAATCACCATATGGGCGACAGCCGTCTGACAGGTTTTATGGTCTGACATTTGGCTTTGGCTAATAGTTTTATACATCATTGACATAATAATATTTTTTTTTTTTTTTGCTTTTCATTTTTATTATTTTTGTTTTCCTCTCAGAAGCTTGAAACATTTTTGTATTGTGGTTGGGGGAGGTGAAGGTCGATATGATGGCTAAGGGTGGGTGAGTCATGTCAATGTGGCTAGATTGGCTTGTTTGTTCGTTGTTTAGAATAAAATCAGATGATGGTGTCGTACGTTCTACATATTATATATAGAGATGTGGTAGGTATGTATATGTCGCTAGGTTGGATATAGGAGGTATAGAGCTTTATAATATAGTGTCCTGCTGGTCCTTTGGTTTTTAGGAGTTTGTGTATATGTGTGGAGTGTGTTTTTCCATGTTATTCATGGTAGATTACAAATGTTGTTTGTCAGTTAGAGAGTTAATTAAATGATTCGGTAGCTGGACATTGATTATCTTTTGGGACATTCAATTTGGAATTTATACATAATATAATGTATATTGATGGAAATAACATGTTAATCTGGTTTTTGGGTGATGTTATCATGTATACTCATATACAATACACCAAAAAGAAGAAAAGAGGCAGGACATTATAAATGTTGTTTAACAAATGTTTAGGTATCACGTAGTCCTATTTTTCATGTTTAATATTTATGTTATGTCAAACAAACAAGAATATTGTTTTAGATACTACAATAGTAATCAATCAAATATTAAAAATATTAATATTAGTTTTTGCACTTTAAGAACACATCATATTTAATTTTGTAATTCACAGTTCAGTGAACCAAAATAAGGACACAAAAATGTTGTTATTTTGTAATTTTTATTTGGTTTTGGTACAAGTCCTTTTGCCATTTTTGTTTGATTTAAGAAAGGGTCTTGGAATATTTCAATAAAAAGAAATTTTAAATACTTACTCCTTTTTTAATTTTGTTTGAAATAAAATAAACCGAATTCTAGACGGAAAAAGTATACGAATCGTTTCTTTTAGTTCAAGGCTATTATAAATCTTATTATTGTAAAGACGTGTATAGGCATGTGCTCTTTTATTAACAAGCAAAACTGCAGTATATGGGACCAACCCACGCGAGGTTCACCAGGTGATAATGCATCCAAAAAGTTAGCGTTTGGTGTGGATTTTGGGCCGGCGGCGTAATTGGTCCGTACTTTTTTGAAAACGACTTTAGTGAGGCGGTCACCGTCAACAGCGAGCGCTACATAACGATGATAACTATTTTTGTATGGCACAAATTAACCATATGGACCTAGACGACATGTGGTTCCAGCAGGATGTCGTCATTGGGGCAAAACGATCCAAACAAATATTAAAAAAATAATATTCATTCCTTTTTAGTTATCCCTTATTCATCACAGCGCAGCTTAATTGAAGCTTGATTTTTACTCTTTTTTTTCTTATCTTCAAATAATTTTGAAATATTAGTATGGAACTTTCAACATCGGATATGTATGTAGCAATGTGCAAAGCGCAAGGAAAAAAAAATAAAAAAAGGGTGAAGTTCTGTGATCAGTTTTAATATACGTGTTTTCTAGGAAGTTCTAAAGTCCCGTAGATTAAAAGTTGTGTTCCTGGTGAGTCTGGGTTATAATGTATGTGTCATTTAAATGTGTGTTATGTGTACTCTGTGTTTCTGAAAAAAAAAATACTGACACTTTTTGTTATATTTTTATTTTTGTGTAGTGACACTTTTTTTGTCGTTATTTTAGGACTTTCTTCAAACACATTGTTTTTGACTATAGAAGAGATCTTATTGCTATAATGAGACGGTCTGGGAGTATTGTAATAGAGGAACAATTAAGTTTCTGAAAAGAAGAATTGATCAAAATGACGAAAAGCTCTGAAAAAAAAAGAACAAATTAAGGTTTTGACGAATATATTTTCGCATTTCAAAGCGGATTTTAAAACGTGGTGGGTTAAAGCTTGCATGATCGAGAAAAATATTTTTTAAAACTAATGAAAGTTGGCTGAACACATGTTTAGCTTTCTGTTGTCCAAAAGTGGAGCTTGAAAATTCCCAACTATCGAAAAGGCAAAAATCCCGCGACCTGAGAGATTCTGTACCTCTTTTGCTAACCAAATTAGTCTACAAGCATCCGGACTGATCCAAACCTCAAAAATTTCAAAAGAAGTGAGTGTAAACACCACTCGGGCTGAAAAATACAGGCCAGTTCTTGAAAAATCGCAGTCGAAAAAGAGAAGTTGTATGACGGGAGAAGATGCTTAAGCGGTCTTAGTTTCAGTGAAACTATCACGGCATCAATATGACATAATAAGAATGAGTGCCCCAGAAAAATGTTCATCTTACAAAATTGTTCAAGATGCAAAGAAAGCTTGCTATCCCGACAGAAATGCAGTGAAAATCACAGCTACATGTGCCGAAGTGAGTCTTCAAGCTTTGCTTGATATAACATCAAAATGACTTACTTCTATGTTGTAGTGTGTTTTTGACAAATTGGAAGACGATCAGAGATCCAAAACCTTCTACAATTTCCATGTTCATCGGTAATAGGTGTGTTAAGGTTCAGCACTCATTAATTTTGTCAATGATAGATAGTAAGGTTTGCAATGCTTTACCTGAGACCACATCAACACTTAAATGCTATTTGTGTGGCGCGACTTCGAAAGACTTCAACAATGTTGATGATATGATAAGACGTCCAATAAATCAATAAAAAACAGAGCAACTATTTGTATTTTTTAGGACTAAAAATTACACAAATTTCATGGTTAAACATCGAAAAACTCGATTTTTATCAAAAACGGTCGAATATAGATTTTTAAGAATTTTTTTTTCTACATTGTTTGTCTTAACTTCTTACAATACAAAAATATATTTTTTGCATTGAAATTTCCAATTTCGTTTTGTGGAGTTTTAAGAAATATTAATTTTTTTCAAGATTCGATATTCCAAAACGGGGTCAACATTTTTTAACGAAATTGAAATTTAAAACACGTGCTTATAAGCACACACCAGTTTAAAAAAAACCGTTCTAATGATTTTTGAAACAAAATTAATAAATTCAATACAATTATTTTACAAGTACATTAAAATTATATTTTATGAAAAGGGTATATGATACTGTCAATTCTTTAAATCGTTTTGCAATTAAATAAACATCGGTTGATTTCTCTTAAAATATACTCATTTTTGAAACCCCTTATTGGAAAACAATGTAGCTAAAGAAAGATTATTACATTCTTAGGAATGTTTTAGATAGGTACTTAAAGGTTCTTAAAGCCCTCGATGCTAAAATGTGTCCAAAAAATCAAAAGCATTCCATTTGCCTTTGATATGTTTATATCCTTGCATACGCTTGAGTGCTTTATTAATAGATCTTTATTACTATACCTATAATATACCGTGCCTTCATAAAATCATAGAGAAATATATTTACCAAGAGAACCGACCGGTACCCGTCTTGCCTGAAACACCCTTAAATTTTATTTGAGGTGAACTCTCAAATTCGAGGTGAACTCTCTTAAATTCGCTATCGGTGAATACATGTGAGTGGTGCAAAAAAAAGCAAAATGGGTGACTGGGCTAAAAAGAAACTTATGGAATTTTTGTGACCTGTCAAAATGACAATCAGTTTTGCAAAACAAAACAATGGATTTCGGATTTGAAGAGTAAGTTTTTGTTAATTGTTTTGATATTTAATATAATTTGATATTTTTCAGACCAAAATTCTTTATAATGAAGAAAGTATATACAAGTTCACTTTATTGAATAAAAAGTAAGTCAAATTGCAGTGAAGAAGGTGCAACAATAATCGATTTATTTTATAGTCTGTGTTTCCATTTTAGATGCTGCCCATTACATACCATAATGCAGGAAGCAATTTCCATCAAGAAATCTGGAAGACAAAGCAAACATGGCGCTGATTTGCAGGCAAGTTTTTATATATTATATTTCGCTTAACAAAATATTATCAATATTTTTAACGACAGATACTGCCCATTGTGCTTTGTATGTACATACATCTCAACGGAATAGCTCCCGCAGGCGTTGACGGTGGAGGTGGCACCATCTCTTCCAATAGTCAAACGCATTCAATGCAACAAAACCATCAACAACAACACCACCAAGTCAGTGATGTAAGTGGAAGTTTTGCCATTCAATAGTCGGCCGCTAACGCCTTTCTCCCAGCAGCTGAGTGTTAGTGTTGGAACGATATAACAGCAGAAATACTGCCAACTCGAAATATTCATCAGCTGCCAAGAAATAAAATGCGAGCCGCTAAAAAAAAACGACGCAACAGCGCGCGGAGATCAATTGTGTAAGTACGAATCGAAACATTCATATCGTAGTCAACTCGCTTAATCTTCATTTTCTAGGTAAAGAGTACTACCAGTCGGTAGTTCTGAAAGAGAAGCAAGAAAAACAAGACTACAATAGCAGGAAGACTCCAAAAAATTTCCAACCTGTAAATTAAGTGAGTTCAAATATTAAATCTAAAACTAATCCATTCATTTTACTCCTAAGGATCGCACTGGCTTAACGGTGGCAATCAGATTCAGATCAGTCCCTCGGCAGCTACTGACGATGTCGGCGAGTTGAATCCATCGGCGTCTGAACTGCATCTGAACCCGACCAACCACCAATAGTACATCCAATGTTTACACAAATCATAGACGTCCTAAAATCAACATTTGGTCCGAATTGTGAGAACTATGGAACTAAGGTTGTGTGCTTAGGTCATATTGCATACAATATGCCATCTGCCTTCCAAACACAAATCAAAAATATGATAGCAAGACGTGTTGTTAAAGAGCTGCTCATTCAAGGAGTGCCCGAGAATCGTCCATATGTTCTACCAACTGAGGAATGCTGTGAAGAATCAGAACTTCCTGCGGACACGTTGTGCAAATTAGATGCTCTGAAAACGATGGCTCGTTGGCTATTGGGATTGAAAACAGATGAACACTCGGCTCAGAAGACATTCCGAATGTTAAGCGCGTTTATAAATCAGCGAGGTGATTTACTAGAACAGAATAGATTGTGTCCCGCTGAAAAATCCTGGTTGCGGTTAACAGCGGCCTGTTCAATGTTGAAGATCTGTGAGCAGAAAGGTGTCGGCGATCAGTATAGTAGTGAACAGTATTTTAATCTGTCACAATTAATGGTTAGTTTGTATAGAAATGTGTGGGGTTGTCCTGAAGAAGAAGCTGATCAATTTGTTTTGTTTTTTTAGTTTGAACCAGTCCGAGAAGTTAGAGAAATCTTTGTCAAAAAACTGCACAAGGGTCTTAACAAAGGGCTGCCAAATAAATGTTTACCTCTTGACTTTATGGGATTCTATGCCCTGTGTGGACATGAGAAGGACAAGAAGTAACAAAAAACATATTTTTTTCATTACTTTTGGCTAAAGGTTTTTTTAAACATATTTTGCAGACTATTGGAGCAAATGCAGCACTACATTGAGTCTGACGTTAGAAGAAAGAAAGGAATACATGAAAACCATTGCCACATCAAGTAAATGCCTTTATTATATTTAACATATACATTTTTTTTTATAATATTTGTTTCTCTTCCAACAAAAGCACCACAAGATTGTGCAACGACAAAAATTTTACCTGACTACATGCTGTCCTTTGCGATTCCAGTTCTAGCTCATGATCCACAATTTACTAATCACGAGGACCGAACACAGCTGAAAGAAGTCGAAAAATGCCTGCGATTTACTTTGGAATCCCTGCTGGCCAACAAAGAGTCATTTTCGTATGGATTTTATAAAAATCTCATTGAAGAAATTAAAAACCACGAAGATACGACACCAAATGCAGATGATAATTCATATAACTTTGTAAGTAGCCTGTCACTCATCTCTCGCGGTTTTGATGATTATTTCTAATTTATTGATTGATTCTATTTCAGAAAATGTGGGCTATATGCGATCTTGCAATGCACATCATCAATTCCAAAGTTGGCGTGTGCGAAGGTCGAGATTTTTCATCTACAATTCACCTGCCAGAAATGTACTATAAATCCGTAACGGATTTCCAAAACCACAAGATCTATGTATATCCCAATGGATATACTGGATAATTATCCAATTGCGCCAAAGTCTGGTACATTTGTAAATATTTCCAATGATAGAAAGAAACCAGAACCGGGCGCCTTACAAAAACGCCAACCCTCGCTTCCACCCAACAACAACAAATCGACTGATTTCGATTATCTAACAACAACAAGAAATGAAGTAAGATAAAAACATAACTTTTACATTGTTTTGTATGTATTTTGTAAAAAAAAAAATCAAAAATTCTAGAATCACAGTTCAACGTTTGATGATATCAAAAGTGATAAATCAGAAGATGATCCACCAGCGCCAAAAAGAACGAAAACGACGCGAGTTGACCCGTAAGTTGGTCGACATACGACGCGACGATGTCCCATGCATGAAGGATGCAAAAGATAAGAAAAACAATTCAAACAGTGAACTCATCACATATATTTTTTTTATATATAATATTTTCTGTTTTTGTTACATCAAGTTATTGGAAAGTACATTTATAATAGAGTTTATAGTATTTGTTCTTCATTGACGAAATAATCAGCTCCAACAAGAATTCCATCGTAATAGCAAATTTTTAAGAATCTCGAAAAAGAACTATTACAAAATATGATTTTATTTTGTCGGGATTGTTAGAAGTTTCCAATTACGAATTCCGATTTCCGAATTCGTGATAGGGCTGAATGAGACAAGTAGGGTATTATTTGTTTCTAAAACTTGTTTGATTTTAAGCTATTTATGTTGTTTTTAAGTCATCGATTTAGAAATCAAAAATAAAAACAAAACAAAACAAAAAACTTATTCATGGAATTAGATATGTAAAATAATTAATAATAAATTCTATAAAACAATAGATGTCAAAGATTTTTAAGTTTTCTTTTATTGATTCGTATTTCCGTTTCTTTCGCTCTCTTAATTTCTTTCCTATTTTATAAATTCTATTCCTTTATTTTTATTAAGTTTTATTTAAGCCAAATTTTGAGTGAAAACGAGATCAAATTTTATTGCAAATAAATAATAACAAAAAAGAAATAACACGAAAAAATTATATATTTACCTATATACCTAGTAGTTTTGAACATCATTTTATGATTTTAATTTTTAAATATAATGTATATGTATTTAAATATAAAAATAAAAATGAATAAATACGATTAAAAATTATTATTAATTATAATTAAAAAAAAAACTTGTTAAGTATAAAAATTTAGCTCCAGGAAACAAACAAATAAACAAAAATTATATTAAATTAAATTTGTAAGTTGAAAAAAATTAAATGGAAAGCTAAAACAGAAATTATAATCATTTTTAAATGAATGTAAAATAATGTGTTTCAATTTAAGATACGGAGAGTTATGTTCGCAATCAATTCGAATTTATCGTTTTTCTTTTTTCAACAAAATAATATTTAATAAATAAAATCATATTATATAAATTTGATTACGAATTGATTGTCTGTGGCTTTTTTATCGTAGTACGAAATCCAATTCGGAACGAAAATCACTATCGAATAGAATTGACTTTCTAAACGAAATACAGAGTAGGGCCACTGAAAACATGTGATAAACGGATTTGGTGATACGTTTTTAAGTTTGTGATTACGACACAATTCGTAATAGGAGAATTCTTCTTTAACGATCTAAATCATATCAGCATAATCAGCCTCTCACGTTTCGTAAGGGACTCAAATTGGTTCCATTGATCTTAGGAGGAAGCCTCAAGATTCATTCATTCAATGGGCCATTAAACTGGCCTAAGTGTGTCCGTTTCCATCTTGGACAGCCACTTTAACCTAACCTAACCATGTATCTGCATTTTATCAATCTTCAAAAGTTTTCAAATGTACAAATATTTTTTTTAATAGATACATACATTTATTACTAACCAAACTTTGAACAAAATTGTACTAATCCTATAATATAACAAAAACAAAGTTTTATTTTATGATTTAAGTTTCTTGCAATATGCAATCAAATAGTTTTTGAAACAATTTTTTTACAATATTACAATTGTTATAAACATCAAAAATAAAATAAGGTTATTTGAAACAACACAACATCAAAAATAATAAATTAAATTACTCTCAACTTTAATCAAAAAATCGCCTAAATTTACTTAAATACACTTTAATTCTTTTGAGAAAAGTTAATAAAATAAAAGCAATTTAAAGTTATGTCAAAATAAAATCACTTAAATTCCCTTTTGGTTGAACTATATTCGTTGGCATCAATTGAGAAAGCTTGTTGAATAAAAATGCTCTACGGCTTCTTATTTCGAATAGGTAGTCTTGTTTGGCAAGTTTTCCACCGCTCTTTTTATATAAATTGTATAACGAACTATCGGATAAAGATGCACTGGAATCATAAGATTCTTTGTTGAAATCGTTTTCATTGTCATTCTCCTCTGCTATAGTAATTTTGTGAAAGTTAATTGAATAATTTAAGTAGATTCAAAATAGTTTACCTTTAGATTCCAGGTTTTGGTTTTCAACAGCCAATGTAGCTAAAGTCAACTGTCCTACGGATACTGGATCTTCTGGTCTGAACAAAAATGCGGCGAGTTTATGAAACTAAATACAAATTTTAAGCTTTATGTTGTCATAGAAATTTAGATTAATTTTAATTAGCTTACATTATGTAACTGCACTGGATCGAAATGGTTAATAACTTCAGATATATGCGTTTGTAAGTAGCGCAGTGCTTTAATAGGGTTTATCCTTGATATTTCTTCGTAAAACAGCTTCCTTACTAGATATCGGCAATGGTTCAGAATTTCAGCTCGCGTTGGCCTAAAATAACGTGGAAATGAGAAAAAACAAACAAATTAAGAACTTCGAACCACTTAAATTTAGTTGCAACATCCATTGAGACAATTCTCCAAATATAAGGCCTTGCATCCACCTTGGACAATCAAAGTCTTGTTTTATCCTAGACCTTAACTTCAATAGAAAAGGTATTACTGACAACAGATACTTCCGTGCTATCTACGTCTTTTATTTTCACCGGCGGGTCAAAAATAAACGAAAGCGTCTCATTCGCTGTTGTCTAAGAGAATGGATTGCTTATTAGCACGGGTCTACTATGCGAACAAGCTTCTATTTTCAAGGCAGAGGCTCATGCTATATTGGAACAGCCAAAGCTTCTCTAAAAAAGAAAGGGAAAATACATTATAACTATAAATTAGAGACATTCTCATACGTTCACCAACAAAACTAAAAGTAATGTGGACCCCCGGTCACACAGGTATACAAGGAAACGAATATGCCGACGAAGCAGCTACTGTGGCTCACAAGACACCACTCTACCCATTGCCAGTGCACAACCCAACTAAAACTCAAAACTTTTTTCACGAGATTGAATTGGCCAGAACGGAAACATAATTTGTATATCTATAAAAAAGCATGATTATGTTAAGATATATTTAAAAAACAACTTACCTGTTAAGAGAGAAAAAACGCTTCAAAAAGATTATTAAAAAGTATTTTCAAAAAATTGATTTCTGTTCTGATTAATTTCAATTTATATTTATTGTCTGCAGTCTAGACTTCTTGTTGATCGCAATCAAAAACATTATATTTTTTTGTTTTCATTTTCGTAGAATTGTCAAAATACTCACCTCGCTGTTAATCTGTCAAAACTGGGTTAAACTCAAATTAGGCCACGTTCGCATTGCAGTTCTATGGTGCGCCTATACTTTCTGCATAATTTTTTTTGTTTTTAGCGAAACTTTTCATAAAAATCACAGAATTTGTGTGCCAAAAGCAGTCAAATACTATTTTTAGCACAGTTTTCACTAAAAAGAAGTTGCAAAATTCATTTTTCTTAAAATATTGCAAAAATTTTTCAATTTTTGAATTCAACGGATCGCTTTTTTGAACGGCTGAGTTCACCTCACATTGTTTTCCCCTTAACTGTGCATACTGAGCAACAAAAGCCCATAACAACTACATAGAATCTGGATTTTCCCATAAGAAATGCACGGGCCAACTAACATATGCTCATTTTAATGGGCAAAATGTGCTCAATTTAGTTTGTAGGTCGAAAGAGAGCGAACCCCATAAGTCGGTTCTCTTGGTAGATATATTTCTCTATGCATAAAATCAAGGACGCATTGTGCAATGGCTGTAAACATTTTGAGCAATTATTTGTGAAACATGTCCAAAGGTGTGTATTTAATTCCGAAACCATCATCACCATATGCCACCCCTCTACGGTCTGTCTGCGTTGTCTACGTTTCCACACCTTTCGCTGATGCCATTTCATTAAAGAAACAATTGAATGAAACAATCGCATCTAAATATGTGATACCTACTTTGGATTTTAACACAAAAAGAGCCTTTATACCTTTGAACCCCCCTCACATAATGTTCTAAATACTCGGCGAGTTATACACTTGGCTGATCAGACCATTCATCTGGTTTAGGTACCTGGGATATCCTTTAATCTAAATTACATTGCAAATCATTATTGTCCTTATGAAGTTAACATGCGGTGCGGCGGCGGTGGTGGTGGGTCGGGTGCGGGTCAAGCAGCCATCATCCAAAGCACTCGAAAAATCACACATGATCAAACCTATCCAATCCCCCACCATCACCATTCGCCTTCCCGTGCTTTTCCAAGCCAACCCCCGTGACCCAACACACAAGGGTGAATAATAATTCACTTATTACATTAAACAACACAATAAATTGTAGAAAAGCAGGGAATAAAAGTATCCTTAACCTAATCGCATGTATCCGGCGAATGACTTCTTGGATTCGTATACATATTCGTTTTGCAAACGAGAAAAACATAGACGTTTCAGAAACATATATCTACCTTACACCGGTAACATGCTTTGAGATCGGGCTATAGCTATGTGGTGTATATTTTGAAAAGGCGCACGCAGCACATTAGCACGAAAATGGCAGCAATGTGTCTAAAATTCAGTGGTAATAAGCATAATTCACCCCTGCTTATTTTTTGATGGGATTAAGTAACGGCTGCCAAGCGAATCGGGCCGGCCAACCGGCCCGGCCGTTGGTGTTGGCGTTGTTGTTAGCGGCAGTATAGCAGTGGCGACGGGGGTTGAAGCTTTGGAGCCTCCATAAGTTAACATCGGATCGACACAGCGCTATACACTTTACACAGTGACGAGGATGAAAAGGGGGCGATTTTATTTTATGATGCAGCCCATTAACGTCTCCGTTGCCAATACAGGTTTTCACTTGGCCATCGTGAGTTTGGTAAACGTTGCGTTGGCATGCAAGGATATAATATTAAACAAGGTAGCAACTATATGGCATAATAATTCCTCCATCCAGCGGGAAAGAGAAGAAATAGAGGCAAGCCAGAGAGAGCAGACTTTGAAGCTATGTATGGTCTTATAGGTATTGTTATATTTAAGGGAAGGAAAAGGTATTGAAGTGCACATATAACACAACGAAATCATTTGTTTTAATTAAATTAAGTCTCCAAATGAAATATACAAAGGGAAATGTGTCATATCACGATTTGTTTCCCTCGTTTGTTTCGTTTTTTTTAATTTATGCACGAATGATTTATTCCAACTTATCATTCCATGGTTTGAGTTACATTCAACCTTTGAAGAAATTCATATAAGAATAATGAACTGATTTTGAAAGTGAAATGCTCATTTACAAGAAGGTATTTAAAATTCCAGGATTGTGTTGAGATTTTTGAAAGTACTCGCATACTGAGAAATGCGTTTGTGTGACAAGCAATAGTTTGAGATAAGAACAAACAAATTTTAATTCGTTAACCACGCAAAAATTACAAGAATTTTATGTTTTTAATATGTTATGATACATTTAATATAAAGTATAGTGTTTCAAAAATGTACACTCGACGACTGAAATGTTGACCATTCTTGCAGTTAATATTAACAATTGCAATGCGTTTTTGAAATTTGAATCGTTTCATTTTAGAAAATAGCTTTTCGTTCTTACTTCTTAAATGTAAAAAGATTACAGCTTTAAAAATGAAAGTATATAAAATTAAGCCATTTTAAAAAAAAGTTTCAAACCGGGTTGAGAAATAAATGACGAACTTACAAATTTTTTAGTTTACTTAAGAAGAGACTTTGTATAGTGCAGAATTGACGAATACCTCTATATAAATCAGCCCAACAGCTTATTGATAAATTGTAATCATATTTTGCATAAGGAAAAGAGGAACGTTTGGTTTTAAAGTCTTGAACGTTGCTATAACAGGGAAAGACAAAGTCTGGTGGGGCATTCCACATTGGCGTAGTACGGCTGAGGAACAAATATTAGTAGTTCACAGAACGACCAAAGTACTGGACTCAAGGAAAAACTGATGAGTATTCCAAGAAATGCGAGTATTAGGGCTAAACCATTTGAGGCCAGGAATTAAGCTGGCTATTTCACTAGAGCTTAGTGCTTTAAAATAACAGTAAAAACGATTGAGGCAAGAAACGTTACAACTATGAGTGACATAAATGAGTTAACGATGTCTTTATCAGCAATCATTTCAAAAGCAATACTTTTCAAGTTTAAGTCGTTGTGTATGACAAAATGATGCAGTTGAATTTACAACTACTGACTTTGTTTTCTATTAGAGTTTTTCTAAAAATCTACGACAGGATGTTTGTATTGAACAGGTTACTCAAAGTCATCACGCAAAGTCATGTTTAGATCTTCTTTTGTTTGGCTTTTATGTTGACTGCCATTTGAACAGAAATTTTTTCCTTAAATCTGATTTCATGTGATGTTTATTGTTTATATCAAACTTAATCAAATCAAATAATATAACCCATCAAATAAACCGCACATCGTTTTAGCTACAGAGACCATCAGGCACGGCGGCGTATACCTATACCAACATTTATTTAACTTCTTGACCAAAAATCAGACTTTATATTTTTATCGAATTTACAAAACACAAACAATCCACAATTCCCAAAGAAGGCTATGTTTAGGTAGGAAGGTAGGTATAGGTATATAGAAACATAATGGTTAATTTTCCTTATAGAACCCACACCCGTCTCATTAGTAACCAAAAGTCAGCAAAGCCCTAATCCGGGATTCTATCAGAGCAATTTACCCAATTACTAACCGAGTCAAAGGTAAACTTGCAAACATGGCAGCCATCACAACAATATATACATACATACCTACGACAAACATATGTGTAACTATATAAAAGGCAGGGAAATGCCATTTAAAAATCAACAACAACAACCAAACTGTGTTGTGTATAGTGTATGCCCATCAGCATCCAGACAAATTGTCAACATTTGGTTGATTTGCAGGTAAAAATAGACTTGATTTGCAATCCCCAATTTATACCACCCCACCACCCTCATCTCACCCCCTACCCCAGAAAACATATATACACAAGAGACCAAAGTGAGCGGTACACATCCCGAAATATACACACAACATAACATCAAAGGGATGTGGTGGCGTCATTGGCGGACGGGACGAGATGGTTCTGCAGGAGCAAATGCGGGAGTACTGTGTATACTCTGTTTATACACATCAGTTTGCCCTTCCGATTATCTTTTTCTCTTCCTGACAGTGCCAGCATGCTCTTTCCATCAAACCAACAAAAAAGAAACAAAACAAACCACCAAATCAAAATAAGAAAGAAAACAAAAATTACGAGTTCACAAAAATGCTGCTCCCAAAAGTAACCGAAGTGCTTTTGCTCGTTTGTCAAATCGAAAATCAGCAGTAATATGGAATTACTTGTCGCTGTGCATTCAACCACGATCGGTACGAGATATTTGGCGAATTCAAATAACAAACGAGCTGGTGGAAATAAAAGCAGCAACAACAAACAAAAAAGAATCAGGAAATTCCAGCGGGGATGTAGCAAGTTTTCCTTGCTCAAGATGTATTTCGCCATAAGAAAAGAACCTCAAAATTAAGCAAAGACAATTCCTGGTGTTTAAAGTTCAGTCCACTTCCAATGAGACAAATTTCACCCCCTATAATTACTACTCTTGGTTTCAAAATTAACAAAAATCACTCGAACAATCATTCACTTTTTTTTACTCATTTACTCAATCATTTCATTTCATTCACTCATTCACCTATTCACTCATTCAATCATTCACTCATTCGCTCATTCACTCATTCACTCATTCACTCATTCACTCATTCACTCATTCACTCATTCACTCATTCACTCATTCACTCATTCATTCATTTACTCATTCACTCATTCACTCATTCACTCATTCACTCATTCACTCATTCACTCATTCACTCATTCACTCATTCACTCATTCACTCATTCACTCATTCACTCATTCACTCATTCACTCATTCACTCATTCACACTTTCACACATTCACACATTTACTTATTCACTGATTCATTAACTCACTTATTCACTTATTCACTAATTCATTCATTCATTAATTCACTAATTCACTATTTCACTAATTCACTAATTCACTAATTCACTAATTCACCAATTTACTAATTCATTCATTCACTCATTCATTCATTCACTCATTCACACATTCATTAACTCACTAATTCACTAATTCACTTATTCACTTATTCACTAATTCACTCAATCATTCGATCATTCACTTATTCACTCACAGGAGGCGTGGTATCCACCCACTTTTGATTCATCATTTACGCTCGACAGCTATTTTAAGGTTTTGATTGCTTTCAACTAACATCGTTTCAGAATACTAGACCCAGATTTGAAGAGAGTTAGAAAACTGCTTTTGTCAATTTTGGTAAAATACACCTTTTAAGGTCCAGATGACGCCACACAGCAGGAAGACCGAGGAAAGCGGAAAAACTAACACACAAATGGACCTCAGCAGTTACCGCGCGATGAATGAATTGACGAAACAGAGGCAACATGGCGGCGGCGGCAAAAAAAAATCGCAGAGAACAAGAAGACCGTCATTTTCTCTTTTGTTTTTTGTCAACTTTTTTAGATATTTGCTGGGAGCAAATATATTTACCTACCTTTGCAGATGATGACTATGACTATGGGAGAGGTCCTGAACAGGACCAAAAAAATCATCCAAAACCTCGCGGCTTCCATATTTCCCAGCAAATCGAGTGGACCGTTGCGTTGCATTGGGTTGGGAGGAATTCAGCACGGCAGCAATGGCACTGTTGTACACTGTAGAATGTAGACTTTACTGTGGCAGTGATGGCGGTACTGGCTTTTGACAAATTTGCATAATTTTGCAGCAATTGCATTAACAGTAAATGCAAACATTGTGCGGGGTACAAAATGGCGAAATAAAAGGATTTCGCCTTCAGTTATACACAACAACTACAGTACCAGTCATCAACAACCGATTTATCTGTTGAGAACACACAACACGATTGCCGGTGCTGGAGATGGAGTTTGAGCTGGAGCAAGGACATGGAACTAAGAAGACAAAGGGCGATATACGAAGCGGTATACAAGCGGGAGGAAGTGGCTTTTGGATTCTGAATAAATATAGGGATTCTGTAAAGTTGTTATATTTTTGTTTTGTCTGATGGCGGAGTCGAAGAAAAGAGTCACTATGTCTATGGGGATGGATGAATAATGTTGTGTTTCAAATTTTTATTTCTCTGTAGTCCTGTCATATACAAATATTATACAACAGCCATTACAATCGTACATAAATTCAGATTGTACCTTATTTTTGTTTTGCTTTGAGGCGGTTTTATATATATATTTTTTGTTTCGACAAACATAATGCACAGAAAAGTCAGCAAGGACATCGATAAAGGAGGAAGGAGATGTTGAAAGATTATTTGAGAAGGTTAAGCGGGAGCATGCCAATGACAGTTTTGATCGAAAGGATGAATACATTATAAACGCTCTGATCAAGTGGATTGGCTTTGGATATATAAATAGCTTGACTTTCAATTGATTGATTGGTTATGGCAGGAGTGGAGTATATGTGGTTGGAGCGAGTGGTGCGGCTGGCAGTGGTGCGGTGGCTTAAGTAGGATTTTGTGTGGATTTTTGTTTCTATTACTTAACTGCAGGGGTTCCTGATGTAAGGATAAATGTAAACGAGGTACGCGAGAGTTCAATTGATTTTAAAATCTAATTTTTGAAATTGTTTTTATGGTTACCTAATTTTGTTTGATACTCGTACCTATTGGAACTCGTACTTATATTCAAATAAATAAATATGGTAGATATTGGTAGGGGTTTGCTTCGTAAAAGGTTGAGATATAACACATGAAACAGATTTTATATCATGAAATTTGTTGACTTTATAAGCTTCTTTCACGAAAACGACTTGATAATAGAATACAGCGTCGTTTTTCATATGGCTGTCTCGGCTGGCTTCTTCCAAGAAGCGCATTCAATCAGCCAAACTCTCCAAGACCTTCTTGATGGTTTTGGGCTAAATAGCTCACGTATTACGTAGGTATCACGGGTGATTTCTGCCTTAAAAGCTTGATTTTTTTCAAGATTGTGGGCATAATATCCTTGGTTCACATTTCCCTTCCAAATAAATTAAACAATGATCAATTCGCAATTCAATTGCCCATCTGACATCTCCAAGACGAGTGATAACACAACTTGGAAATTTGTTGCATAAGATATCGAAAGTGGTATTGCACGCCATTCTGCATGAACCAGAGGGCGTTAAAATCCATATCTTTAATTTTAATTTATAAAAAAGGCTGATTTGCGACCTGTACTGATAACATATATACATGTCCTTCTGTCAATTGGATATTTCTAAAAGCTTTACAAAATATTTAAAACAAAATTTTCTGTACGATAAATCAATATCTTTCTTTGTCCTGATGATACTTGAGTCGAAAATTTGTTTTTATCAGGTTTTTGCTGATTTTTGTAGGTTTTCCAGATATCAAAAAAGCGTTATTCTTCAATACACACATATAACTAAAATAATTTTGGAGGTTATATTATTTTTCGCTCGTAAAATATTTAAGTTTTAAAATATTGTTTTTAGATATTTTGATTTATGTATATAAAATAATGTAAGTTGATTTTTATAACCAAGGTGTAACCATCAACATTTTGGGCTAGAATACAAACTTTTTGAAATTAAAAAAAGCTGTCAGTGTCAAAAAAAACTAGATTCTAAAGGAATCCAAGAGATGGCCCACACTCTTTATAAATATTTTTGTATATTTTGGTTGTTAATATCATCCAGAAGTTGTACGAACTTCTAGGAGTAAGACTTACCTAAATCTGCAAAATTTCGTTTTAAAAACGCATATTCAAAATACCTTTTTCAGAAAATAATTAAATAGGTAATTTTAACAAATAAATTAAAAAATTAAAGTCTTTTATGTGCTGAAACTATACAAGTTGAAAAGGCGAACGACGAAAATTTTTTTAAAATGTTGATATCAGACTTTTTTTGTATCGCTACAAGCGTCAATGAGTGCTAAAGTTAAAGATGTCGTTTTGGACAGTGTTTCTATGAAAAAAAATATTTTGTGAAAATTTTGCTCACTGAAATATGAAATGTCTCGATGATAGTCAATTATCACATTAGCCGATTCCCAGCCAGACCTTTCTTTAAGAGCTCCCGCAGACTGCAGACTTTTTATCGGCCGATAGTTTGGTCGGCTTCTTAATCAGTATGGAGAGGAATGCATATGCGCACACTACAGCGATTCAGTATCGGCCGATAAAAAAGTTTGATGGGCTTCCCGATTACATTCAAACTAATCTGTCGGCCAACTATCGGCTGACTGTTTAATCAGTATTGGCGCATACACGTCTGCGCATACATGACGATTGTTTAGTCGGCCGATAATTCAGTTCGCTCTGTGATTTGGCGTCGTTTGCGTGTATTTTGATCAGTCAGTTACAAACTAGTTCGAGAATAGTCGGCCGACTGCTGGATAGTCTGCGCCCTGTTCACCAACCAAACTGTTTAGTGGGCTCGGTGTGCGCACTTTCAGCCCAACCCGATCAAAATATCGGCCGATAAAAAGTCTGCAGTCTCCGGGGGCTCTAAATGTCCAGATCTAACCTGAAATTTCCAGACCAGCTTTGATTTTTTGAGACCTCTTTTGGTATTTCAAGAACTTATTTGATATTTCCAGACCTCCCTTGAAACCCCCAGACCTCCCTTGATATTTCAAGACCTCCCTTGATATTTCCAGACCTCTCTTGATTTTTGAAAAACTCCCTTGAAATATCCAGACCTCCCTTGATATTTCCAGACTTCCCTTGATATTTCCAAGACCTCCCTTGAAATCTCCAGACCTCTCTTGATATTTCAAGACCTCCCTTGATATTTCCAGACCTCTCTTGATCTTTGAAGAACTTCCTTGAAATCTCCAGACCTCCCTTGATATTTCCAGACTTCCCTTGATATTTCCAAGACCTCCCTTGTTTTTTCTAGGCCTCCTTGATTTTTTTGATTTTTCTAGACCTCCCGTGATATTTCTAAACCTCCCTTGATTTTTCTAGACCTTCCTTGAATTTTTCAGACCTCCCTTGAAATCTCAAGACCTCCTTTGAAATCTCAAGTCCTCCCTTGAAATCTCCAGACCTCCCTTGAAATCTCCAGACCTCCTTTGAAATCTTGAGACCTTCCTTGATATCTCCAGACCTCCCTTGAAATCTCCGGACCTCCCTTGAAATCTAAAGACCTCCCTTGAAATCTCCTGACCTCCCTTGAAATCTCCAGACTTACCTTGATTTTTCTAAACCTCCCTCGAAATCTCCAGACCTCTCTTGATTTTTCTAGACCTCCCTTGATTTTTTCTAGACCTCCCTTGATATTTCCAGACCTTACTTGATTTTTTAAGACCTCCCTTGAAATCTCCAGACCTCCTCGGAATATGTAGCACACGAATTTTGTTTAGCGATTGAGGTCACTTTTGGTAAAATGGATGAGTTAATTATTGCAAATTGTCGTATTTGGAGAGATGTAATTCTTTAAATGTACATATTTATTCAAAAATATTTTGACAGTTATATCATTTTTGTTGTAATTTTATCCTTCGAACTTCCAGGAGTAAGGCTTAAATTTACAAAATTTCGGTTTAAAAAATTAATTTTCTTAATATAATTATGTATTATTATTATTATTATTCATGCTTTATTCACTCTTAAAAGTATACATTTTTTTTTTTTTTTTTTTTTTTTTTTTACATTTTTATTCAATAAGTTTGATGAGTATAAGCCTTCCCCTTCGTCTTCCACAATTGTCGGTCTAAAGCTTCTCTCCAATAGTTTGGGCAAAAATGCTGTATTTCGTCTCTCCACCTTTTGAGTTGTCTTCCTACATTTCTTTTCTTGTCTCGCGGGGTCCACTCTGTTGTTATTTTGGTCCATCGATCGTCTGAGGTTCGGAATATGTGTCCAGCCCAATCCCATTTAAGTCTTCTTGTTCTTTGAAGAACATCTTCAAATTTCGTTTGGTTTCTTATGTTTTCGTGGTTAATCCGTTGGGATAACCTCACTTTAAGAATCGATCTTTCCATCGCTCTTTGGCAAGATTGGAGCTAATTTTCGAGGGCTTTCGTAGATTGCCATGTTTGGCAACCATATGTCAAGACTGGAAGAACCGTCGAGTCAAAAACACATTTTCTTGTTTGGGTTGAGATATTAAGATCCAGCAGATTCTTCACATTCCAAAATTGTCTCCAAGCGCTTGCTATTCTATGGTTAACATTTTTAACGTCTTTATCGATGAATGATATAGTTTGACCCAAATAATTGTAGTCTTCTACGTAGTCTAAAGCGATATCATCCATTTTTATTATGGAATGGTTGCCATTTGACATTATTTTGGTTTTTTGTCGATTAGTGGATAAACCGACTTTTTTGCATTCTATACAAAGCTCGTTTAGCATAGTTTGTAATTCATGTTTTGACGTGGCGATTAAAACAATATCATCTGCAAATCTAAGATTTGATAGAAATCTACCGTTTATATTCAATCCCTTGTTTTCCCATTCCAAGTTACGAAAAATCTCTTCCAAAGTTGCGGAAGAAAGTGCTGGTGAAAGTGGATCACCTTGCCGTACTCCACGTGTCGTCTGAAATATTGGTCCTGTACTTTCCGTTTTAATGCGCGCAACATTATCTTTGTACATGTTTTGAAGAACACGAACAATTTTCGGTTCCACACCTTGTTTAATTAGCGCTTGCCAGATAAATATTTGCTCAACTGTATCGAACGCTTTGGCGAAATCAATAAATGCAATATATAGCGTTATTTTATATTCCTTGCTCTTTTCTATGATTTGGCTCATTGTTTGAAGATGGTCCATTGTTGAGAATCCAGATCTGAACCCAGCTTGCTCAAAAGGTTGATTGAATTCTAGGCTTGTTTTCATTCTATTGAAAAGGCATTTCGCAAATACTTTATAAATGCAAGATATTATACTAATGGGCCTATAGTTGTTTATGTCGTCCGTCTTACCTTTTTTGTGGATGAGGATTATTTCGGATTTCTTCCATTGTTCTGGGATTTCCTCGGTGACCAAAACCTGATTGAAAATATCTTTCAACCAGTTGGCCAATGAACATTTTGCGTATTTTAAATACTCTGCAGCAATTCCATCACTTCCATTGCATTTCTCGTTTTTTAAGCTTTGAATCGCATTCTCGACTTCGCTTTTAAGTAAAATTGGAAACTGTTGCTCTTCTTGCCAATCAGTGCTTGTGTCAGCATTTAAAAGTGAATGAGAGTCAGAATTGCTTAGTTGGGTTTTGTATAAATTGCTGTAGAAGTTTGTTGCTATGTTGTTGATATCTTTCCTGTTATGAGTCTTGCTAGCATTTTTGGATAAGGAAACGATCCATTCTTTATTAGTTTTTAATGAAGCATTTGCTTTTTTAATTGATTTTGTTTTTTCAATTATATTTTGTAAAAAGTTATCGTTAAAAGTTTGGATGTCTTCTTGTGATTTTTTCCTAATTTTTTTCCTTAGATTTGCAAGATTATGTTTTTCGGATCGATTAAGACTGACCTTTAGGCGTAGACTCTCACGTTCTTTAATAAGCTTTAATGTTTCGTTTGAGAGTTTTTGCGGTTTCATTGCTGATGCTATCAAAATGTGTCTATCTGCAGATTGCTTGATTGTTCGTTCTAAGATGTTATATTGGTTTTGAAATGGCTCATGTCTAGATGCAAGTATTTGGTATCTTTGTTGTAGATCAATATTGTAATTCCTTATGGCTTCATCGGTGAGGGTCTTTGGTACATTCTTCTTTGTTGTTCTGTGGAGTTGTCTGTTGTTGTGACTAATTCTCAGTTTGGCTCGTACTAGTCGGTGATCCGAATCAAACTCGAAATTATTCAAAACGCTTACATCTTCTAAAACAGATCGTTTATTTGATAGGATATAATCGTATTGGTTTTTGTAGTTCCTGTCTGGCGATATCCAAGTCCACTGGTTTTGTGGTTTCTTTTTAAATAAGGAGTTGCCCACCACTAGCTTGTTTTGACAAATATGCTGGATGAGGCGGCTTCCTCTTGCGTTTCTTTCTCCATATCCAAATTCACCCATAATTGGTTCTTCTCCTCTCTCCCTTAATCCAATTTTTGCATTAAAGTCGCCAATTGTTAAGATAATTTCAGATTTGAGATGGGTTGTTGCTCTTTCAACTGTATCATAAAAAGTATCTATTTCTTCCTCTGTTGCCTTCTTAGTTGGTGCATTATGTATTAGGGCAATTTAATTTCTCCGCACCAAACCACTAAGATTTATAGTTTTTTGGAATATTAGCTTTTGAAGTTTACGACATTTTCTTAAATTTGGTTTGAAAATATACAAATTCAATGCTACTAACATTATAACTTAACATTTTTAGCTCATTATTTTTTTTTGTTGATATTTCGAAAAAATCTCCACATATGAGCAAAAAAAGCACCCTATAATACATAACTGTAACGTGGCGTGATGATTAGTGCGTAGGATTGTCATGCCAGAGGTCTTGGGTTCAATCCCTGTTTTTAACATCTTAAGTTTTTTCATGGGTACAACCTCTTGCGAGGAATTGACAAATCCTCCAAGAGTAATTCTTGTCATGAAAAGTGCTTTCTCAAAATTAGCCGTTCGGATAAAAAGCGTAGGTCTCCTCAATCCCAGAAATTAAAAAAATATAATAGACAAAATTTTTAACAATAAATTCAAAACTTTCGGTATTTTTTTTTTGTTGAAACTATAAAATCCAAAAAGTTCAAGGTGAATATTGTCAAGTGTTGTTTAAAGTCTCTTCTCTGATGCTTTTTAAATAGTCTGGTCTTAACGCGTCTCGGTTTCGCGAGATAGCAAGAAACAGCGACTTTTCATTTTTCAAAAAAATCAATCAATCAATTAAAAAATATTTTATAGAAATTTAAAGACCGTACCTTTATTACTCTCCGAAAAGGAGAATTTTAAACAATGCCCTATTTGAATATTTTTTTGCGATAGCCTTGAAATTTTTAGAGTGTAGGTAATCTTAAATGTATTAACTTTAACATAAAGTAGGATGTTTTTGTTTCTATTTATAATTTCAGCAGTGGAGAAGATTTGTTTTTTCGCACTGCGATGCTAGTGCATAAGCCGCTCATGCTTAGTCGGTAAACACAGCTTTAGCCTATCCTTTCAAAACAGTAGTTATTTAAGCAAATTTCTATAAAGTTTTACCCATGATTGATCAAGTCATGGACTTCCTTCAAAACTCCTTTTTGTTAGCAGTTAGAGGACTCAAGGAAGCTATTTAACCTAAAATTGATGAACAAACTGGTATTGACTTAAGCTATCCA
Source organism: Eupeodes luniger (assembly GCA_951509635.1). Lineage (NCBI taxonomy): Eukaryota > Metazoa > Arthropoda > Insecta > Diptera > Syrphidae > Eupeodes > Eupeodes luniger. Next base: position 107,200,547 of record OX608075.1, read on the forward strand.
AAAATATCAAAACGACTTCTATGAAAATGTAGCTATGTATATGCGACGATAAACAAAAATCACGTTTAAATAAAAATATAAGGTCCTTCAAGTTATGTGCCATGTTGCTGAATTAAACGAAGGTATACCTCACAGGTGTTGAATTAATCAATATAAGCATTATGTATGATTGGGTGCTTACGGTTATAAGCCCATATTAAAAATCAGCTCTGACAAAAAGGTACATAATGTATATGTACTTCCACATGTGTCTATAAAAACACTGTGCTTATTGTCAGCAGAATATCAAACATTTCATTCAGAGATAATATCAAGATATTCATAATATAAAATAACCCAAAACTCGCTCTTCATTGTACGTAGCGTCCGTCGTCGTCATCGTGTGCTTACATAAGCGGAATTCATATTTTCACTCCACATAATCGAATTCAATTAATTTCCCAATTCCGCTGCGTCAAAAATCAGATCAGGTATATGTGATGTCCCTCTAGGAGTATAAAGGTATACGACGGACGGACGTCACGTTACCACGGGCAAGCGTGGAAAATCCGGCCTGAATCGACAGGGTCTCGAACCGCTCTGCCATATCGACCGCCACCGCGCTATCAATGAGGGTGGTTAGTTCGACGGCCAGCAGCGCGTATACAACATGCCAAAACCATACCAGAGCAGCGCAGAACAACGTCGCAGATAGCCAACATAACATACTATGCAAATTTAATCAAAAATAATTTTCCAACTGAATTTCCATATACGTACTCGACTGGTCCTGATCCTGATGGGTTGCTGGGTTATTATATGTTTGTTTCATAATTCACAACAAGAGGACATTGGCCGTGTTGCAATAAACGTTTCCATGCATTTATGATGCTGCTTCAATGCTTCATAGTATATTGACCGCTCCAACATAGCCATCGCCATCACCACTCGACCCAACTCTACTCGACGGCCGTCATGGAGATGAGCAATTCAAATGAATCGCGAACCGCTTGATGCTGCTTATCTCTCTCTGCGGATCGCCCGGGAGATTGCAGCTCCTCGCTATATCCTGTTTTGGTCCACCTTCTGGCCCTGTTCCTGTCCCTGTTCCTGGTCAAACTTTTAGATGGCAGTTTTTGTTTTCGACAATTTACCTATACTACGGCTACACCACTGAAACAGAAACAGATATACAGAAACAACCTCGCAAGTGGCGATAGAATAGGTATATCCTGGCAAACAGGTGCCAGTTCCAGTGCCACATAAAACCCGAGTTCTCGAAAGTTAATATCTGTGGCAAAGAATGGCGATCATGGCGGACACACATCTGGGTCCCGCAACTATTTTCACATGAATATAATGTAATTTCGAGTGCGGCGTTCGAGTGGGCAACGCGGTTAACGGTCCCCGTCGCCTCCACCGCCGCGCGCCGTCGACCCGCCATTTGCTTCTACCACTGCAATTGCAATTAAAAATGCAAATGAGAACGAGAATGGCATCAACTCTTCCGTCGTGCGTCGTCCTTCGTCTCCGGTATATGATGTGGAGTATCTGAAATAATATCCTGTACCACTATAGGTAATGCCATCCCAATGCAATGCAACACAATTGAAAACTGTGTATGGAACTATTGTGGTTCTGAATGGACAGTGGACCAGTAGTGCTAGTGCGGTCCGTCCCGTTGGCATGATGGAGGGATTAATGAAGAGCTCCCTCGCTGATGCTGATGTCGAAGTCCTTGTTGTCCAGATGTAATATTTGTTGAAATTGTTTTATTATTATTTAATTTCACGCCTTGACTATGAATATTAATGCCATGGAATTACACATTGATGGACCTGTTTTTCATCATCAGGTTGAAGTTGAATTTGAATTTGAAGCTGAAGCTGGAAACTTGAGGCTGAGTTTGAGGGTTATGGGGATTTGTTTGAGTATACCTAGGTATTATTATAGAATAGTGTTTTTGTGATGAGGTGTCAGTTTAGTTTTTGTTATTTTCAAAAACAACTGAATTACTATTAGCTTCTGAATATGAATAACATGTAAATTTAAATGGATTTAGGTTTGTCGGGGGAAATTTAGTTTAGGTAACATACAATGGTCCACATGGTGTGAGGATATGGAACATAATATAACTGAGTTAAAGGAAACACTCATTTTATTCATGATTGATTTTGAAAAAAATTTGCTGACAAAATTAAATGGATCAAGTCTTAATAAAACGAACGAATTTGAACAAGCTTGAGATTTGGGTAATGAAGTTTTGTATAGATTTAATCAATAAGTTTGTAATTTATAAAAGTTTATCTGTGTGCAGTACAAGTCAAACAAATAATTTGAATAAATATGATTTAAAATATAAATAGCGTAAGTATTCATATATGCGTTTCGCCCGGTGTAATGGTTGGGCTCATCAGAAGATGAAGATGAAGCAATAATTGCCTAGGAAAATTCTTCTATAACGATCTAAATCATATTAGCATAATCAGCCTCTCACGTTTCACACGTTTCACAAGGGACTCGAACTGGTTTCATTTAGCTTATAGGAAAGCCTCAAGATTCATGTGGTATCATAATGGGCCATTAAACTGGCCTAAGTGTGTTCTACTCCGTCACGGACAGCCACTTTAACCTAACCTAACCTGTTATCAAATTTGGAGCATTAACTTTATTTTAAAAAAATGTTAATAAAGACTTTAAAAATCCGGATTCTATAAATGGGTCTTGTTAACTTCACATAGGAAGTTATTGTAATGGGTCTGATTTGTCGAATTGAAAATTTTGAGATTTCTCGACGTTTCAAGGTCCCTAGAGTCGAAATAAAAGATTTTTAGAAAGATGTCTGTGCGTGAGTGTGTACGTACGTTCGTACGTTCGTACGTCCGTACGTCTGTACGTCTGTACTTTCGCGACGTTTTTTTCGTCGTCCATAGCTCAAGAACCAGAAGAGATATCGACTTCAAATAAATTTTGTTATACAGATAATAAGGCAGAAAGATGCAGAAAGGGCTCTCAAGAAAATTGCGTGGGTGGTTTTTTTACTATAGCAGTTTCAAAAAAAAGGTGAACATTTTGGTAAAACCTAAATATCTCATGAACCAACGACGCTAGAGACTTGAATTAAATTTTATATTATAAATACGTTGTACAAAATAAATATATTCTTAGAAAAAAATCCAATAAAATTTTTTTTTATAAATCAAAAAAACTGAAAAAAAAATTTATCACCTCGAAAATTGTACGACTAAAATATGATCCAAAACAATTTTGAGCAACGACGAATAATGTTTTTGACATTTAATACAATTTTGAGAAAAATTTAACTGACAGTTTTTTTTTATAAAAAATACAAACCTAAACAAAACATTACTCAATGTTGGTAAAAATTGAATTTCGACTCAAATATCTTTTCAAAAACTTGCGGTTAAGGCCTCAAACTTATTTTATCTTATAAGAAATATTATTTTCAACATTCTCAAAAATGTTGAAAAAAAACGAATTGACAGTTTTTTTTTAAATAAATAAATAAATTAGGTGGCGCAACAGTCCATAAAGAACCAGGGCCTAGTGACTTACAACTCTCAACCATTCCTGTGCGCGAGTAATTGCAGGGATGGAGGGGACCTACAGTTTATACGCCGAATCCGAACGGCTAATTTGAGAAAGCACTTTTTCATGACAAGAATTAGTCTTGGAGAATTTGTCAATGACTTGCAAGAGGCAGTACCCGTGAAAAAACTTTAGGTGGCACAGGCAGGGATTGAACCCAAGACCTCTCGCATGACAGTCAAACGCACTAACCATCATGCCACGGGTACCACGATTGGCTTTAAACTACTTTTATCTTAAAAAAATTTTTGTTGTCAACATTCAGTAAAATTTTGAAAAAATCTTATAGACAGTTTTTTTACAAAAAATTTAAAACCGAAAAAAAATTTAACAAAAGTTGGTAAAAATTGATTTTCGACTCAAATATCTTTTCAAAGATTTGAGATAATGGCTTCTAACTCATTTTAACTAATAAGTAAAATCGTTTTCAACATTAGAAAAAACTTTGAGAAAAATCGAACTGACAGTTTTTTTACAAAAAATAAAAACCTAAAAAAAAATTATAAAAGGCGGTAAAAATTGATTTTCGACTTAAATATCTTTTCGAAAATTTTAGATTATGGCTTCCAACTAATTTTATCTTATAAGAAATATTGATTGTTGTCAAATTGACAGCTTTTGTACAAAAAATTAATAACCTAAAAAAAATTTACAAAAGTTGTTAAAAATTGATTTTCTACTCAAATATCTTTTCAAAGATTTGAGATAATGGCTTCTAACTAATTTTGACTTATAAGAAATATTGTTTTCAACATTTGATAAAATTTTGAGAAAAATTTAATTGACAGTTTTCTTTTACAAAAAATAAAAACCTAAAAAAAAAACAATACTAAAACTTCGTACAAATTCATTTTCGACTCAAGTAGCTTTTCAAAAATTACAAATATTGGCTTCAAGCTTATTTCATTTTACAGAAAATATTGTTTTCAATGTTCAGTAATTTTTTTATAAAAATCCAACAGTCCGTTTTTTCATAAAAAAATAAAATCTACAAAAAATAGTATGCAAATTTGGCAAAAATGGATACATATAGACAAACTTTTAAGCAAGACAAATCAACAGACGGGATTTGATGTTATCAGTGTGTTCAACCCAACCGGTTGTACACGCAATCGTAGAGATTTTTTGTCTAAGTGAATAATCGAAAGTGATCAATTTGGCCCAAAATTTCCTTGCTGTAGCACAGGTTTCGAGGCATTCCCATCTTTCATAGGCTTTTTGAAGTGTCTTATTACCAATAACCTGTTTAAGTTTACGTGAGCCTATATGGGATTGGCAAGATTTGTACCTGTCCTCGTCAGCCCATCAGATTTTTCGTTTCCAGTCACATCACTGTGACCAATCGGAGTCTTATGTTATGCTGTGAGCTAAGTTCGTTCTTAGCGACAGTAATTTAGAAGCTTCCATTTGATTACTGTGGCAGAACTTGATTTTATTGCTGCTTGACTACCAATGACAATGGTGATATAAGCTTGTGATAGCCCCATCATTGAAACCTGTTTTGCAGCATTTGGCACTGCCAATACCTCGGCTTAAAAGGCACTGATTTGATCGGGGAGTCTGAAAGAGTTGTCAAGATTGAGTGTTTCAGAAAAGAAACCTGCACCTACTCCCGTATCCTTTTTTAAACCTTATATTTTTCTGCACGCTGGGGATAACAAGGATATCTTAAATACATCATTAAAAACTTTTTAAAAAAAGTTGTGTCAAACTACTTTGATTTGAAATCCTGAACGTGAAAAAGCTTTAGCTGCTGATATCTATATAAAAACATTTTTAATGCAAAAGTTAAACAAAAGGGTTTTTCAATTGGCGCGGGTAGATTTTGGCACCCCATGGCGGCCATTTTGTACTGGTGACATCTGTCAAATCTTTTGTTTATTGTTCAGTTGTTAATGCCAAATTATCATGGCAAGTTACACCATTGAACAGGACGTTCAAATGATAAAACTTTATTATTAACGCAAATGTTGCGCGCATTGCGCCCATTTTTCGGTAGAAGTGGTGGCCCTTCACAGTCGACTCTTCAACGTTTGGTGACCAAATTTGAAACGACCGGTTCAGTAAACAATCAGCCAACACCAGTACGTTCAAGGAACGCAAGATCAGCCGAGAAATCTTCGAGGTCCGTGAAAGTTTACAGCAGAACCCGACTTAGTCTACTCCTCGCCGTGCACAAGAACTCGGCCTTTCTCAGACTTCAACTTGGCGAATTTTGCTTCGAGACTTGGGCATACACCCGTGTAAGATCCAACTGATCCAGGAGCTCAAAGTTCATAAACATAGACAACCCCGTTTGTTCGCTGACTGGGCTTCTAATCGTTTGGAAGAGGATCCCAATTTTTGCCGAAAAATCATCTTTAGCGACGAGGCGCATTTTTGGATGAATAGCTAGCTGTGTTAACAAGAAAAATTGCCGTATGGAACGACACCAACCCACGCGAGGTTCACCAGGTGATAATGCATTCTCAAAAAGTAACAGTTTTTGTGGATTTTGGGCATTATATCACCAAACCAGTAAGTCTTGAAGCTTCTGAAATATGTGGTGATAAAAAGTTTAAGCCTAAACTACACATTTTTGTTCTGTTCATTTCGTTATTTTGGACTAAAATTTTTCAAAATTTGGAATTAAATGTAAACAAAAACATTTAAAACTACTGTCTAATTTCTATTAAGCTTTACAAACAAAATACCACTTAACTGATGAAGCTATTAAAATCCCATTCTTTATCTTTACAACCGTTCCGTTTTTATCTAATGTTTATGTGGACCTAAATTCATTTTCAAAAGAACACAAATACAAAACTATAGTTCCTTTATACAAAAAGGTGGTAGGTATAGGAAGTAGGTATAAAACAATTTCTACCGAGATTTTTCTATGCAAATATTATGTATAGGTTAGGTATGCAAATCTACCCCTGGATGTGGTATCTACTCGAAACTATAGCTAAGCTAGTATAAGGTATAACCCTAAACGTAACCCCTTCTATTTCTGCATGCATGTATAGTATATACACTCGTATTCTTAACACGGACCGCAAAAGATTGCCACATTAAAAATCGTCACAGGTGTAAGAAAATCCCAGCATTACGACACTTTGAGCCCGAAAACTATACTCGTAACGTAGGTACATAGCACATAAAGCGTAACCTTTAGCAAAAGAACTATACATGAGTACACAACACCAACGATAACTACTTGTGTACCTACGTTACGGAGGAGGGCGACTTAACAACAGCATATACCAACCTGGATTTGGATACTAGACTACCCTAGCCTAGACTTTACCCCCCAAACACCTATACCTATAACGCCTAGGAAATTCTATCACAGCAAGTTTTATGTCGTTATTTCGCTTTTTTGTTTTTGTTTAAGCAACTACAGGAAATACCTTCAAACCAACAAGGACACAGTCACAGTGTGAGGATAACAAACGAAGAAAAAAAAAAACACGGATGGCTAAAACACATCGTGTGTCCCAAGTCCCAATCTCAACTCTATCCGTATATTCACACAAGAAGTATGAACAACAAACGCTGGCATGGGACACAACGTTAACATCTCTCCGCTTTCAATTTGCTCAATTTGCATCGGAAATTATGTAAATATCAGAGAGGCAAGTCGCAAGTGGAGATCTGAGCGCCAGTTAAAGCCATTCCAATGCCACTGCTGTGACACTCGACACTCGTTCCTTAACAAAGGCGTACACAACAACCCCAAACTATATATAAGAAATACCTAACTACGCGCCCGGTACCGGTATTAGCATTAGCAAAACAAACTTTTCCATTTTCCCAGAAATTTGCATGTAGATAGTGCGGTGCGATTTCGGGGAATGACTCGCATCTAGAGGCTCAACCGGGATGGGCTGTGCCGGATGCCGGCCGGGCTGACTTGTGGCACAGGCAGCTTGAACGAACATAGGTACATACATCCGTTTCGTATAATATAGGGATACCGTCAGGCAGGTTCATCCCTTGCATGGTTATGTATGTGAGAAAATATTGTTCGAACCCTCTTTCCTCCCCCGTAGGACACATAAGATCACCTCTTGGCTGTTGGCGTGGAAAAGAACAAATTTGTGAGTTATAACGAACGCCAACAGCAGCATCAGAGGCGGTGAGCGGCGGCGGAGGATGATGGTGAATGTGGTGCGAATGTCTTATTTAGTTTCTCATATTTTTGCTGTATCAAGCGAAATGGTTATTAGGACAACGGTAGCATGAGAGATGTTCACTTGAAGCCTCAGGCCTTAAGAAACTTTTCATCAAACCATTGAGGAAGACAGGGAATAAAGATGTGAAACTATAATCTACATGTACCTGGCGGATTCTAGAGTTAATGTAGATAGAACTGTTCAATCATGGGAATCATGTTTTCTAAGGAAAAAGATGATAGCGCACCGAATCAATTTTCAGAACAATCTTTATCGTCAGAAAATATTCAACCGCAATGGAATAACTCAGTGGGGTCGATGGTAGGTCACGCTACTTTGTTTGTATGTTTTAAATAAGAAAATGAACTGTGAATTTCGGTGCCACCATTTCAAGGTAGATTGTGAAGATCTGAATTTAATGAGCGGATCATACGCTGCCGTTCATCCGAAGTACAAGGATGTGAATTAAGAAACGAATATGAAAAGCTGAGGGTTTTATCATTAGCAAAATATTGTTCAATAGATTAGAATTCACAGACAATAGATTATTTATAAACACAAGAAAACAGAGTCGGAGACAATGCGGAACCTTGGGGAACACCAGAATTTAGTTGTTGAGTTTTAGACTTGAAACCGGCCTATACTAACTGTATAGAAAGGTGATTTCAAATATAAAAATTTAAATGCTAAAATCTTAAATGCGAGAGCTTCATGCCAAACTCTATCCAACGCTTTTTAAATATCAAGTGCAATAATCTTACTTTCTCCAAAACGATGTAAAGATTTGTTCCACTGTTCGGTGAGATGAACCATGAGATCACCAGTGGACCTATTGCAACGAAAACCGTATTGCCGGTCATTAAGAAGCATCCGGTCTTATTTCTTAAGCTGATAATTAATTAGCGTTTCCATGATCTTAGAAGGAAGGGACATTAGTGCAATCAATCGATAATTTGCGGGATTTTTTGGGATTGGCTGAACAAATGCAGTTTTCCAACTACTCGGAACGAGCCCAGAAGAATAGGATAGATGGAAAAGCTTACGAAGTGGTTTTGCTAGCGTGGAAGAATAATAGCAGGGATACCATCCGACCCAGCGGATTTATGAATGTTGAGATCTTTGAGAACTCTCGCTTCAATTCGAATACGAAAAAATATTGGTCCAATAGAATCATTTACGCGTTCAAGAACTGAGGGAGCCATGACACTATCTGATAAAGTGGAATTTTCGGCGAACTGCCTTGCAAACAAGTTAGCTTTATCAAAAGAGCTAACTAAAGGAGTGTCATTGACAACAAGCGTAGGAACCAAAGAAGAGGAAGAATTCCTCATGTTTTTTACGAATGACCAAAAATTCTTACTGCCTTTGGGACATTGCAGTATTTTTCGCCGTAATTTTTGCTCATGCAAAAATTTGGTCCCTAGAATATGGGCGTTGCAGGCCGATTGCGTCCCGGTTTTCCTCAGTTTGGTTGGCTTTAAAACACCGGAAGCTCACCTCTTTCTCCTTGATAACCTCTTTGCAGTTCGAATCGATTCCCAGATGAATCATACTATTAATCATATCTGCACTGGAGTCTACCCCACTACCGAGGAAGCATAGTAACAAGTTAAAGATCCTTAAGAAATTATTGAGGCCATCGGAGTTGGCTTTCTCGTATTGCCAAACGGTTATGTTTGGAGCTCTTTCTTTAACTCGATTTGTTTGACACGAGAAATTAGCAGATATGACACTGTGGTCCGATGTGCCTAGAGGCGTCAATACACTGATTGCGTATTTTTATCAGGATTATAAGTGAGAAACAAGTCAAGTGTATTTTCTGCTCGGCCGTTAACGTCTGATATTCGAGTAGGCTCATTGACAAGCTGAGTGAGATGGTTAAACTCAGTAAAAATCTCAGCACACATTCCTTCGGGTGTTGTCTGGCCCGAATGGAGAAGCCACGAAGAATTGTGAACATTGAAATCACCCGTAATAACGATTTCAGTGTGAGGATACAGGGAGACAATTCTTTGGATGGAGTCAGACAGAGCATCAAATTTCTGAGAAGTCGAAACTCTGTCCAGGTTTGGGCTCCGATAAAGAAACCAATAGTGAATGATGTGGCTTTAGAGCCAAAACAGCTGGCATGTTCGAAACAGTATGAAAGTAGGTACGCCGAAAGAAAATTCGTTAATGTAGATTGCATAATATGAAGTCTGAGAGTGGTCAATGAATGCAGTCTCATAATTGAAGTCATTAATGATCGCATTCAAAAAAGATTGCATTCTTTTTGCAATCTGTATGAGTGCTTCTTCAGAAAAAATTATTTATAGGTTAATAAGTTCCTGGGAAATTTTAAAAACAAATTAACGGTTTGTAGAGAAAATGTCATACAAAATATTTCGGGCGTTTTTTAGAAAATTTGAGTTTTCAAATACTTTATTAAGTTGAAATAATTTTTTCGAATTTTCCATCCAATATTCTGCCGTTTGATATTGTGTTTTTTTAAAACTCAATTTAACTGACTTTATGGCTCAAACAGTCAAACCAATTAAAAGCGTTAAAGTAGATTTTTAAAGCAATAGCTCTTGTTCGTAATATGATGCTACAACCTGACCCTCCTCTTATCCAATGGTGCGGTTCCACTGTTCAAGTCCACGTATGACCATACCACCATCCTTCCAAGTGTGGAAGGTTCAACATTATATCGTAGAATAATACGCAAACGTTTGCTTTAATATCATTCTATTTCCATCAAAAGTATTTGCGAGTTTTTTGTATTCTTTGTTGAAATGGGACAAGACTATAACTTCTAATCCATATACCTCTGGGGCATGCACCATCGAACGAGCCAATTTATATTCTGATGAATACACCGCACGCATTCGCATAAAAATGTGTCCATCAGAGTTAGTTCGAAGAGGGAGGGGAATGAGAAAACTTTTGCGATTTCATTTCATTTTATATCACAAAAAATTTCCACAGGAGACCTCCAATTTTTTCGAGATGAGATGTCCCTGTCCCTGGTGTTGGTCCGTTCGACGCTTCCGAGGACAAACCGGACGGATATAGAATGGTGTTTGTCATAGTTCAACCCAACAACGGTGGCGGTCGGCGGCGTCGGGTTGAGGATAAAAAGGCATCATAGAGATGGACAGAACTATATTTAGATACGAGAGGGATGGGAATTGGAATTGAATTGACATACCGCTGCAGGGGTGGGAAGGTGAGGGTATAAGGTTTAAGCGGAAGTAAGGAAGAGGTGTGAATGTGGATTAGCTCGTGGAAAAATGGTTATTTTAGTATGCAAATGGCCACCGATTGCTCCCTTTTTTTATCAATTCCGATCCCTTTTTCGGGATGATGATGGAGAAGGGCGAATACAATGGAATATCAAGCATAGGGATAAAGGTTGAGTAAGGTAGGTATAGGTTTTAGGCAGGTAGGGTAGGTAGGTAAGGTACTCAGCTGAGAGGATCGTGTGGGCATATTACTAATTTGCATTTTTTCCAATTGACACATGGCCTTTGCGGAGGATGGACCAAAGGAATGAGGGCAAAATATTAAGGGAAAGGTAAAAACAAATCATTAAGGACTTTTTTTTGTTCAAAGTTATTGCCATTCGATTTCCCCCTAGGGGGTATTCCAAACGACAAAAGAGGTTATGTTTTTTTATTTTTAGTTAGCAACCATGCAAAGCGTTATTGATTTTCATTTGGAAATGGCAGTTTCAGGCAATGTTGATGATGATGGCGATGGGCGATGATGGTGATGGTAAATATTTACGTAACCTTTTTTGGTGAAATTCAAATTTGGAAGGTTCATTCTCTTTTCGTGATGTGTATAGTCAAATGATGGTTTTGAAACTATGGCCGTTAGTCCTTAGTTTTTTTTTTTCTTGTATGCTATTTTTTGTTTTGCATATTTGGAAAGGAAGGGACGACACACGTTCTCCAATGAACATTCAATATTTGTTCTGGTCCTTTTGAGTGTTTTTTTTGTATTTTTCTTTAAGTTGTGTTATGTTGTTGTCTTTTCTTCTTAATATGTAGCAACAACAGGACTACAGAAGGGAGTGAGAAATTTTGAAAATTTTGAACAAATAAAAACATTTAAATCTTTGTATCTTCAAGTTTATCTTGTTTTGTAAATAAGAGGAGATTCGAACAAGAGTTTTCCAATAAGAGGTTTTATTTTAAATATGTCATTATTTGAGCAGTTGTCATTTTTGTAGTTTGTATCTTTTAACATTTGACAATGAAAACTACACCATTTTTGAAAATTGGTCAATTTATATTCAAGAGCAAACTTATGTAAATATTACAAATTTAACACTTAATTTAGCACTTTAATCAGCTTGTCAACGATCCTTCTCAAATATCGGACGTTAGTGTCCAAGCAGAACATACACTTGACTTTTTCATGTCAAACGAAACCAGTTAGAACTAAGAAGCTAAGCCATGGATCGATTTGAGCTACAAAGAGGTTGTAACGAGAAAGATGTGATGTTCTTATGTTTAAGAGCCAACCTAACTGAGAAAAACCAGAAAAGGTTTTATTAAGACAGGAAGGTCTGCAAAGCCTATATTTGAAGGACAAAATTTTTGCATGACAAAAATTACGACAAAAAGTAGTAAAATATCACAAAAGACAGTAAGAATTTTTGGTTACTCGTAAAAACCATTAGGAATTCTTCCTCTTTCTCTAGCCGACGCTTATTGTCAATGAAACTCCTTTAATGAGCTGTATTGAGAAAACTTCCTCTTTGCCTGGTGGTGTCATGGCTCTTCTAGTTCTTGATCATGTTAATGTTAGGAAACCAATTTTCCACACTTATATTAATGGTGGGAGTCTAAAGATCTTAACATACATAAATCCGTTGGTGAGGATGATATTATACTCTCAAAAGGTGTTCTTCCAAGGTAGAAAAACCACTGCGTAAGCTTTTTTATCCATCCTATTCTTCTAGGCTCGTTCCGACTATTTTGGAAAACAGCTTTCGTTCAGCCAATCAACAACAAATGTAAATCTGTTTCCCCCACCAACTAACGACCCATAGCACTAATGTCCCTTCTTTTCAAGGTCATGGAAATGCTTAAGAACTATCTTCACCGGAAGTACAGGTTTTCGTAAAAATAGATCCACTGGTGTGTGATCTCATGGTGCTTCTCACCAAACAGTGGAACAAATTTGTACATCGTTTTGGAGAAATTAAGATTATTGCACTTGCTCTTTTTTCTTGCTTTCGGTATCGATAATTCCCTTCTCTGTTGGATAAGACATTGTTCGAAGTTCACAAAAGAAATGTTAGTTTTCCCGAATGCCCAAAGGCTCCGTTTTGTCCCCTACACTTTTCTTTATTTTTGTAAATGATCTCCTGTCTGCAGCTTTTAATGGAATAAAATATTTTGCTGACGATGTTATACGGTATTGATAAAGGTGACGTTTAAATGACGTTGTCGTGATACTTTTCGCAAAAGCAACAAAAAATTGCAACTTTTCTAGAAAACCAACCTTGGTATTTCTGAAAGAGGCCATGCAAGTTTTGGATGTAATATATTTAAATTCTTTTCTTTAAGACCATGAAAAATAAAGGTTATCCTTTAAAACCAATTTAAGACCTTAGAGAAAGAATTCATCAAGTTTACGAGGACATACAGTAGAAAATGTGCAAATTGGTCATGTTCGTAAAAGGTATATGGTACTGAAACGGTTTCGTTCGTTTCATTATCATTTAACTAATATCGTGTTAATGGCTATTCTTTCTCTTTATAATAAAATAATTATTAAATGATTTCTTTAAGAAAGTAATGGTTACTTTTAATATCAAAATGAAACCTCTTATTGGAAAACCATATATGTTGATTTGTGATTTTAGAATGTTTTTTTTGTAATAATCCTTCACTTGAAACATTTGGTTTTGATTTAGAAAACATCTTATGTGGACAATAAAACCTGAATTGATGGATATTAAAGAATAGAAATAAGACGTATTTCTGCACCTCAGAAACAGCAACAAAACTCATTAAAACCAAACACCAATTTTTTGTAAGTCTTCTTAACAAAGTTTTGTATCACTTTTAACATTGATAACTTTCGATAAACCTTTGTTTCTATCAATAACGGCGTTTTCTTTAGAAGGCAGGACTGGACTAGACACTCTTTCCTCCAATTGTATATCCAAGGAACTTTGATTATTATCAGGGACGTTGGAACCATCTCAACCTTCATATCGGTATGCTTTGTGTCAAAGAAAGAGGAACGTATGTGTAGCAAAATGGCTCTGGAAACCTAAATCACTTTTAATAACTTGAAATTAAACACAAAAAATAAACATTTTTAGAAAGAAATTTTAGAAAGCCACAAAATGTTAATGGCTTAGGTTAGGTATATCTACCCACATACTCCTAATGCCAAAAAAATTCTGTTTATGAAAATTTTAAACTTAATTAGAGCGGAAAACCATTACCCACATTTTAAAAAATATACATTTTGCATTCTAATGAATTATTATTATTAGGTCACATAGACCTCGAGGTTATATTTTATATTTTAGATCATTAAAAAATAAATTACCTGTGCACCTATAAACAGCCTCGTATAACATGCCGCCATTTCATAATAAATAAAACATAAAAACACAAAAACAAAATAATCAATAAACAACCCAATATGTTCTTGTTCATTCGTCCTTAAAAGTGTCAGTTTTCTATAGAATTTATAAGCTCCCATTTTGCTGCTATATGCTATATACCCTTACCTTCTTTGAAAAGACGAAAGAAACTTTATCCCGCACAATCGACCAAACACAATCTTTCGCTCCACTACTTGCCAACCTATAGATACTTAGATATGCAAAGGTATATTTTATATACCTTATAACTATCATCTACTTTATTTGCATCCCACCTGAGGAATTCTCATACACAAATCACATCCAATTTTTTGTTAACATGACCTCCCTACCCATCCCAAGCCCATTCTCCGATATATAGACGATTCCTTTCCCACATCAGTCCCGGTCTATTGCCCTTCGTAACTATGCATGAAATAGGTGTTGTTTTATGTCCTTTGAGAATAATCCTTCAAACTCACACCCAAAAATAAAATATAATAATCTTATCTATATCTATGCACTCTCTCACTCTCTAAAGGTTACACATCCTTAAAGTTTCAGCTTTATGCTTCTTGGTCTTCTACAATTCTACATACATCATGTCATGATGGTTCGTAACATACCTACAGACCTCTACGTCTACACTTTACCTTTAGTAATATGTATTTAGATGGTCTGTGTTTTAGGTTGAAATTTAAATTTCCATACCATTAGACTAACTGAACTGGGCCTATTCGTCTTGCCTAATCTCCATGAGTATATCAGTTTAGAAAGGAGCTGGCCCAAACTGCCCTTTGCTCCTGTTTAAAGGAAGGTATGTATATTACATACGTCTAGGTACTGTTTTGTTGTATACATTCACTTTCTTATTGTTGCAAAAACTTACCTACATTGAGAATAAATCCTTGCGTATTTCACTTTCTTCGTCGTCGTCCTTTTTAAGATCAACATTATTCAAACTATGATAATTTATGTGCTGCGTTAGCGTGGTCAGGCCCTGCCCCATCCATACAAAAAAACAAAATACTAAAAAACCCAACTGTGGATTTTTCTTCAATATTGGCCACATGACATACCACCACCGTACAATGTACATACCTCCTAAAAACCAGGGCGACTAATGTCTGCCATTTTTACCTGAATTTTCCAACTGAATTGTGTAGAGTTTTCGTTTATTTTTGTCTTCAAACTACTTTGCTTGTAGTCCTGTAAGTTTCACAGCACACATATCCTTAAAAATTAAGGACATTTTGTGTAAGGGGAAAACTTTTCAGACGACACAACTTACTATAAAATAGTCTAATATTTGTGGTAAGAGAGTATATGTGAAGTGGCAGTGCCAGGTTGCATGAGTAGGTACTTTCGCTGACACTTTAAAGTTCAAGTTTTGTGTTCGTACAAAAATAAAATTTCATGATTTGTTCAACTTTTTTTGGGAACAGTTGATCGTAAATGTTACAAAAACTATTTATAGGTCCTGAAATTGGACATTCGATAGTCCTACAGCCAAGTTTAACTTATAATTTTTAACGCTCTAGCTTCTCGGCTGAAAAAGCAGAACAACTTAATCGATTTTAGATAGCCTGCAGTATTTCCGAAAAATCGATAGCAGCAAAATTCTTCACGTCCTTTACTTTTACAAATAGCTAAATTTTTTCACCAGTTTCATATGTCTTAGTTTCAGGAATATGAATTTTACAAATATTATTGGGTTGTTGAAGGGTGTAGTTCCATTTTTATTAAAATCGTAGAAGAACGCGATGGGTGCTTTATTTCTTCCAAAACATCTATTCTAAAAATACTACAAAACTCTCACTTTGGACAAAGGTTTCCAATATTTAACAATGATACTTCCAACTTTTTCCACGAAGTTGTCAAGTTAATTCTTTCAAGACTTCGAGCACTTGATGAAATGATATCATAACACTTCTTTAGGTCACTGCTTCCAAGAGGTTATAATTGTTTCTGAAACAATATTGATAGTTCAAGCTCACTTTACTCTTTGTCTATCAGTGTCTTTTTCACTAAGTACTTTAATAATGTTCTCGTAAAGGTTATGGACTAACTAACTTATTATTCTTATCAACTTGTCAGCATGTCTCATCGTTGAATAGGAATAAAATGCATTTGACTTTTTAATTACTTCTATTCTATGAATAGTTAAAATTTTAATTACATTCAAAGTCTATGAAACTTCTGTTATTGTTTAAAAATTTCTTCCAGTTAATATTTGTCCTTCGTTCGAATTCAAATCAATATTATGTCAATTTTCAGAGAATTGGTTTTTTTAACAATTTGGCAAGGATTTCTTGAATATCAAACAAAAACAGAATCTGTTTTAACAACAGCTATTAAGTATGCAGTTGCAAGTTCGTTTAATGAGACTCCTGGTGCTAATGAGTTAAATGTTGTCATTCAAAGTGACCTTAAAGAAAATCAAATCATTTTTCTCGATGTAATTGATAATATACTTAGTGAGAGTTGGCAATTTGGGCTACAAATTAATGTGAATAATAAATTTGGTCAATTGACAAGTGATTTTAATTTGTGGTTTATAGACTCTCATAAAGCTTTTCGGTATGTAAGTACTTTACTTTTCGACACTTGCAGAAGTTACAAATTACCAATATTTTGTTTGCAATTTGCTTCGATTTTATTGACTTAAAAGTCAAATACTGTTACCATTTATTGAAATTAGTTGATCATCTGCTGACAAGTAAATTTTTTTCATTAGGCCATATATTTCAAAATTATTTGACAACTTGAAGAAGTATTGGTAATATTTTACTTGTGTAAAGACCAAAATTTGTCAATCATATGATTAATATAGAACTTTTCTGACTCTTTTTTCAATTTTAAGGCGTCTTTTACTTTGGATTCAAGATTACCACAGAGATTCACAACTATTTTGTTTAATAGTTCTTAGATCTTCTAACACTAAAAAACAACAAATTCATCAGATTCAAACAATTTTCACTGATTTTCTAGAGCTTATGGTTGCTAATGTCAATGTTATAATAGAAGCAGTTTCTGGAGAAGTTCTATTTTATACTTTCTTTCCTTTCAAAGACTTCACATCATGTCGAACAGCAAAACCTATTCTAACACACAGTTTCAAGAACAGCAATTTTAACTTGAAAACAGATTTTTTTCCGCCAAAAGGATATAATCTTCATGGATGTCCACTTCGTATAAGAACCAATAATGATCTTCTTCTAAACTTTGGCAACACTATGACACCCCAGAGGTTATCTAACTATGAAATGGCCATTATGGAAGTTATGATGCTAAAAGAGTTTGCACGAAGAATGAATTTTACATCGGAAATATACAATTTAGCTGTGCCTTCCGAAGAAAATATTGAACTACTATCTCTTAGAGGACAACATCTGACGGTAGGTGGGCTTAAAAGACGAATTTGTTAATAGGCTCAAAGTCTAATTGTTTGATTTTTTTTGTATGCAGGTAAAACTTGATATGCTGCTGAACTACGTTTTTAATCGTCCTTATTTGAATAACCTTCTTTCGAAAAGCATACCGTACTATTATTCATGGTTCATAATCGTTCTAAGTCCTCGACCAAACCATCTTCGAACGTTTGCTTGGATCTTGGAGCCATTTACTGCCACAACTTGGATATGCACTGCGTTTTCTTTTTGTCTCATCATATGCTGCTTACATTTTTCAAAACAACATCTTCAATTTGGTCAGCCTGGGGGTCTTGACATTTTATCGGTCGCTATAGGAGCACCAGTTCTTCACATGCCTAGGAAGAATTTTCTACGCTTTTGTATTGTGATCTTGATGTTGATCACATTTGTTCTTCGATCAGCTCATCAGGGTAAACTTTTCGATGCATTTCGAGGACGAATAATGTTAAACCCACCTCGAAGTATTCGAGAACTGTTTGAGGAAAACTACACCATCTACTCACATTCATACTACAGATCACATATTAATGAACTTAATCAAATTGAATACCTTAACTTAAAACAAATGGAATCGAACAATACAATGGATTATCAGAATTTCTTCGAAAATGACAGAAAAATTGCATTAGTCTTATCGTTTGTAAGTATTTTTACATTTTACACCACAGAACAACGTAAAACTTTGATGATAGAACCAATATTCGGGCAACATACTTGTGTCTTCTTCCAACAACACTCAATTATTCAACCTAAAATCAATGAAATTATTATGAGATTAGAAGAAGCTGGTATTTTACATAATTTTCGAAAAACTTTTGAGAATATTCAAAATGCCGGTTTTTCACCGGAAAAAACCACACAAGAACCAGAACCTTTAACTTTTGAACAGTTTCGAGTTGTATTTTATATTGGAAGTATACTTTGTGTAATATCAGGCTTGATTTTCATTTTGGAGTTATTTTTGGCATTAAGACATTTGAAGAAATGAAAGTTTCTGATTGAGAAATGATAAAATCAGAGTTCGTGGAAATATATTTTGAATATTAGGAACTTATTTATTAAAATCATCAATAAAATACAAAAAATTAACAATTATTTTCACTAGTCTTTTTCTGGCGTACCTTTAGAAATAATAGTTAATCGAAAATGTTCATGACAGGGAAATCATCATTATCAGACTATGAAAACACACTTTACAATATCCTAAATCTGCTACATTTTATTACAGGCTATTTGGTCTTTTTTTCATTTCAATTTCAAGTTCATTAAATTTAATTTACAGAAATGAATGGTAGTTTGATAGAATTAAACATTTTTTCACATGTTGAATTCCTGGTAATTATGAAGGCTAAAATACAAAAATATTGTTTTCCAGTCACTGTAAAAACGTCCTGTAATTCAGTTTAATTTTTGAACAATGTTGGTATTATTTTTTTTCATATTTATACAAGAATTGCTCGGAAATCACGCAGAATCTCTTTTACCAGCCGCTATCAAATATGCATTAACGCGTTCATTTAATGACACAGCTCCTGCTGATGACTTAAATGTTGTTATTCAATGTGACGTTAAAGAAAACCAAGTAATTTTTCTTGATACAATTGACAATATACTCAGTGACAACTGGCAGTTTGGGATACATATCAATGTGAACAATAAGATTGGTCAAATTACAAGTGATTACAATTTATGGTTTATAGACTCTTATGTAGCTTTTCGGTAAGTACTTAAAGTAACACCAAAATTTACAGTTCCACGAGTGCTAAATTGCCGC
Organism: Eupeodes luniger; assembly: GCA_951509635.1. NCBI lineage: Eukaryota > Metazoa > Arthropoda > Insecta > Diptera > Syrphidae > Eupeodes > Eupeodes luniger. The sequence goes on from OX608075.1 coordinate 107,220,095, forward strand.
TATTTCTTGTCATTAATATCACGTTAGTGTTGTTAATAAATCAGAATTTGTATTTTTGTCTATAATAAATTAGTGACATAGTTGAATTGACATTTTTGGTTTTCAATATTTTGTCCTTTGAAAATATTAAAATAAAAGAATAAATATTGCTTATCTTCACAATTTGAATGTCATTATTGGGTCTAAAAGTTGCCTGACAGTAAAGTGGCAATTTTTCACTACTTTCTCCAATTTTATTAGGTAACAATGCAATTTACGAATTCTTTGATATTTTCTTAGACGTCTTCTTCCGTGGATTCATGCCTACCACAGAGATTCACAACTCTTTTGTTTTATCGTTCTTTGTTCCCATAACACTGAACAAAATCATCTTCGTGAGATACAAAATATTTTCACCGATTTTCTGGATCTGATGGTTGCTAATGTCAATGTTATAATAGAATCCATTAATGGAGAAGTTTTATTTTATACTTTTTATCCCTTTCAAGACCTCACTTCATGTCGATCAGCAAAGCCATTTCCTACGCATAAATTTAAAAATAACACTTTAAAGTCTATAAGACCTTTTTTTCCACCAAAAGGCGACAATCTTAATGAATGTCCACTTCGTATTAGAACCAATAATGAAATTATTCTAAACATAGCAAACTTTGGAATACCGAAACAACTTATTAACTATGAAATGGCTCTACTTGAATTTATAATGTTGAAGGAGTTAGCATCTAGAATGAATTTTACATTAGAAATATACGATTACCCCTCGTCCTTACTCGAATCTGAAGTATTATTACTTCAAGATTCGCAAGAGAAGTCGGTAAGTATCTAAATGTGAAACTTATTAGAAAATTCAAATTTAAATAAATGTTACTTTTGTTTTTGATGTTACATAGATGAATAATGGAAAAATTGATGTGGTTCTAAGCTATTCATTTAACCAACCCTATTCGAATACATTTTTCTCCAAAAGTGTACCGTACTATTTGACCTGGCTCATAATGGTTCTCCGGCCTTTAACAAATAATCTTCAAACATTTCCTTGGATCTTGGAACCATTCACGGTCACAACTTGGATCTACACTCTTGTTTCTTTTTCGTCAATCATAGGATTCCTAACGTTTGCAGGGAGATCCACACAATTTGCTGAGATCCTACATCACCTTCAGTATCGTCAGCCAAAAGTCCTTGAGATATTATCGGTCGTTATAGGTTCACCAGTTTTATACATGCCAAGGAATAATTTTCTACGCTTTTGTATAATGGTCTTGATGTTGGGCATGTTTATACTCCGGTCAGCTCATCAGGGTAAACTTTTTGACGCATTTCGAGGACGGGTAAAGTTGAAAATACCTCGAAGTATAAAAGAACTTTCCGAAAATAATTACACAATTTACTCTATGCGCATCTATAAATCGTTTATAAACGATGTTAATCAGATCGAATATCAATACTTCAGAGAATTTCCAATGAATGAACCTTCGCAATACATTAATTTCTTTGAAAATAACAAAAGAATTGCGCTGGTTTTATCATTTATAAATATTTTTACATTTTACACAACTAAACAACGAAAGGCTTTGGTAATGGAACCAATTTTTCAGGAACAAATTTGTGTGTTCTTTCAACAACATTCGATAATTCAACCAAAAATCAATGAAATCATCATGAGATTAGAAGATTCTGGAATTTTACATAATTTAAGAAAAACTTTTGAAAATCTTAATAATCAAGGGCTAACATTGGACAGAAGACATCAGGAACCGAAACCTTTAGGTCTTGGACATTTTATTAATGCATTTTATATAAGTGGAACGCTATGTGCAATTTCTTGCTTAGTTTTTATTTTTGAACTATTTTGGAATAAGATGCTTTTGGAGTTGGAAAATTTGAAGAAAATCAAGTTACTAAAATGTTTTACAGGAAAGGTTTAAAATTAGTACGTTTTTGATAAGAAAAATAAACTTTATCTCATAGCATTTCTTAATGATTTTATTATTAAATATTAATGTATAACTTGAATACATTATCAACGCTTTATCCAGTTTTCGATGACAACATTTTTAAAAGTTAAAAAGAAGCAGTACCTTGAAAAATTTTCTTTAGACAACACATTATTGACTTTTACGTCTAAGCAATGAAACAATTTTTAATAATCTACATTTTCATTCTTAAATATTGTGATATATATAAATTGGTGGAAATTTAAGGACTACACAAATACTACTCAGCAAATGTCATTTCCGATTCTTTTTAATTTTCCCTTCAATTTTATTTCTATTACTTTGTATTTTTTCTAATGCCTTAAGCTCTATAAAACACTTATGTTTAATGATATTAATATTGTATTACCTTACACAAAAGCAGAAAAACTACTGTCTATCATTAAATTCTGCCCATATGACATTGTTGATATGTGTTTATAGCTTTTAATTTAATTTGGTAAATTAATGTTTTCGATTTCATTTACAGTCTATCAACATTTGGAAAGACAACGATTAACTGTTGCTTATTCAGTCACATTAGTTTAAACGTCTTGTTTCGTAATCAATAATGTCAATCCTAAGTTTTTTGTTTTTAATAATATTCTTCCAAGGATTTCTTGCACAACAACCAATATCGTTTCTTTCAAGAATTGTTAAGTTTGCAATTTCAAGTACTTTTAATGACACTGCTGATGAGTTGAATATTGCTGTTCAAAGTGACCTAAAGGAAAATAAAGTTATTTTTTTGGATACAATTGACAATATCCTTAGTGACAGTTGGCAGTTTGGGATACAAGTAAACGTTAATAATGACATTGGAAGAATTTCTAGTGACTACAATCTATGGTTAATAGACTCTTATAAAGCATTACTGTAAGTTTCTAATGTAAAATTATTAAATGTGGAAAACTGACACTATTTCTGCCATTTAAGTAGTGAAATTTCGTATTAAAAGTGACATAGTACCAATATGAAACTTTCTAAGGAGTCGTAGTGCCATTTCTTACAAAATTACTTAGAACCATAATGAAAAATTATTTTGATTGAATATTTTACGTTTGACAGAAATTTTCACACTTGAAGATGCGGAATTAAGAAGTTTTATGAGTTTTGATATTAATTTAAATTCATCACTTTTGTTTCAAAGCCGTCTTCTGTCATCGATTGAAGCCTATCACCGAGATTCACAATTATATTTGTTCATAGTTCACAGAACATTTGAATCCGAAGAACATCAAATGCAAGAGTTAGAAAAAATATTCTCTGATTTTCTGGATCTGATGGTTGCTAACGTCAATGTTCTAATAGAAACCACTTCTGGAGAAGTTCTTTTCTACACTTTCTATCCGTTTCAAAAATTCGCTCCATCATGTCGATCAACAAAGCCTTTCCTTGCACACCGTTTCGGGAATGAGACCTTAAAATATAAAGAAGATTTTTTTCCACCAAAAGCTGACAATTTTCACGGATGTCCAATTCGATTGAGAACCAACAACAAGATAGTTTTAAGAAAAACTAGAAAGAATTTAAATATCGGGCATTATGCAAGCACTGAAATGGCTTTTTTGGAAACCATTTTACTCAAGGAGTTTGCATTAAGGACAAATTTCACACTTGAATTATATACTACACCCGTGTTTGCATTCGAGGGAGCAAATATTTCTGCGATTTCATATTTTCAGCAATGCTTGGTGAGTTTATGCAATTTTTCAAAATCAATCAAAAATCTTAATTTTTAAATGTTTTCTTCCAATTTTAGATAAAAACTGATAAAATTGACATTCTTTTGGGATTCTTTTTTAATAATCCCGTCTATGATCACGTGTTTTCTAAAAGTGTTCCATACTTTATGTCATGGCTCATAATTGCTCTCTGCCCTCGAACAAATACTCTCCGAACATTTGCTTGGATCCTGGAGCCATTCGCGGTAGCGACTTGGATCTATACTTTTGTTTCTTTTTCGCTTATCATAGGATGCATAACTTTGATAAGAAAATGTGCATCACTACAGAAGATTTTTCAACTTCGTCAACCAGCAGGCCTTGAGATACTATCGATTGCATTAGGTGCACCAGTTTTTCACTTACCAAGGGAAAACTTCCTTAGATTTTGTATTGTTGTCTTGATTTTCGGTACATTTATTCTCAGATCAGCTCATCAGGGTAAATTGTTTGACGCCTTCCGAGGACACATTATGCTGAACCCACCTCGCAGCATAAGAGAACTCTTTGCAGAAAACTACACCATCTACTCACATTCATACTACCGGTCAACAATTAATGAAATAAACGAAATGGAATACCTTAACTTACGAGAACTTCAGTTTCTGAATGGAATGGATTACAATACATTATTTGAAGAAGGCAAACTAAATGCATTCGTTTCTTCGTATGCACAATTTTATCCATTTTACACAGCTAAGCAACGCAGTAGTTTGAGAATTGCACCCATTATCCGTCAACAAGTTTGTGTCTTTTTCCAACAGCATTCAGTCATTCAACCAAAAATCAATGAAATTATTGTGAGATTGGAAGAAGCTGGCATATTGCGTCATTTTAGAAGAGATTTTGAGAATCTTAAAGATTCTGGCGGAATTGCCTTGGACAAACGTGGTGAAGAGCCGAAGCAATTAGATCTGGAACGTTTTGGATTTGTGTTTTACTTTGGAATCGTTTTGTATGGAATTTCATGCTTGGTTTTTGTTTTGGAACTTCTTTGGACTAAGATACCTTTGGTGTTAACAAAGTAAATTTAAGAAATATTCAAAATAAAATAAGGAAAAGGTATAATGATGAATTATTGTTGTTGTTTGATAAACTAATAAATAGAAGGTTTCTTATTGCTTTTTTTCAAGCGTTTTCTTAACAATTATTGAAAAGTACCCTTTGATATGTATAATAGAATTTTTAAACATCGGACTTGACACTATTAATTTCTATTTGTGTTAATATCTGGTTTTGAAGTCTTAGCCAATGTCTTCAAAAACTATTCCACATTTAAAATCCTCGTTTTGTAAAGTAAAGACTTCTTTTTCCAGATTCCGTAATTTAAATATATCTCGTATATAGTTTGAAAGTAAAAAGTTTTATTTTACAGACCGATACTTGGAAGGCTGTCTTTTTGAAGTCTATGACCTATTGACAATCATCCATTGATATATTTTTAATAATACTCGTTACTTTATAATCTAGTCATGGCATCACGCGAGAACGACTGGCCCGATTTCGCTAATTCTTTTTTTGGTTGGGTTTGTAACTTACAAGAGAAATTTCTTATAAAAGAAAAAAATAAGAAAAAAAGTACAGGAAGTGTTGACAAGGAAGCGGAAATTCTTAAATTCAGGAAATGGTATCATAAGAATTCAATAATTAACAAGACAATAGAAGCACAATGTCATTTTATGGCAACACAGACCAATCAGCTTTATATTGACAGTTTTTAACTTCCCATAGGAAGTTATTGTAATAGGTCCGATTTGTCCAATTAAAAATTTTGACATTTCTTGACGTTTCAAGGTTCCTAGAGTATAAATAAAAGATTTTTAGAGAGATTTCTGTGCGTGCGTGTGTATGTACGTTGGGGAAGTTTTTTTAGTCGTCCATAGCTCAAGAACCAGTAGAGGTTTCGACTTCAAATACATTTTGTTATACAGATATTAATCAGAAAGGACTCTCAAAAAAATTGAGTGGGTGGTTTTTTTACCATAAAAATTTAAAAAACAGGTGAAAATTTTAGTTAACCCAAAATATCTCACGAACCAATAACGCTAGCGACTTGGATACAATTTTATATTATATATCTATTGTAACAAAATTAGTGTATTTTTGTTTTTTTTTATAAATACAAAAAATGAACAAAAATATACCTCGAATACTTTACGAACAATAAATGATTTTATCTCCAAAATAATTGTATGTAACGAGAAATAACTTTTTTGACATCTGGTAAAATTTAGAGGAAAATTGAATTGTCTGTTTTTTTTATAAAAAAATAAAAAAAATATAAAAAACATTACTAAAAGTTGGTAAAAATTGATTTTCGACTGAAATATCTTTTCAAAAATTGGAGATATTTGCTTAAAAATAATTTTATTTCACAGAAAATATTGTTTTCGACATTCAGTATTTTTTTTATAAAAATCGAGCAGTCAGTTTATAAAAAATTAAAATCTACAAAAAATATAACGCACCATTGGTAAAATTGATGTTAGGTTCTCGATATCTCGTGAACAATAGAAGATATTGACTTTAAATTAATTTCGTTCATCCAATTTGCATTTGTTTATATAAGAAATACAAATTTTTAAGAAATGCTACTAAAATTGGTAAAAATTGGTTTTTGAACACAAATCTCGTTAACCAAAATAGATTTAGAAATTAAACTATATTATCAAATACAAAATATTGTTGGTCATTTTTTTTTTTTTGAATAGACAAATTTTTTAGAACTGACAGCTTAATTAACCAAACTCGATAACCTACAAAGCTTTTAAGCAAGACAAATCGACAGACAGGATAGGAAGTTATCAGTGTGTGTCGCATCCCAGCCTCTTTTTAAACCATTATAATTAAAACGGGCAAACTTGGACGAGAAATCATCATACAAAAGAGTTGACCCCTCTAAACACCATTTCTCCAATACCACCTCTCTTTTCATCAGTAATCGAAGACATTTTTCGCTAGCTTAACTGGACCAATAGATTTGGAACAAACATATTTGGAGAAAGATTGACCAACCTGAGATTTGCAGATGACATTGTTTTGCTTTTAAAACACCAGAAGACATGGAACAAATGTTGAACGAACTGTTCAAGGACGGCGACTTATAACAGTTGGAAGCGATTTTGAAATGTAAAACAGATTTTGGACTCAAAGGTTCTGTCATTACGTACGGATTACAATTAATGGGGTTCACATCAAAATCACTCGACAAACTTGGAAAGTGTCAAGTATGAATCGTAGGGACAGTTCAAAGAATAAAAACAATGAAATTAGAAGAAGCAGGGCCGGATTTAGAGGTCCAGAGGCCTCGGGGCAATAAAGGAGCGGAGGCCCCCTTGCCCCAAATTATTTTCAAAATAAAATACCATCAAAACCAAATACATTCTCAATGCAATTTCGAGGTTTGGGAATGTAGCTCTGAAATTTTGATTTTCAAGAATTTTATAGTAAAATAGTTCCGGCGATTGATCTGTTCCATAGTCCTTTTCCTTTTTGTCTGAGTCAATCAAAGACACAAATTGAACCAACTCATTACCAAGACTAGGCTCTAAATCATCCGTATACACTTTCACCAATGCCTCTGCTACAGCGTGCAAATTTTCCGCATCCATCTTTTCGATGTGATTCAGGAATCCAAATCTCGAACGTACAGCTTCATAGGCATGCAATCTTTCAGTAAGAGAAACGGATAACTAGTCAATCACTGGGATGAAGGCGGATACTTTGTATTTTTCCTTGGGTGACTGATTTGCATCTTGTGCTTTCCCGTAATCGAGCGGATTCAACCTCACATTTCTCGTTCTGGTGCGGGTGCGTGATTGTACATTATTCATCAGTATGGGATATTTTTTTGGCTGATGCTTCCTCGTATTTATCAAAATCATTTCGTTTGGATTCCACGAATGATTTCAATGATTCTAGTGCACGCATTGCCGATTCAAGAATAATTTTCGAGTCTTGCAACATCTTGTTTGTAGCATTGCATCGCTTCAAAATATCGATCCAAAATGTTGCAAGCAAAGCGGTTTCGAGACCACTCATATTCTGAAGAAGGTGCGTTGCTTCATTCTTCACGATGTCTTTTTGCTCTTTTTTGAAAGATATGCTGGTTTTTGAAACAAAAATTTTCCGAAGTCTCTATTGTGAGGGCCTCCCTTTTATGGAGGCCCAAGTTTGCCCTCCCCTCAATGCGGCCCTGAGAAGAAGAACTAACATAACACCCGCAATCTAACGAATAAATCTATTTAAATGGAGTTGGGCAGGTCACATTTCAAGAACCCAAGACAAAAGATGGATGAAAGTAAAAACCAAATGGACCCCACCAAACGAATCATAGCTGAGAGGAAGATCAAATAGAAGATGGATAGACGATCTTAGATATTTCAGCGAACGACAACTGGTACATATAACGACGCAAGAAACAGAGATCAGCGATGATGGAGGCTTATGATAGATATACCTAAAATGAACTAAAAAAGTTGTCTTTGTAATGGCACTCGACTTAAGGTGAAGAAATTTTTGAAAAACGTCACCAAAGCCACAATTTTGAAAGGGATAAACAAAGGCGAAGACGTTTTGATTCCACGAATTCCTTTGATTCCGAACGAAATGACATTGGACTTTAAAGGGTTACAATTTCCAGTGTGGCTAGCATTTGCAATATCGATAAATATATCTGAAAGGCAATCGCTAATATTGTTGGTGGCATTAATTTTGAAAATCCATGTTGTTCACATGGCCAGAAAGAAAAACAAACCATTTTTTATAATTAACTAATTAAACCAATTAAAAAAATTATCAATGTATAGGGTCCGCCGTCTAACGTTTTTTTTATCAACTAGTGCTTATTTCGTGAATGGTACCACTTAGCTTATGTCTGATTTGACAAATAATTAGTTTTTTCCTTCCGCTGAACGAATATGGTTGTGTATACGCTTGAACAACGCTGGGAACAACGCTAAGAGAAGATGCCGATTTTACCAAAAAAAAATCATCTTTTCAGATGAAGCTCATTTTGATCTTGACAGGTATGTAAACAAGCAAAATTGTCGCATTTGGGGCACAGAAAACCCTCACGCATAAATTGAAAAGCCTATACACACAGAACGAGTACCTGTTTGGTGCGGATTTTGGTCCAGAGGCATAATTGGGCCATTTTTCTTCGAAAAAGAGCAGGGAGTGGCCGTTACAGTCAATGGCGATCGTTATCGAGCCATGTTGAACGAATTTTTGTTCACAAAAGGAGAAGGAGGATATTGGCAACATTTGGTTTCAACAGGACGGCCGCGGCGAGGCGCTACGTGCCACACAGCTGAAGCTACACTTACTCGATGTTTTTCTAGCATTTTCAAAAAAAAAGAAGTTATTTGGAGGAGCCAAGGCAATTCTCTTAGACATATTTTAAATTTCAAATAAAATTGATTTCTGGAAAGTAATTTTCATTTATCAGTTCTATAAAATCAAAAATATGTGCCTTATGATTTTTTGTCTTGATATGCTATTCAATTCTGGCCATGTCATTCGAAAATCAAGTTAATGCCCTTTAATTTATTTTGTGACACTAAAGGTTGCAAACTTTGATTGAATTAAAAAGATTTCTAAATGTTCAATCTATTAAGGTTTAGAGGGGAAATTTTAGCTTACAGTCACAAAAATCATTCGATTCGAAATCACTATCGACTATTGGCAACTCGGGCTATAACTAAATGTAAATAGTAGATTTGATTAAATTACAAGTAATTATAATTTATGGTTTGTAGACTCATATAAAGCTTTTGGGTAAGTACATACAATATGTACATACAATTTATTTTAACATTGAAAAGAGTGACAGTTTTAATGAATGTTTGATCTCTAATATTTTCAGCTTTACCTTTTAAGTAAGAATGTAATAGAAAAACTTCAGTCCCAAATTACTTAAAAATTCTGTCTACGTCATTGATATTTAATTTTAATTGCGTCAAATTTCATATAATTTTATATTAAAAGTTTTAATTGAATAGCGATTGGATTGAATAGTTTTTCATGTGAGGTGAGTCTACAAAAGGTTTAAAGGGACAACTTTTGCTAACAGTAACAGAAATCACGTCTTTTCGTTCGATTCTATAACAATAATGCAGGTGCTTAGTTTAATAGTCTTACTAATATTTTTGTTCAAAGGATGTATAGCAAATCAATCCGAATCATTACTATCAGCAGCTATTAAGCATGCAGTTGCAAGTTCATTTAATGAGACTTTTGATGGTGTTGATGAATTAAATATTTTCATTAAAAGTGACCTTAAAGAAAGTCAAGTAATTTTTCTCGATATAATTGATAATGTATTAAGTGAAACATGGAAATTCGGGATACAAATTAGTGTGAATAATGAAGTTGGTCAACTTACAAGTGATTACAATTTGTGGTTCATAGACTCTTATGTAGCTTTTGGGTAGGTATATGTACTTCGTTTTTTAAGCATTAAAATCATACGAGTGGCTAAATGTCAATATCCTGTTAAATGATGTGTCTAACAATGATTTTATAATCTTTTCAAAGTTAAGAAAATCGCATTATTTCTGTCATTAAAATAGTGGCAAATAATAAACTGACATAACTTATTCTAAGGAGTGATGAAGTGTCAATAGAGCAGCATGTTTAACTTCAAAGTAAAATTTGATAATCAGTAAAATTTTAAGTTAATTAATTAATTTAGTAAAATTATTTACTATTTAGCATTTGGCAGAAATAATTGCAATTTTTCACTCGTGAAAACCAGACATGAAAGTTATATATACAATATACAGTACGACATTTATTTAACAACACCATTTTCTGTTTCAAAGGCGTCTTCTATCATCAATTGAAGCTTATCACCGAGATTCACAACTCTTCTGTCTTATAGTTCTTAGAATATTTAAATCAGAAAAATATCGCATAAGAGAGTTGGAAAAAATATTCTCTGATTTTATGGACCTAATGATTACTAATGTCAACGTTCTGGTAGAAAACGATTCTGGAGAAGTTCTTTTCTACACTTTCTACCCCTTCGAAGACCTAACATCATGTCGATCTGTTAAACCTGTCCGTACACACCGTTTTCACAATGATACCTTAAGAGGTATCAAAGAGTATTTTCCAGCAAAAACTTACAATTTTAATGGATGTCCACTCCACATAAGATCATGTAATAAGCTGATTCTTAACTTGAGGAACAATAATTCATCCATCAACAAATATTATGTCAGCAATGAGATAGCCATTTTCGAAGCAACAATACTAACGCAGATTGCATCTACCATGAATTTCACTCTAGAAATATTTGATTTTCCTGCTTTATTTAAAAACAATCAGAGTAAAATGTTTTCCCTTCAAAATTGGAAATTCTTCGTGAGTAGACTTAAATTTATAAAATCACTCATAATTTAATATTTCTTTTTTTGATTCTAGATGAAAAATGACAAAATTGATATGGTTATGAGTTTTTTCCAAAATAATCCTTTCCATGATAAGTATTTTTCTAAAAGTATACCGTACATTTTATCATCGTTTATCATCGTTGTCGGTCCGCAGCCCAATAATCTTCTGAGATTTGTTTGGATCTTAGAGCCATTTACGGTCACAACTTGGATTTATATTGTTGTTTCCTTTTTGCTTATAATAGAATGCATAATTCTGACAACCAGGTTTCGACGTTTTAAAATGATATTTCACTTTAATGAACCAAGATTTCTTGAGGTTATATCTATCATCATAGGGGCACCAGTTCTTTCAATCCCGAGGAGCAATTTTCTGCGTTTTTGTATAATTGTCTTGATGTTTGGAACTTTTATTCTGCGATCGGCTTATCAAGGTAAACTCTTTGATGCGTTTCGTGGAGGCATAATGTTGAACCCACCTCACAGGATAAGGGAACTCTTTGAAGAGAACTACACCATCTATTCTCACGCATTTTACAAACCAATAATTAATGATTTGAATCAAATTGAATACCGCAATCTACAAGAACTTAATTCCCTAAAAGTTTTGGACTATGATAGTTTTCTTGGCACTGGAAAAAGAAAAGCATTTGTTTCATCCTATGTTTATTTGTATGAGTTTTACACAGCTCAACAGCGCAATCATTTAAGAATTGTCCCCATTTTTCGTCAACATAATTATTTGTCTCTTTTTCTTAAAGCACTCAATCTTACAACCGAAAATCAATGAAATTATTTTTCGACTTGAAGAAGGTGGTATCTTACACTATTTCAGAAAAGGTTTTGAAAGTGATGCTGATGTCGGACTAAATCGTAAAAAGTTGGATAAAAGCGAGCAGGAGCCAAAAAGCTTGAATCTTGAACTTTTTGAATTCATATTTTACTTTGGAATAGTGCTATGTGGAATTTCATGCTTAATTTTCGTTTTGGAGTTATTGTGGACTAAGATAATTTTGGTGTTAACAAATTTAAGGAGAAGTAAGTTCGTAAAACGGTTTATTAAGTAGATTTAAAAATGTAAGATAAATTTTGTTTGGAAAATTTATATGAATAAACATTATAAATATCGTGGTTTTGTAAGATTCTTGAGTAGTTTTTATTAAGTTTTGGTATAATATTTAATACAAAAATCTTTATTAATTTTTAAAAAGCTAAGATGCAACGAACATTTTGAACTTTTTATCGATGATTGAAAACGTTCAGATTGTTTTAAGTATAAGGCATTCCTTACATTTCAAATGAAAGTTAAATAAAATTAGGAATTATTTCGGAAATAAGACTGAAAACTGCAGATAATTAATTAATTCAAAACATTTTATGATTTCAAGTGACGAAGAAAGTCCTTTATTGGTTTTCCATCCAGGCTTTACAGGGTAAGTTGTAAAACCTCTATTATGAATTTTTAACACTGGTCGGTAAAAATATTTGTTTAAGTTAATGAATTTTCCTTAACTTGAATATGGACTTATAATTTTTAATATAACTTCAGGTGTTTTAAAAATGCCTAGTTAGTTAGTTAGTTTTTAGACAACCAGAAGTTTTCAAGGTTGTGAAAATTAATTGAAGTTAATTTTTAGTGCTGATTTAGTATTTGATCCTCAATTTAATATAACTGATCAAAGTCGAAAAAACCCATCATCATTATTTATTTGTTCAAAATATTTCAATCTTTGCTTACAGGAAAGTTTCTTTAAAAAATAAGTAACCTACTTTCAAACCATTTTACCTTTTTCTGTTAAAAACTTAATAAGCAGAAATGTTTCAGCGATTGTTTACTTTTTATGTAAGACAGGGGCGAACGCAGGTAGGGGTTTTGGGGGTTAAAACCCCCCCCGAAATATCATACAATACATTTCTTTATTTTTTGGTAAAGAAAGAAAAATATTTTTCTTGTTGTCATTCATACTAACAATTAAAATGTTTAGTATACTTATTTTCAAACACTGAGGTAGAAGATGAAGGGTTTTTAACTTTTTGTTTGAAGCTATAGCTTATAAGTATTATTATGAACACAGAGATGCTCTCTTTCGCCATGTTCTTATGGCTAAAAATGAAAAATTGAAAACAGAAAATGACCTTGTTGTACTCGTTTTGGAAACGATCTCACGGCCACTTATGACACATTTAAATATCAAACCACCGAAAAATTGTTCGGTTCATTTATGTTAGTTTTAACTGAAAATTAAAAAAAAAATCTTTAAACTTAACTTTTTTCACTTCTTGAATTGTGACACAAGAATATTTTAAAACAAAAACAGCAACCCTGTTTGCCTTTGTCGCGTTTTTTCCCTATTTTTCAAGAACAAGAATCAAATAAATAATGAAAGTTACGTCTCCTAAATTCAATATTTTTAAACATTTGAATGCGTTTCTGCATTTAAACATACCTTAATGTAAGACACAAAACAATATGGGACATATTCATAGTCATATTTTAAACCCGAGTCTATTTGAACTGGAGTCTAACAGCTGCTATTCATAAAGAATTTGCCAGCTCTGTTTAGTTAGAAACAGCTTTAAGGCATATTCTACAACAATTTTGAAAAATTTCACTTAAACCTATACAAAATGGCTTGTAGAGGGTAACAAAATAAATTGCGTTAGTTGGAGAGCCATAATCTTTGAAACCCTTTAAACTATTTTGTTTGCTGTTAGTTGAGAAATTTTATGAAGTCGGGCTGGTGGTTTTAAGACTTGGAAGCACGCAGATATTAGCAAACATTTCATTGAATTTTGATCTATAACATTTAGAAGGTCAATCATAAACTTGACAGTTTTTTTTTCTCGAATCGATACCTTTCATACAAATCGTCTTTATCTATTTCAAAGGGGTCCCATCGGGTTAAGTAGAGCTTTCGTTTTTTGTTAGTTAGTATAGCATTCCAACATCCAGCAAAATGTCAAAATATTGATATATGCTTAAGTCTTTTGACATTTTAATTTTTGTTTTTAAATTTTCAAATAAAATGTCTCGTAACTTAATTTACTCAATCAGTTTGTTTATTTTTGACATTTAATAGATTAAGAAACAGCTTAAACAAAGGTTTCATCGTGTTTATTTTTAGACTCCAGATTATCGTTTTAAAATGGGTTTAAATTTTGTATGAATAACATAAACTGAAGTTTAATTTAGCAAAGACAAAATCAAAACTTATCAAGGAACTATGAATATGACCCTATGTCTTCGGTCTAAAGGTTCGGAACGAATACTTCTAGTATTTTCATTGTGAGTTTAAGAAAAATGTGTTTGACAATTTAAAAATTCAATCTAGCAATTCACGGTAAATTTGAATATGCGAAAACAAACAAAAGAGAACTGTGAAAATAGAAAAATCACACCTCATCTCTTTGTTTCTGTAACTCACATTTGTGACCACGGTTGCCACTTGAAAAAAAAGTTTGTGTCCAAATTTGAAAGTAAAATTGACCACTTATAGGTAAAAATTACCAACATAATTCAAGTCCGAAAAATTTGAAAACACAGATTAATGAATTCATCACATTTTGTTTAACATATTTTCCATATTATGCAGATGACATTTATTTTTTAATTACGTACAAATAAACTCACAAAATCACTAGCATACTTAATTAAATTAGATTAACCCAAATAAAGATGAGGAAATATAAAAACAAAGCGTTTTAACATGCGATCACAGTATATAAGTTTTTACAATAATTTCGATTTCGAGAATTTTCGAAACTAGAAAATAAGGCATACAAACTTATATATGCTTAATGCATATAAAAATTAAGTTTTAGCTTTGAAGTCAAAGTCAAACTGTTTTGTCAATCGTGAAAGCAAGTCATACACATGTGTATATATGTAATTTTTATTCATACATTTTTCTTAGTACCTATATAAAATAGTGCCAAAAAAGAAAAAAAAAACACTTGACATTTAAAATAAAAAAATAATATAATATATATTTTTAGAAACCCCCCCCGAAGTTTTTTTCTGCGTTCGGCCCTGATGTAAGACATGTCAAATCTAACAATTTATGAAGATTTTTTGAACATTTTATGACATACATACTATAAATATTTTGTATGAACATTAAAGACAAAGATGATAGAACTTCTTGAATTTTTCTGAGGCTCAAAAAGACTTGGATATGTATCTAGAAGTTTTTTTCCGAATTTTAGTAGGATTATCTCATAAACCTGGTAATACCCGTGGCATGATGGTTAGTGCGTTGGACTATCATGTCAGAGGTCTTGGGTTCGATCCCAAGATTGCCATCTAAACAATTTTTCATGGGTACTACCTCTTGCGAGGAATTGACAATTCTCCAAGAATAATTCTTGTCATGAAAAGTGCTTTCTCAAATTTTCCGTTCGAATTCGGCTTAAAACTGTAGGTCCCCTCCATTCCTGACAACAGTACTTGCACACAGGAATGGTTGAGAGTTGTAAGTCACCCGCCACCCAATTTATTTATTTATTTATCTCTTCCCTTCCTAAGCCACTTAAAGCTTTTTTACGAGTTCTGGCCTCTTGTGGGATATTGATAAATCCCCCACTAGTAATTCTTGAAATGAAAAGTGCATTGTAAAGTTAGCCGTTTGGATTTAGGATGACTCATACACACGATTGAAAATTGAGCATAGTTAGGTCCTGGTTCTCTAAAATCTAATATTAAAGATTAGTTATTATGATTTCGTAATTTTACTATTACACATTCTATATACAAATTCAAAACTATCAGTTTTTAAGAAACGTACGCTATGTTTAAATTTAACAATCCCAGTGATTATTTACAAATTAAATAACTTAAACTGTGATTCATTATCATTTAAATTTTAAAGAATCCCTTAAGGACCAGTTTTTCAGATCTAATAACTTTTTGAATAAATACAAGTACATAAACCCTATAGACACTCATATTCACTTAACAGTTCTGTCATGCTATTCGAAAATTCAGAATTTAAAATTTCATGATGGCTTTTAGTTTAATTTCTTAAATTAAGGGTTATAAACTTTTTTTATTGAATTGAAAATATTGCCATATTTCCATAATGTATTATGTACAGTTTTAGAATATCAACTTTTACTTACAGTCATAAAAATAATGTCATTCCGTTCGAAATCAATGAGATCAACTCTAAGTTTATTGTTTATATTAACATGTTCCCGAGGAATTCCTGCTCATCAACCAATGTCATTTTTGTCAATAGCGGTTAAAAATGCAATTTCGAATTCTTTTAATGATACCGCTGACGTTTTGAACATTGCCATTGAAAGTGATTTTAAGACAAACGAAGTAATTTTTCTCGACACCATTGATAATATACTCAGTGACCATTGGCAATTCGGAGTACAAATAAATGTCAATAATGAAGTTGGCCAACTTAAAAGTGACTATATTTTGTGGTTTGTAGACTCTTATGAAGCTTTTCGGTAAGTGTGTAACTTACTCTCTGAAGCATTAGCATGATCACGAGTGGTAAATACAAACAATATTTTTTCGAAAGTTGTCTGCCGATAATTGTATTTGTTTTATAATTTGGCATAATTTCTGTCATATAGATGGTGAAAAATTTTTATTGACTCCATTTTAGAAAACGTAATGTAAGAAAAATAAAGAAGATTTTTGTGTAAGAAAATCATTGCTAAGAGAAAGATATTGGTCAGAAATAATGCCAATTTTTCACTGGTCTAGACGCATTAATTTACTATTACTATTATTTGTTTTTGTTTTTAAAGGCGTCTTCTGCCATTGATTGATGCTTATCAACAAGATTCGCAACTCTTCTGCTTTATAGTTTTTAAAACATTTGAATCAGAAAAATATCGCATACAAGGGTTAGAAAAAATATTTTCTGACTTTCTGGATCTGATGATTATAAACGTCAATGTTCTAATAGAAAATGTTTCTGGAGAAGTTCTTTTCTACACTTTCTATCCTTTCAAAGACCTAACATCATGTCGATCAGTAAAACCTGTCCATACAGACCGTTTTAAAAAGGGTAGCTCAAAATCTAGCGAAAACTTTTTTCCAGCTAAAAGTAATAATTTTAATGGGTGTCCGCTTCGAATAAGATCTTCTAATAAGCTGATTTTAAACTTGAGGAACATTAATTCAACCATCAATCAATATTATGTCAGCAATGAAATTGCCATCTTTGAAGTGGCGATACTACAGCAGATTGCATCTACCATGAATTTCACACTTGATATATTTGATTTTCCTGCTTTATTGAAAGACGATACACATAGATTTTTTTCTCTTCAAAATACTCAGCAAATTTTCGTGAGTTGGACTAACACTTATCAAATCACTCACAATTTAATAATTCTTTTTTAATTCAAGATGACCAATGACAAAATTGACATGATAATGTGTTTTTTTCCTAATAATCCTTACCATGATAAAGTTTTCTCTAAATCTACACCATACTTTTTATCATGGTTCATCATTCTTCTGTGCCCGCAGCCCAATAATCTTCGAAGGTTTACTTGGATCTTAGAGCCATTCACGGTCACAACTTGGATTTATACTGCTGTTTCCATTTTGCTTCTAAAAGGATACGTTCATCTACCAACCAAGTTTCGACGTCTTAAAAGGATATTTCAGTTTCATGAACCAAGATGGCTTGATGTTATATCTGTGATCATAGGAGCCCCAGTTCTATGCATTCCAAGGAGCAATTTCATCCGTTTTTGTATTACTGTTTTGATGTTAGGGGCCTTCATTCTTCGGTCTGCTCATCAAGGTAAACTTTTTGATGCGTTTCGAGGAGGAATAATGTTGAACCCACCTCGCAGCATAAGAGAACTCTTTGAAGAAAACTACACCATCTATTCACATTCACAATTCATATCAATAATTAATGAGTTGAATCAAATTGAATACCGCAATCTACAAGAACTTCGATTTCTAACTGCTTTGGAATACGATAGTTTCTTCGATACTGGCAAAAGAAATGCATTAGTTTCATCATATATATATTTTCATTTATTTTACACAGCACAACAGCGTAATCATTTAACAATTGCCCCCCTTTTTCGTCAACAAATTTGTGTCTACTTCCTAAAGCACTCAATTTTACAACCTAAAATCAATGAAATTATTATTCGACTTGAAGAAGCTGGTATCTTACACTATTTCAGAAAGAGTTTTGAAAATGATGCTGATGGTAGACTTAATCGTAAAAAGTTGGATAAAAACGAGCAGGAGCCAAAAAGCTTGAATCTTGAACGTTTTGAATTCATATTTTATTTTGGAATAGTGTTATGTGGAATTTCATGCTTAGTTTTTGTTTTGGAGTTATTGTCTAGTAAAATAATTTTGGTGTTTAGAAATTTGAAGGGAAACAAGCTTATAAAACGGTTTATTAAAGAGGCATAATAAATTTGAAATATATGTGTATTCTTTAATTAATAAACATAATAAAAAGTAAGGTATCATGACTTTTTCTGATTGAGTTCTTTTTTTAGTGTTGGTATATTTTTTGAAACGAAAATCTTTATCAGTTTTCAATAAACTCATGAGTACTACGTGCTCAGCTCAGCGGAGTTTTCCAAAGCCAAGGGAAAGATTCTAACTGCATTAATGTTGAGTTTCCAACATTTCTCGTAGACGAAGCTACGATGTTCATTGTTTTTAACTCACTTATGTGTAGTCCCGGGTTTTTTGACACTTGTTCAATCTATATAAATGAGTTCTGTACAGCTTGTTGGCTTCTTCCAAAGATTTCTTGTCCATGTTGGCTGCGAAAGCCAGTATAGATATGTGAAATTGTAGACGGTTGTCCCTCTGGTTAGAGTCTGCGATTGCTTTAAAGAGAGAGGCATGCCAACCCATCCCCTTGTCGGAGTCCATCGATGGTTCTGAAACGTTGGTCACGGCCATCCAACATATTTTTATAAGTTTATTGGGGAAGCCGAATTCTCTAATGATTTTATATGGTTCTACTCGGCTATGCTGTTATATGTGTTTTTTTTTTATCTTAATATCAAATAATTTGTTTGTATAAATATGAGTAAATATGCCCTAGAGAAATTTATGTAACTATATTCCCATAACATATCCTCCCATGTCATTGGAGAATTTAGATTCGTGGCTTTTAATTTAATTTGTAATATTAAAAGTTACATAATTCTTGATTGAATTGAAAATAATTTCAATATTTCCTAGCGGTATTCTATAAAGTCTTAGAATATCAAGTTTTACTTACAGTCAAAAAAGTAACATTATGTCATTCGATTCGAAATCAATAATATGGACAATCAGTTTTTTGTTTGTATTAACATGTTCCCGAGGATTTCTTGCTCATGAACCAATGTCATTTTTGTCAATAGTGGTTAAAAATACAATTTCAAATACTTTCAATGATACCGCTGACGTGTTGAACATTGTCATCGAAAGTGACTTCAAGACAAACGAAGTAATTTTTCTTGACACAATTGACAATATACTCAGTGACCATTGGCAATTCGGAGTACAAATAAATGTCAATAATGACGTTGGTCAACTCAAAAGTGACTATATTTTGTGGTTCGTAGACTCTTATGAAGCTTTTCGGTGAGTATGTAGTTCACTTTATGAAGTATTAACACGAGTGGTAAATTGTCAACATTTGTCTTACCAACAATTATTGGTTGTCAATCAGTTTAGGTGACATTTAATTTGCATTAATAATGACATCTTGAAAATATTTATTGACACCGACAAAAAAAACTTTAGTATCATTTGTAACATGTTTACTCCGAAAAATAAATCACGATTTATAATCAGACGTACATAAATAAGTATTGAACTATTTTAAATTTTTCACTCTTGTGCAGACGCAGATTAAAATACATATGAGTCTTGGACAATATAACTTCAATTTCAAAACACCATTTTATTTTGCTTACAGTCGCATTCTGCCCTCGATTGATGCTTATCAACGAGATTCGCAACTCTTCTGTTTTATAGTTCTTAGAACATTTGAATCAGAAAAATATCGCATAAGAGAGTTGGAAAAAATATTCTCTGATTTTATGGACCTTATGATTACTAACGTCAACGTTCTGATAGAAACCGTTTCTGGAGAAGTACTTTTCTACACTTTCTATCCCTTCGAAGACCTAACATCATGTCGATCTGTAAAACCTGTCCTTACACACCGTTTTCACAATGATACCTTAAGAGGTATCAAAGAGTATTTTCCAGCTAAGACTAATAATTTTAATGGGTGTCCGCTTCGAATAAGATCTTCTAATAAGTTGACTTTAAACTTGAGGAACAATAATGTATCCAATAATATATATTTGGCTAGCAATGAAATTGCCATTTTTGAAGTAACGATACTTAAGCAGATTGCATCTACCATGAACTTCACCCTTGAAATATTTGATTTTCCTACTTTATTTAAAATCAATCCGAACAAATTTTTCTCTCTTCAAAATTGGCCGCAAATTTTCGTGAGTATAATTCAAATTTTAGCAAATCCTTCACAATTTAATTGATACTGTTTGTTTCTAGATGAACAATGATAAAAATGATATGATTATAAGTTTATTTCCTAATAGTCCTTTATATAAGGTTTTCTCTAAAAGTGTACAGTACTTTTTATCATGGTTCATTATCGTTCTTGCTCCGCGGCCCAATAAACTTCGAACTTTTACTTGGATCCTAGAACCTTTCGCCACGTCAACTTGGATTTGTACTGCTGTTTCATTTTTTATTATCATAGTATGCATAATTCTGGGAAGAAGACGATTTCAAAGGATATTTCAACTTCAGGTTCGTCAGCCAAGTGGTCTTGAGGTTCTATCTGTTATCTTAGGGGCACCAGTACTAACCATCCCGAGAAGCAATTTCGTACGTTTTTGTATAACTGTGTTGATGTTGGGAAACTTTATTCTGCGGTCTGCTCATCAAGGTAAACTTTTTGATGCTTTTCGTGGAGGCATAATGTTGAACCCACCACGCAGCATAAGAGAACTCTTTGAAGAAAACTACACCATTTACGCACATCCTTACTACAAGCCCGTAATTAATGACTTGAATGAAATCGAATACCTTAATTTAAAAGAAGTCAAAGTCGTGAGTAATTTAAATTACGATAATATTTTTGGGAATGACAAAAGAAATGCATATGTCACATCATTTGTGTATTTTTATTCATTATACACGTCAAAGCAACGCAATAGCTTGAGAGTTGCTCCGATTTTTCGTCAACAAATTTGTGTCTTCCTCCAAAAGCACTCAGTCATTCAACCCAGAATCAATGAAATTCTTTTTAGACTTGAAGAAGCTGGAATTTTGCACTATTTGAGGAAAGATTTTGAGAATCTAAATGATGTCGACGGGAGCTTTTTGGACGAAAGCGACCAGGAGCCGAAGCCTTTAGACCTGGAACATTTTGAATTTCTATTTTTCTTTGGTATTTCTTTATGTGGAATTTCAAGCATTGTCTTCGTTTTTGAGCTTTTATTGACGAAAATATTTTCAGTGTTGAGCAATTTAAAAACAAATATGTGAGTGGATTACAAACATTTATTAGAGAGTCATAATTTAAATGTTTTCTTGGTATCTGAATATAATAAAACTTTCAATATGCTTTAAAACTTTTCTTAATATTGTATTACTTTTAAAAAAGCAAATCTGGATTGATTGTCAAATTAATATTAGAATGATGTCAATGTTTCACTCGTGTTTAAAAGTTATTTTAAGTGGAAATACCAATTCACATAGGTCTTAAAGTTTTGATGAGGGTAAAATGTGACGTGGCTGAAAAATTAATCTCTATGTATATACTTTGAGGTACATACAAAAATTGAGCTCATGTGTAGGCTGATGGGTGTTTCTAGAAGTGGGTTTAATGGGACCAACTATTTCGATAGAACATTGCTTATAAAAATATCGATAGACCAACTACGGACCCAAAACATTTCGACTGTATTCAAGTTATGTAATCAAAGTTAAAGTCGTGAGTAATTTGAAATACGATAATGTTTTTGGGAATGGCAAAATGGCTTTCGTTTCTTCATATGTCTTGACTTGAAGAAGCTGGAATTTTGCATTATTTGAGGTAAGACTTTAATAATCTACCTCAAACTGAACTGAAACCTTTAGATTTTGAACGTTTTGTATTCATTTTTTTATTTTTTATGTGTATGATGTGGAATATCATTCTTAGTTCTCATTTTGGAGCTATTGTGGAGTTATTGAAGAAATTTTTGAAAGTGATTTATTTGAAATGCACGTGAACTTTGAATGTGCCGGAAAATTGAATAAATACATTTCATGTGACACTAAGAATAGGGTCAAACTTTTTTTTGTTTTTTATTTGATGATATTTTTCAAACCCTTAGGTTTTTTGGAAAAACGCAAATGTGTAATGAAAGAGGTATGTACTAAGTTGATATTGCAAACAATTATAAAACTTAGTTGTTCTTAAGTTGTATTCGTAGGCCATAGACATTGGAAAAAACCCAGGAACTTAAATCGATACCCACCATCTATTTATCGAGTTTAAGACCATACGTATGACAGAATCTATAAAGAAGATATTTGCAACCCTGCCAAACTTATCCGTTTGTGTAGAATGACAATCAAAGTTGGAAAAGATCTCACTGATGCGTTTGACGTCAATAAAGGTTTTAGACAAGGTGAAGCAAAGTTGCCATGCGACTTCTTCAAAATATTTCTAGAAAGAATTGTGCAAAACTCAACCGTCAATACTAGAGTCACAATCTTCAAAAGGTCCATCCAATTACAAGGGATATTGACATAATTGGATAATCAAAATGTGATGTCAGTGATGCGTTTTTGAGTATTTCGACGGAAGAGGAAAAGATGGGTTTAGTGGTTAATGAGGGCAAAACCAAGTATATGCTGTCATCAAAAAAGGAAATTGAACGACGACACATCTTGGGCAAAACGTCACCATGGACAGCTATAACTTTGAGGTAGATGAGGACTTTGTCTACCTTGGCACCGCTATAAATTACCAGCGCTAAAATCAAACGGAGAATAACTCTTGCAAATCGATGCTTCATTGGACTTAAACGGCAGTTGAATAGTAAAGTCCTCTCTCGAGCATTTAAAGTCCCCATCTATAAGACGCTCATTTTTTTTCAAAGGCTTGGACCCTTTAAAAGAAAGATGAGAGCGTCTTAGGACGCTTTGAGAGAAAAATTTTTCGGGTGATTTTTGGCCGCGTCTGCATAGATGTAAAGTGGGGGGGCGGGGAATGATATAACTGCGACGCAGGTGGAAGAAGACCTCAACCAACTTGGCCTTCGAAACTGGAGACAGCCAGCTAGTGACCTAGCTGGATGGACACGCATGTTGGTTGAGGCCCAGGTCCGTCCCGGACTGTGGCGCCACCTGAAGTAAGAAAAACGTATGTCTTGCTAATTTGTGATTGCTTCGTTACTTGTAGGGGTTGCAGTGGCATCTTCTTAAAAAATAACGTATTTTACATCCATATCATCATTTGCTGTAACAGTTGCAACAGACTCTTTTTGGAAATTCGAATAAGTATGGTTCATGCACACCTCGTAGCCATCCTAAAAACTGAACCGAATAGTGACGCATTTAATGTTGAGAGACATTTCAAAAATAATTCTTAGAACCAAATGCGACTATTCTACTTTTTGCGTAGCCTACGTTGTAAAAACTAATGAAGATTTTAAGGGAATCAAGAAAATAATTTAGTTTGTGGAATGCGAAACACACAGCTTATATTCTTCACATCACTATAGATTACAGCTACAATTTCGCCATTGTCAGTTGGGTGCTTAAAAACTTCAAGATTTTTGTAGGGAACTTTAACAATTTAAATGCGTTGTTTAATTGGTCTAGTTTTAACTTGTTAAAAGTAAACAGATAATAGCTCCAAAAGTGACAGTTGCCCAAATGGGGATCTATTCAAAATGAAACCTCTTATTGGAAATCCTTATATTACTGATATTTAAACCATACATTAATTAATTGTCTGTCTTAAAATCAAGTTCGTACAACCCAGTCATGTACCTACATTATAAACATACATACATAATACCGTATATCTATCTCCATTTAAAATGATATGGAATAAAAAGAAAACTTCTTGAACAAAGTCATTTCTCATTTATAGCTTTATACGCGATATAACATAGAAACAGTTCACTGTTATGTTAACTGTGTGTACGGTACGGAACTATAGTACCAAACTATTATGGTATGCCCATGCTGGGCTAGGCGGTGACACTATATGCGGGAATGGTGGTTTTAGAACTTAAGGACCCCACCTGTATATCATAATGGCATTATTTGATCTAACGGCAAATTTCTCCTTAACTACCTACCACATTGCTATTTCTTGGATGATTAAGTTTTGTCATTTGTCATCTGTAAGCGAGAATCCTTTCTCGTATAGGAAAGGTGTATACCCGTAAGTAGGTAAATGTGAAATGAGTTGGAGGACAGGACGCGTGTATAGTTTACGTGTACATGTATAAGACGGTACCAGGCAGATAGCATCCTGAAGTCAATGAGGTGAGTATTTAAAAGTATGCGTTGATATCATACCGGAAAAGTTTTAACTATATAAAAGGAAGTATAGGTACTTACTTTTACTTATATGTATATGATATATGTATACATAGATAAATATGCACTGAAATATCTAAGTACCTACATTTGTACCTACATTTAAAGCAAAGGTATATAGTTGACAGATGACAGGTATAGCAAAAGTAGAGTGTATGATAGTTTTGAATTATTGTATATTTTATATCTATTCATTTCTGTACTTAACTTTACGTATAAATTTATTGTTTTAATTAAAGAGATTTAAGATGTGATCGAAAAAAAAAGTTTGACATGGGTATAAATCAGGAAATGTCTAAGTTTTCATTTCTATTAAAGGGCTTTATAGAGAATTTTGCTTTTGGAAAGAATGAGTTAAAGATTTATTTTATTTATTTATATTTGAAAATTCAATAGATAGGAAGTTACGTATTAATTAAAGATTGTCTTCCTCACAACAATCTTATTTTAATTCTCCTCTCTGTACAGCTTTGATTGACATCTTTTTACAAATAAGTTCCATTTAAAGCATAATTCCATTTAAATTTCAAGTTAGTAAAACAAAAACGGCTTTCATATCCATTTTTGATTTATAGCAAACAAGGCATGAACATGAACAAGGAGCATGTCTTACCTAAATAAATTATTTGGCTTTGAGGTTATTTAACCAAAAAACTTTTGATATGGCAAAATATTTAAAAAATATTTTCAATGAATAAATTAATGTTTTGTCATGTAAATAAGTTAAAAGTTGTTAGGCGATATGCGTCGGTCCACTTAAAGTCTTTAAGTTTGTCTCAAAGACATTATTTGATTAATAAGATAAAGGTAAATCCTTAAATGATGGTTTTTTTTACTGAAACTTGTCGCCATATCAAAAATGTTCATCATCAAACGTGTATTCGTATCTTTTTTCTTTATTTTTTATGTTAAGTGACAAATTGTAAAATTGTACAGTAAAAAGTTTTTCAATTGGAGGTTTCATTATGAATAGCTTGCTAATTGTCCAACTGTGACTTTTAAAACTCTTTTATTTGTTATGCGAAATTAAACAGTTCACCATTGTTAAAAATTTAACGATACACCCTTCAAAAACGCATTCAAATTGTTTAAATTCACTAGAAAAATGCTGAAAATTGTGCAGACACAGTTCGCAAAACAAAATCATTTTTGAGTCGTCGAAAAGCAAATTCTAGAGCTGCAAAAACTGATGGACAAATTTGAGCTGATAAAACAAGTTACCGTGGCATGATGGTTAGTGCGTTGGACTGTCATGGAAGAGCTCTTGGGTTCGATCCCTGCCTATGCCATCTAAAGTTTGTTTCACGGGTACTGCCTCTTGCGAGGAATTGACAAATTCTCCAAGAGTAATTCCTGCCATGAAAAGTGCTTTCTCAAACTGGCCGTTCGGATTCGGCTTAAAACTGTAGGTCCCCTCCATCCCTGACAACAGTACTCGCTCACAGGAATGGTTGAGAGTTGTAAGTCACTAGGGCCTAGTTCTTAACGGACTGTTGCGCCACCCGATTTATTTTTATTTATTTAAAATAAGTTACTGAAGTGAAGAATCTAAACCAAATCCGTCGCTCCAGAACAACTAAGAACATTCCTGCTTCATCCCTTAGTGTTGACAAAAGCCTATATTTGCCAATTTCTCGACAGTCTTTAGAATAACCTGTTTCAAAAATGACACTGCACAATATTTTGCAAAAAGATAATTTCCGTTTACACAAAAAATCAAGAATGCCGTGTTTTTCTTTGGTGATTTGACTGCTGAAAAGATTATCTGCAGTGATTAGACTCAATTTTAACTCGTCTACATTAATAAGCGGAATTGTCGTATTTAGAGCTTGAAAAATCCAAGAATTATTTTTGAAATTCCTCAACATCCTCAATATTATGTCAATGTTCGTTTCGGTTTTTGGAAAATCAGGCTTTTGTAAATGTTTCGCGATAGTAGCAAAACAATTGCAATTTTTAAAGACAATCTTTATGACACTGTTGAGTTTTTCCATGATTCGATAACTTGATCTTTAGAATTTTGTTTATGATGCCACGCGAATGTCTTGTCTATGCCCATGTTCCACATTATATTTGAGGTCAGCAATACATTCGTACAAAATTTTGAAGTCGAGATTTTAATCAATCACAAATGGTTGAGTCGAAGTCAAAAAATAGTGGGTCCGGCGATTCCGTCCGATTCCGATAGAGTCCAAACTTGAAAATTAAGGTTTTAAGTTTAGGTTATTAACTTCCCATAGGAAGTTATTGTAATGGGTCCGATTTGTCGAAATGAAAATTTTGACGTTTCAAGGTCCCTAGAGTCGAAATAAAAGATTTTTAGAAAGATGTCTGTGCGTGCGTGTGTACGTACGTCCGTACGTCCGTATGTCCGTAAGTTCGCGACGTTTTTTTCGTCGTCCATTGCTCAAGAACCAGTAGAGCTATCAACTTCCAATAAATTTTGTTATACAGATAATAAGGCAGAAAGATGCAGAAAGGGCTCTCAAGAAAATTGCGTGGGTGGTTTTTTTTACCATAGCAGTTTAAAAAAAGGTGAACATTTTGGTTAACCCTAAATATCTCATGAACCAATGACCAGGCCCGTAGCCAGGATTTCGGTTCGGGGGGGGGGCTTGTTCAATTTCGAAGAAGTAATTCTATATAAAAAAATTAAAAAAAAAACTACATAATGTAAATGTTTTATTTTTGTTTGTATTTTTTTTTTATTTAATTAAATAAATAGTTTGGATTTTTACAGCAATAAACGCCTTGTCTTTTTTTTAGACATAATGTCGATCACTTCATCTGGATCCACATCAATACCTGAGTGAACAGACAGCATTGCAAGTGCGCTTAGTTTTGGATGGCCCATAACGCTTCGGGATACTGTTTTGATCCTTTTCATCGTTGAAAAGGTTCTTTCAACGCTAGCTGTTGTAACTGGTAGTGTGGCCAAAATTGTAAGCAAGTAGCTTATGCTCCTGAAGTAGGTCTTGTCACATATATCTAGCAGTTTCAGAACATCGGAAGAGGGATCCATCGATGAAATTTTTTCGCACCAAAGTATGTACTCCGCTTTAACAGCTGACAAGGATATTGCGTTATCGAAGTAGAGTGTTAGATTTTCCATTTCATTTACTCGATTGGCGGCAGCAAAACCTGGAAGCAGAGCTTGAAACGATAGTAAAACGTCCTCGTTGACCATAAATCTGTCAGTAAGATTTTGTATAAGAGAATCTAGACAGAGAATAAGTATAGAAACTCTAAAATAGTCTTCTGGACATGATGTTTCTGGATTAGAGCGCGTTGTTCGTTTCAAAGAAAGCATTGGAATTGTTATGCTGACTTCAAATAAATCCCTGGCAAGTTGTGATGCGGATTTAAAAGCGTCTCTGAAAAAGTCTCTGGCAGTTTCTCTTATGTTCTTAAGAGAACTTAAGACTTGTTTCGTGTGATTTATTGCAGACACGAAATTTAAAGATTAATTTTGAAGGAAAATTGATAAGGGTAGCGTTAAACTAAAAAGTTTTTCGCATACCATGAGGCTTAACAGAAAATCACTTCTTTGAATTGCTGCTAACAGAGTTGATGCTTTTGAAGACATTGCCCACGTCTTGGTGGATATTTCTTCAAGACTAATAGCAATACATTTGAAGAGCTCTACAAATCAAAGAATGCTGTCATGCCTTTCAATAAACCTTGTTTCACAAAGGCGCAAAAGTCGTTTTTTTTCTGCTTTCTGGTGCGTATTTTTGGATGGCGATTTGGAAAGTCTTATTTGCATTTGAATGGTTTCGGAAGAAATTAGCTATTTCGCTTACTACACCAAGACAATTGCGAATCGAGGGTGTTGACATGGCATTAGACAGAGCCAGGTTCAAGCGATGACTTGCACAGTGAACATATCTGGCATTTGGATACTGTTGCCTTATCCTACTCTGTACTCCACTTAAGTGGCCTGACATATTTGCCGCTCCGTCATAACCTTGGCCAACACACTTGTTCATATCTAGATGTAGTTCCTCACATCGCTGCAATATGGTTTTAGTCAGGTTTTCAGAAGTTTGGTCATCAACAGGAATAAAACCTACAAAATCTTCCCAAAGCATACTTTTCGTGGGCTCTGTACAGCAGTCAACATATCGGACACACATTGAAAGTTGCTCAGTGCCAGAAACATCCATTGTTTCATCAACCAGAATCCTAAAACAACTCGATCTTAAAACCCGGTTAGATATTTTTCTGGTGACAATATCAGAGCATATATCTAAGATTTCGTTTTGGATATCTGGGCTTATATAGGTTGCATTTTTTGACTAGATAGTCTCTTAACATTAATGTGTATTTGTCTTTATTAAATAATACCTACCTAAATAGTCTCCTTTTGATGAAAAAAAGAGTCTTTTGCAACCAGATTGCTAAGAGTTATTTTTAAACACAATTCGAATTTAAATAGTATGTAGGTACTCTTATTTATACCTACTTGCGTATATAAAAAAAAGCATTTATGCATATA
The DNA here is from genome assembly GCA_951509635.1 of Eupeodes luniger. Classification (NCBI taxonomy): domain Eukaryota; kingdom Metazoa; phylum Arthropoda; class Insecta; order Diptera; family Syrphidae; genus Eupeodes; species Eupeodes luniger. Next base: position 107,249,281 of record OX608075.1, read on the forward strand.
GCAAAAGCATGAAATCTGCCGGATAGTAGCTCTGCTTTTCTGATGTGGCGTATGATAGATAATGCACCGTCGTTTTTGACGGGTTTCCAGCTAGTTTATAATATTTGTGGGATAACCATTTATTAAAGCAACATGATTTCAGAACAATATGCATAAGTAGTGAGGAACTAATAAGAGAATATACAAACTTTTGTTCAAATATTTTTGTAAAAAATCATTTCGGGGGGAGGGGGGGTGTCTTGAGCCCCTCTAGCCCCCCCTGGCTACGTGCCTGCCAATGACGCTACTGAATTAAATTGTATATTAAATATTGTGACGTAATACAAAACAAGTATATTTTTGGAAAAAAATCCAATAAACGGTTTTTCTATAAATCAAAAAAAAACTGAACAAAAAAGTTTTCACCCCGAAAATTTGACGACCAAAATATGATTTCATCTCCAAAACAATTTTGTGCAACGAAAAATAATGTTTTTGATATCTGATAAAATTTTGAGAAAAATCTAATTAACAGTTTTTTTTTACAAAAAATTAAAAACCTAAAAAAAATTTAACAAAAGTTGGTAAAAATTGATTTCTTACTAAAATATCTTTTCAAAAATTTGAGATAATGACTTGTAACTAGTTTTTACTTATAAGAAATATTGTTTTCAACATTCTATAAAATTTTGAGAAAAATCGAATTGACAGTTTTTTTTACAAAAAATAAAAACCTAAAAAAAACAATACTAAAAAAAAAATTTACTTTCGACTCAAAAAGCTTTTCAAAAATTAAAAATATTGGCTTCACACAGAAAATATTGTTTTCGATATTCAGTAGTTTTTTTCTATAAAAATCCAACAGTCCGTTTTTTATAAAAAAATAAAATCTACAAAAAATAGTACGCAAATTTTGTAAAAATTGATACATATAGACAAATCGACAGAAGGAATGGGAAGTTATCAGTGTGGGTCGCATCCCAGCCTCTTTTTTCATTTTGTTTCTAGACCGACAACAAAAGTAATCCCAATGTAAATTATTAGTAGTCAAAACTCGATAATTAAAATTTTCTCAAAAACGACCCTAGATTTGTATGAAATGTTTTCTAAATGTTTACTTGCTACATATAGGAACTACATATAAGGCCAGTATTGCATTCCTGAATAAATTCGAACTCGATATTTTAATCAAAAGTGGGTCCTCCGTCTGTCTGTCGGTCCTTGTCCCTACAGCGCAGAACAATTGCGTCGATTGAGTCCAAACTTAGAAATTTAGGTCTTAAGCCGATTGACGTAAGTCGTTTTTTTCCATATTCTTTAAGACTAAAAATATTATAGTCTGCATACAAATTTGTCAGTGAAAACTCGAAAATTAGAATTTTTTTCTTGACTTGGCTTCTTTCAATAATATAAACAATATATTTTTGTATTACTCTAGAAGGTTACTAACAATGGAACCGTGATTTGGTTTTGAATTTTCTCAGGAACTAATGAGCAGATTTAATCAAAATTTTCTGGAGCAAACTCCATTATCTAAGCTATATTTTTGATGATCAATAACGTCTATTTTGTTTGTACACCTCTCAAAAATACTTATTTTGAGATGAAATTTCATTTAAGTTTCTTATATTTTTAAATCTTGAAATATATGTAGGTATAATTTGTAAACTGACTTTTTTGAAACACGAGCAAGTTCGTGCGACAGAGTTGTGTAATTTAGTTTAATATGAAATTAACCCTTTTATGGGAAAACCATGCACTTAGGGCCAGTCAATGTTTAGAGCTTTAAATTGCTTCTAATAAAAACCAAGCCGAGATCTTTTCTTTGAAAGTTCGTTCTGCACATCTTCAAAATTTATATTATTAAATTAATTAAAGTTTTATCTTAAGGACTTTAAGCTGCCGAAAAATGTCAAAAATTTGACTTTGAAAAATCGGACAGTTTTCAATATCTTACTTAACCGGATCCCGATATATGGACGGTGTCTTCATGGGATATTGCGTTCTTCCATTATTTGCGGTATCGTGCAAGCTTCCTATAGTCATCGAGACCAAGCGCTATTGAGTCAGTAACCTCCTGGTCTCTGTAGCGGATGCTCGGTCTTCCTTGTTGTCTTGAACCTGTGGGGGCTGGGATTTCTAAAACTGTGGACCTCGAGCTGTATATTTTTCTACACATCAAGTGTTTACATTATCTCCACTTTTATGTCATGACTTGCTGGTGATTGATCATGTTGAAGTACCTACTATTTTTAAAAATTCCAAATTGGGTTATATCTAAAAACCTGTGTTAGAAAGATTTTGTGGAAATCACGTTTTTAATATTTTTTTGTCATGCTCTTCAAAATCGACTTCAGATGATATACCTCCTCCTTAAAAAAATATTCACACCAAGTAATAAAACTATAGGCACATGTCTTCCATCTCATATAAAACGGCCATTATCTATTTCTGGGAAAATAAATAATCAAAACAGTTCAAACAATTCATAAGAGTTACAAATGGCTGTGTGGTATAGTTTTGGATGGATATATTGTTTGTTTACGTACGTCATTCCTCAGAAAAGGTGAAACGGATATGAAAACCATTGATGATGAAAACGATTTTCCTTCATTGGGCCACAAAAATATATTTATAACTCTGTAACGCGAACAAAACCCCCACAAAATTTTATTTTTTATTAACAGACAATCAAGTAACTTGAACCGCGGAAATGGTCAACTTGAACCCAAAACGTGTTCAAATATTTACGAAACGTGTCAAAAACTCAGCAGCAAACTCACTCAAGTCGCAACGGAAGAGACAGGCTACAGGCAGGTTAATAGATGCTCTCTATATATGGCTACGTGCGCTGTAGTCATTTTTTATTCACTAAAAGTCTCACTTTTGTAAACATAGGTTAGGTAGGTAAGGTATTGTGTTATATGTAGGAGGTATTTTGGAAGGTGGTTTACTCTGGGAAAAAGTTACGATGAGTTTTTGGGAGTTGGGGTGTAAAGGTATTATGTAAGGTATGTGGGCGCGATTGGTACCTAATGGGTGGCGTTGTCGTTGTTCTTGGGCGGCATACTTTTATGTTTTAAGTTGCATAATGTATAAGAAAATAAGAAGAAAAAGCTTAAGGAATTTGTTTTGCTACCGCATACCTTTTCATAGGCTGGCAATCTTTAGAGATGTGACAAGTCTTCTTGTGTTTTTGTAATCGTGATTCTAATAAAAAAAAAAAGAAACTTATTTTTTTTTTTATTGTTATTGCAAATTAAGGGAAGAAGGGATGACACATGATTGACGTGTTTTTATTGGATTCTGTCATTTAAGTTTGGAATCTTTTTAATTTTGTGTATTTCGGCTTGACCTGATGGCAAAATTGAGAAAAGGCCTTGTTTCTTGAAAGTTTCTTGGATAAGTTCTAATTTTTTTTTGTTTTTCTTTTTCTTTTTGCATGAAAAATTAAGTTAAAAAAGTTTTTCATTTTAGGGAGACTCAAGATGTGCTGCTGCGGTGATGACAAGAATTTCGAGAACAACAAAAACTTCTTTAACTGTTTTATAGGTAGATCTATACTATATGTATCTTAAGGTATTGGTTAATAGTCTTTTTGAGGTGGTATTCCATTTTAAGTTCCTAACATATTTGTATTTGTTTTCGAAATTCATTTTGCATTAAATTCTTACAAAACAAATTTTAAGTTCCAAAAAGAAAATTCGGAGTTATTGGGTTTTAAATAGAAAAATCAGATGAGTGGCTAAAAACACAAAACAAAAGTTTTAAATTGAAGAGAAAACTTATTCGAAGTTCCGAGGTAATATTGAACTTCCCAACTAAATATATTGTGGTTTTCATTGTTGTAATTGAATGCGTTGGAATTGATTGATAGATCTTTTCAATGGAAACTGTCTGTATTGAGGTCATATTCTTGTTTCAATCCCTACCTGTGCCACATACACAACATTTTTGAAAATTATTACGAGGAATTTACAAATCCTTTATAAAATATATTTCTTTATACGAAAAATTGATTATCAAAAAGTCAGTTTGGCTTCGACATAAGAATTGTAGGTTCTCCTTATTTCCGATATTACGCGCACAGGGGGATTTGGTTGAGGGTTTTAAGTCACTAGGCTTTAGGCTATTTACACATATTTTTTTAAATTAAAATAAGGATTGAAAACTTAACAATAGTATATAAGATTAGTTCAACAGATCCAAATCGAAAAAAAAACCTTCCTGGTAGGTGTGCTTACCTTTTCAAAATATTGTTTTTGAAAGTATTTTAACATTTATTATTCTTTTGTCTAAGAAAAGGGTAACATGAGATAAGTGGCAACCCTGTAGAAGATTTTAAAACATTGAAGGAAAGTTAATGATTTGTTTGGTAAATTTTTGGAGCTTCCTAAGATTTAAAGTCTATGACACAAAAATAATTTTTTAGTAGAAAATATTTATTTACATTTCCTTACTTGAAATAAGTATAAATATATGACAACCCTGGTATAGTAAACAAAAATTTAAATCACCAACATTTTAGTAAAAATTTGTTCAAGCTCAAAAACCCATGGATGTTTATCCTACAATTGCTTTTGCCTTTCGCGGTTTTGCTCTACTGCGCCATTTCTCGGGATTGGATTCGAAAACCTTCCGAGCTGGATCGTTGTCGTACAGTTCGTACTGCTGTACAGTTCGTCGTTATGTCTTCTCCTATAGACTCTCTATTTAAGCAAACGCGTGCAAAAATCACCCAAAGAGTTTTTCTTTCGAAGCATCCTAAGACGTTATCACTTTTTTTCGGACAAAATGAAAACCGGTATGATGAGTGTCTTATAAAGAGAGACTTTAGAGGCTACAGATAGGACTTAACTACTCAATTGCCTGCTAAGTCCAAAGATGCAGCGATTTGCGAGACAAAGTTTTAAGCTACCTCAAAGTTATAGCTATTAATAGTGATGTTTTGTCAAACACATCGTCGTTTATATTCCTTGCTTGATGACAGTAGATAATTGGTTGGTCTTGCCCGCATTGACCACTACACCCATCTTATTTGCTTTCGTTCCAATGCTCAAAAACGTACCACTGACATCATTCTTGATCTTCCAATTATGTCAATATTATCAACGAATCCAAGTAAGTGGAGGGACCTTTGGAAGATTGTGCCTCTAGTTTCGACGGTTGAGTTCTGCACAATTCTTTCCCGAACGATATTGAAAAAGCACATGATAGAGCCTTGTCTACAAACTTTTTTGATATCCAAAGCATCGTTGAGATCTTTTCCGACCTTAATATGGCAGCGGGCATTTTCCATTATCATTCTTCACACACGGACAAGTTTGACAGGGATGCCAAAACCTCAAATTATTCTACCGTAATACACAAACTTCCAAAAATTCGCATTAGTTAACCCTTGCACTCAATTTTAAATGTATTATCTAGTTAAGAGATTCTTTTTTAAGCTGCACATCAATAATGTGGAATGCCTTAGCCACTTCATTTTCCCTCTAATTTTGATAATCAAAACAAACTACCTTATTTTTCTAACGCCTTGACAGCTTTGAAACTGTAAACATTTCAAGGGTAGTTAATAGTTATAACCCCTTTAGTATTTAGTAAATATAAAAAGAAAATTTTTAGGACTAATGAAACTTTTCGAGATACCAAAAATCATACCCCTTTAAAAGAATTAAGGACTGAATACACCTTTTTTGACATCCCGAAAAATATAGTAGAAAAAAGACCTTTAGAAGAATGTGGGGAAAGGGGGAAATAGTTCCCAAATATGTTTTTAATAGTCTCTGAGTCTATTCGCTTTCTTTTTTATTACTAAAACATTCCTGGCACGCGTCATCATCCCACAGCTTATTAAGAAGATGTCAATCAACTCCAAAACTTATTTTTGTATTTTATTTATACAAAATTGCATAAACAGCTCCAAGTAATTCTTAAGTATTTGTTTGTCAAAATGGTTTAAATAACTTGAGTTAGATAGCTATAGCTAAACGTTAATCTTAAAATTGTTCGCATGCTCATCTCATACTCATAAGCGTTCAATTGAACATAACTTGCTTCCGTCATACTATCAAAAGCCTACATTTCAAAAGTCTCATCTGGTCTGTAATATTATGGTCATCCTTTTAAATTTTTACAAGATAATCAACATCAAGACATATTACGCAGCGCATCATATCACGCACCCTGAGTGGATGAAAATTGGGGGTCGAAACTATATACATATGGATATGAACGACTCCAACATGGTAGACTTCCCGAATGAATTCTATTAGGTTTAGAGCCCTCCCCCTTTGGCTAGATTTCATCACAATGTCCAGTCCACCCATCATCAGCAACACCACCACCATCAAACTACTTCATCGTCTCAACCTCTATCAATCTGGAATCTTCATTCAATCTTCACATCTGAAAAGTACTCGTACCTACTTATGTTAAATTAGTTAATTTGCTCCATCTGACACATCTTAAACGTAAACGTGCCATCCCGCCACCACACCTATACCTCTCAAAATTATGGACAGCGGACTATTTATCAGTGCGGGCGGCAGACGTGCGTTGTCGGGCGAAAACAGCTTGGCGTGAATTTAATCACAGTAGCTATACGACATAAGGCACACCAGTATCTCGTGGTTGCAAGGCTGAATGCGAAGGCGGTCGGTGTGGCGTGTAGGGGTGCTCCACAGCCACTCTACTCATAGATTCTGCCCTCGCTCACTATAATACTCTCAATAGCCTGCGGAACAAATTCACCCAAGCAACAGATTTGAGGATTTAATTCAATTAGTCGAATGCTGGGGTCGCATTCGGTCGCATTATAAGATAGCATTATTTTATAACGTTCGTGCATCGCAGCTTTAAAACGGTTAACGGTTGTTCGTTCTTGCATACTTTATACCTAGTTTTTAATCCTTTCGAAATCTCCTTAAATCCTCTCGATTACGACTATGATGTTGGCAAATTGCTATTTCATCCATTCCGTCTCCTCCACCCCCATCAATCTCAGTTTGATGATGCTGGTGCTGACGGTGACATTTTCTGAAATTCAAAGTCGCGACTTAGCCCGAATATCCGGAAGCCTCGGTATAATCGACGACCTAATGCACTACGGAACTCAAAATGTTACATCATCCATTCAAGATAGCCTTAAAAGTGATTTGAAAACTGATGAATTGATTTTTGTCGAAACTAAGCCTCGAAATGATTTTGTCCATTGGAATTTTGACGATGACGTCACTGTTGTCGATGAAATTATCCAAGTCGAAGACGGTAAATATGTTTTTGAAAAACCGCAGATAGATATGAGTGATTTTGTGAATTTGGTGCCAGAAGAAGTGAGTGGAATTGTTGCTAGATATTACAAGAATGATGTGGAAGTGCAAAAGGGTTATAGTTATTTGCGTAGTAAGGACTTTGACAATTTGAAGGATCGCATCATTGCAAATCCGGAGATGAATTCGTTTTTGAATTATCTCAATAATAGTGGGCTGGATGTGGTGGGATTGGCGTATGCTTTGGTTAATGTGACAGGAAAGCCAGAGGAGATTTTGCTGGAAGAGGAAGAAGAAGAAGACGCTGCTGAAGAAGGAAGTGAAGGTATGGATGAGCATTGCGTTATATTTTCTAGGAACATAATTTTTAAAATCATTTCTGTATTGCGAATGTACAATTGAAAAATTTAAGCTTGATTTCCTAGCTATATATAAGTTCATCAGGCAAAGTCAATAGTGGACTTACATGAACAAATGCGTACTTAAGTTTTTGATTCAACAAAGCAGATTACCATAACTATTGAAATCAAACTCAATTGAAATTATTATTCCTTTTCATAAAAGACATTGTTGATGAAAATGTTTTGACGGCTTGAAATTGACATACTTTTTGGTTCATGTAACTTAATTAAAATTGTGGATGATCAGTCATTTAGTTTAAACATGGACACAATATGCGCATATGGAAAAGTGTTTCTATTATCATGGTGTTTGCGTAGAAGGCTTTTTTAGTCTTCTAGTAATGGTATGGATTCAAAATGTCTTTTGCAGATTTGTTTCTTAATTTTCATGAAGAAGTTGAATTAGCTTTGATAAAAGCAAATTACAAAGGTTTAAGCTTGAGACAATGGTTATGGGAATTGAATCCGTTTTTTGTAAAGCTTCTTTTATCAAAATTCTCAATAAAATTGCTCTTTAGCTTATTCCCATACGAAATTGTAGAAGCTGTCAAAAAGGAAAGGTGGACGGATCATCAAATTGTAAAAATTATTTTGGTACAGTATAAATGAATGGCTTAATATTGTAGAGTAATTTGTTGGCCATTGAAATCAAAATCAAAGAATTTAACAAATTAGATGAAAAGTTTCAGCCTTTTTAATGGAAGTATGACTTTAACTTGCGACACATTGGAACTATTTGGTAAGTATTGCATTCGTAAAAATTGTTCGGAAAAACTCGAGATTTTAATCAAAAAAGAAATTACGATGGTAGAGAAGTCGAAAAAAGTGGGTCCCCCGATTCGGTCCGTCTATATGTCTGTTCTCACCCCTAAACTGCCAAACCATTGGTCGATTGAGTTCAAACTTGGAAATTAAGGTTAAAGAAGATTTGTTTTAAGAGTTGTTTTCATTTGTTTTGCAAGACTAAATATAACAAATATTAAAATTTTCTCAAAAACGAATCTATTATATTTTTATTAAATTGTCTCTAAATTCTTTTCCTAACTTAGATTTTGTCAATGAAAATGAATATTCTCACATTTCTCCAGAATCGTTATTTTGTTTTTAAGTTTTTTTTTTCAAGAATTAATGAACCGATTTCAATAACATTTTTTCTGTACAAGCTTTCATACTGTTTACGTTTACTTTTTGGATTTTTAGAAAAAAAATGATTTTTTTTTCAATATCGATTTCAAAAACGGGTCAAAATTTTTTTCTTAACGAACATGAATGTAAAACGTATTATAATAAGTTATAAAAGACCGCGTTTATAAATATTTTGAAACTTAAAATTGAAAAATGTTATATATACAAAATTAATTAAAAAAAAAGAGGCTAGGATGCGTGCCACACTGATAATTTTTTTAAAAAACTTGTAAGTTGAATTATTATTAAAAATTACTAACAATATTTTGCATATGATGAAATAGAAAACCAATTTTTACCAATTTTAATAGCATTTCTTAAAAGTTTTTATTTCATATATAAACAAATACAAATTGGATGAATAAAATTAATTTGAAGTCAATATCTTCTATTATTCACGAGATATCGAGAAGCGAACATCAATTTTTACCAATGTTATGTAAGTACTATTTTTTGTAGATTTTAATTGGTTTTTTTTTTTTTTAACTGACTCTTGGATTTTAATAAAAAAAATATTGCATATCGAAAACAATAGTTTCTGTGAGATAAAATTAGTTTGAAGCAAATATTTTTATATTTTGAAAAGGTCAAAAGTAAATTTTTACCAAGTTTTAGTAATTTTTATTTTTTGTTTAGGTTTTTATTTTTTGTAAAAAAAAAACTATTAATTGAATTTTTCTCAAAATTGTACCGGATGTTGAAAACAATATTTCTTATAAGACAAAATCAGTTTGAAGGTATAATCTTAAATTTTTGAAAAAATATCGAAGTCGAAAATAAATTTTTACAAACTTTTAGTAATCTTTTGTTAAAGTTTTTATTTTTTATAAAAAAAAAACAGTCAATTTGATTTTTCTCAAAATTTCAACTGAATGTTGAAAACAATATTTTTTATAAGATTAAAATAATTTTAAGCCAATATCTCAAATTTTTGAAAAGATATTTGAGTCGAAATCAATTTTTACGAACTTTTAGTAATGTTTTCTTAGGTTTTTATTTTTTATAAAAAAAATTTCTATTCGATTTTTCTCAAAATTGTCAAAAACGTTATTCTTCGTTGTATGGAATTATTTTGGAGATAAAAGCATCTTGTGGTTGTGAAATATTCGAGGTGACAGTTATTTTCATCAGTTTTTTTGATTTATAAAAAAACAAAACGTTGATTGGATTTTTTCCCAAAAATATACTTGTTCCGTATCACGTTACAATGTTTAATATCAAATTTAATTCAAGCCCCAAGCGTTATTTGTTCGTGAGATATTTAGGGTTAATCAAAACTTTCACCTTTTTTTTAATAGCTATGGTAAAAAAACACCCACTCAATTTTTTTGAGAGCCCTTTCCGCATCTTTCTGCATTATTATCTGTATAACAAATCTTATTTGAAGTCGATATCTCTACTGGTTCTTGAGATATGGACGACGAAAAAACTTCCCTAACGTACGGACGTACGAAAGTACGACTCTAGGGACCTTGAAACGTCGAGAAATGTCAACATTTTCAATTCGACAAATCGGACCGATTACAATAACTTCCAATGGGAAGTTAAGAAAATACGCCTAACGCGAATCTGCTTAAATTTTTAACTTCCAAGTCTGAACTCGACTAAATGGTTTTGGGCTGCAAGGGCGAGGACAGGCAGACTAAAATCTTGAGATCGATATTTTCTTTTTTTTTACGAATGCAATACTTGCCACATAGTTCCTATATGTCGCAAGCATAAAATCATACTAACTTTAATAGAATGATAATTTTGACATTGGTAACAGTTTTGGGGAATTGAATTGACATTTTTTTTTTTCAAGAAATAGAAACCTAAATAAAATCTTACTAAAAATGTTCAAAAATTGTTTTTAGACTCAAAGATCTTGCTATAAAACACAGAAGCCTAGATCTAGATTTTCTGAAATTGACAGTTTTTGGGGAATTGATTATTGATCTGGCCGTACCTAAATGTACGTCTCAAAAAAATCTCCACGGATTCTAAAAAAATGAGTACACAATTGTTGATATCAACTATCATTTTATAATTGATACAAAATAATTGTATTTTACATATCTCAACGAATCATTTTTTACATATGAGGTTCTCGAAAACGGTACTAATTACCTTAAAAACTATTAAAATAAATATGTATGTATATATTAATATATTAACATTCGAAAATGTGTCTTTCTTATAAAAATATTTGTTTGTAAATTTGTTTCTTTAAAACTTTTATTCACCCCCATTTTCATTAAAAAGGTTTTAACTATTTCGGTTCAACATGTTCATATGTTTTTAATTCAAAATGTATTTAAAATACGATTTTTCAAAAAAAAATTAATTAAAAACTTTGGCAATCAATTTCGAATTCAAAAATTTTATATAAAAATCGAGTTTCTAAAAAAAAAGTTTAACAGATTTCAAAAAAAAAAAAGTTTTACAGATTTGTTGACAGAAAATATGAATTCATTTTAATAAGTCATTTATGAGTTCAAATATAGTGAATATTGAATATTAAAAACAGGAGCTACAGCTTTTTTTGAAGTAGGCATGATTTTCAGTAAAAGCGTTAAATATACTGGTTTCACAAATTTAATAATTTTCTACCTTATTATTTGAATAATACACAAAAATGGGGTTTTCTCTGTTTTTTTAAAATAAAAGCTTATTTTTAAAAACCAGAGTAAAAGCTTTTTTCGTCAATATATAAGCTTCTGCACTTTATGCTTTAGCTCACGATGCATACGAGCACATTTAAATTTAAAATTACTACGACGTAAAAATATTATCCATATTTTCGAAAACAAAAATATGAAAAAGCTACAACAGAGACAAAATAATTCTTCTAATAAACAAATTTGTGTCAATTTTTGACCTTTAAGGACAATTGAAAGGTTTTACCCTTTAAATAGCATACAATAACTTAGGCTCAAAATGGACAGATAAAATTTATTCGATAGATAACATAAAACAAATCGTCCTGATTCTTCTTTATACATTATCCTGTACATATAGGTATATCTGTAGTATCTCCTATCGACCATTTAATCAGTAAACATAAGAATGAACTTCATTCCCTTAGATATTTTCTATGTGGACCCATTTTATCGTTCAAATATCGATTTTGTCAAATAGATCATACTTTATTCTTCTCATATAGTTCCTACATCAACACTTAAATAGTTGATACATGCTTCCCATTCCACAAATAAAATCCCGTAGTTAAATCAAGCCTGGTCAGGACATGTTATAGAAATATCCCTATCCCATCCCTCGAACATTTATTTTTCTAGGAATTTTATATTGAATTTTCTAAGCTGCCAATATAATCCTAATTGTTACTTTCACAACATTTAATCCTGTAGGTTCGTCATAAAATCCCATATATATAGTCTTACCCAATGTACTCGTTTATAGGTATATAAATTGTCATATATGTACGGTATGAGTATAGCCCAAAACCGACACAGTTGAGGACGAAGCTTTTACCACCTACCGCAACACAAAAGCAATTCCGATTGCCCCTTATATAGGTACATCATCAGGACTATCTCTGGAGAATTACATCGTTTGGTCACCTTTTGTAATATTACATAATCTCTTCCACAGCTCGGCTAAAAACGACCATATCAACAAAAAAGAACCTCAACTATACGTAACTATACCTACACATAATCCACATCCTGGAAAAATAACAAACCCCATTTCCGTCGTCCTGGCCCGTTCTGTCCAGTTTTCAGTTCCCAGTAGCCCTCCTTCGTCGTCATCGTCATCGTCCTCACCCTCATCACACTTTCCATATCCATAGCTATATAAAGTGCCGACAAGAGGTGGTGTTCAGAGGGAATCCCTGTGCTGAGCTCGTAATCTATCTGGCGACGTGCTAAAGCAGTCCCATGTCCTTGCTAATGAAATGGAAATGAGTGTCTGGCAATTTTTTGGTTATTCTCTGCGCGTTCACAATGGATCTCGGATCGTTTGTGCGTTAAGTCTCCAAAAGCGCTAGACTCCCCTTCTCTCCCAGTAATATGTATGTACGTACACATAATACACAGTGTTATATGTGATGTTCCCCTCCCCTCCTGCATCCGGTTCCGGTTGGCTCATATATTTACACTCAAAAGGTGGACAACGGATACCCGGATACCCTTTTTTTAATAAAACTTTTAGATTTGAATTTCTTTCTTTTGCTTTCCCGTTTGCCCGTTTGGCATTTTTGCCGATGTTGATGTCGATGTCGATGATGTTGAAGGGAAGGAAGGACTGGAGCTGCGCAACCACACGTCATAAATATTAAAATCATTCAAAGTTGGTTGCCATTTTCCTTTTATTATTTTTGTCTTCTGTATATATGTATATGTAGATGTCCTTTTGAGCAGAACTGGGAGAGTGATGACGAGATGTCGTCCTTTGTTCTGCATGTTGATTTTTTGTTCTTTCTATATTCATCTTGGGTAAATTTCACACCTCCAATTTGGTCGAGAGGGCGGGGGGGCGGTGTGGAAGATAGGGAGAGACACTGACCGAGGTCATATCACACAGGACCTCTTTTAAATATACAACTGCTGATGGCTTTTTATTTCGAGAGTCCTTTTATTTTCAATATTTAATTTTGCGCATTTTAATCCTTTTTGTGTTTTATATTTGAAATGTGATAGAGAGAAACTAAATAAAAGAAGAAGAGAAAAACACCAACCGGAAAGGGAAATATAAAAAAGTTTTATTTTTATTTCTGTATTCAACTTTCAGTGAAAGGGGATAACTTAATTCGAATTTTCTTCTTTTTTTATTATTTTTTATTTTTTTTTTTATATTCTCTTGTTCTTTTTCTGTTTTTAGATAAAAATGCAAATTCAACGATGCCTGCTGAAAGCCTAAACGGACTTCATGGATTGGTTGATAGTATACTCGATATACTGCCACAGGATCAAATTTTGTCGTTGTTCTTTGATAAACTTGAGACGAGTGAGGAATTTTCGAAATTGGTTGAGAATATTGGAAGCCCAGAATTTGAAAAGATATTGCATAAACTTGAGGTAAGTTTTAAATTCAAATAAAAAGATACAAAAAGAAGGGGACTTTAAGGAGTTAGTTTTACATAATGAAATATAAGATTTTTTATTATAAAAAAAGAAAAGAAATTGGACGTAATATTGACAAGAGAAGCTTTATGGCAAAGGCCCTTATATAATTTAGTATAGAGTTTTCCAATAAGAGGTTTTATTTTTATATTTAAAAAAATCGTGTATTGCTACAGTAAAATCAATAGAAGTTTATTTCTTTGAAAAGAAAAAGGTATGCCAATAACAATGGTTAAAGTTGCAGCATAACATCATAACTTTTTAATGAAATTTTCCACGACCAATTCGCACAGTTGCGGCTATATGTTTACGCTAACATCACAAATTTAATATTTAATGTATTGAATCGATTGTGAAGCATTGGCATAAACCTTAACTTTTACATGCAATCACAAGATTTTGGTGACCAGTTTTCGTCACCTCTTAGCTAATGTTTCGTTTCTTGTGGATTTTTATAAAAAATTTACTGAATGTCGAAAACAATATTTTCTGTAAGCCAATATTTTAAATTTTTAAAAAGATATTTGAGTCGAAAATCAATATTACGAACTTTTAGACATTTTTTGTTAGGTTTCTATTTTTTGTAAAAAAAACTGTTGACTCGATATTTCTCAAAATTTTTCCGAATGTTGAAAACATAAATTTTTATAAACTAAAATAAGTTGAAAGCCAAAATCTCAAATTTTTTAAAAGATATTTGAGTTGAAAATCAATTTTTACCAACTTTTATTGATGTTTTTCCTTAGGTTTTTATTTTTATAAAAAAAAAACTGTTAATTCGATTTTTCTAAAAATTTTATAAGATGCTAAAAACGTTATTCTTCGTTGTACAAAATTGTTTTCGAGATCAAATATTTTTTTGTTCATAAAATTTTCTAGGTGACAAATATTTTTTTTTTAATTTTTTTTTTTATTTATACAAAAAAACGTTAATTGGAATTTTTCAAAAATGTATTTGTTTGTAATAGCGTTACAATATATAATATAAAATTTAATTCAAGTCTCTAGCGTTATTAGTTCGTGAGATATTTAGGGTTAACCAAAATTTTCACATTTTTTTAAACTGCTATGGTAAAAATACCACCCACTCAATTTTCTTGAGAGTTTCTTACGACAACTCTTTATATTACCGGTTAAAATGGGCTTTATCACCCAAGACGATTTTAAAAGATAATCGGGATCATTTTAATGCTTTCTAGGAACCATTCAGTGAAAAATCAATGTAGCTAGTGATCGACCGAGTCCTGATTTTTAAGAGCCTTAAGACATATCTACGTAACTTGTTATGCAAAATACGATGTAGTATCGCTTTTTGAAATTTGATTGACGAAGAATCGAAAAACCTAGGTTTTTGTCAATACCACTGTCTACACTAATATTCTTAGTTGGTTTTGAGCATACGGCTTGCTTCTTCACAAATTTTAAATTTTTCGACAAGTTTCACCATTATCGACAAAAATAGGTGTAGGCTTTGCTTATCAAATTTCAAAGGATAACAGAAATAAATATGAAAGTTGTTCAAATAGTAGGCAACTTAGCATAAAATGCCTTGTTGGAAAACCCTTCTTTTTATCAACAACCAGACGGTGCCAAACGATACCAAACACAATTTTAATGGCTTCATTATTAAGAACAAACATTGGCGGACAATTTTAAAGAACCTATTGTTAAGGGCTTAGCGATTCCGTGATTTTAACTCTACCAAATAATTAAAAGATAGTAAGACGTTAAAATCATTTAAAATTAGCTAAATCATCTTTTTAGCCCAGTAAAAAATAGTGATTCTTTACCTTCTTCAAGAAAAGTTTCAATTAAAATAATAATATCAAAGTTTAAAATGAATTTGAAAAAATCTGGAGATAAAAGCTTATTTTTTAGACCAGACACATTATAACATAAAATTTTTAAATTTAAATTTAAATGACAGACGGCAACTCTACCCTAACCTTTGTGTTGATGCAGAGATGGCAGAAATGCAGACATTTTTTTGATTTACTACATTTGTTACGTCTGCTACATAAATGAGGTAGTTAATGTAGTTAAATATAGTTAACGTAGTTAAATGTAGCAGACGTATCGGTAGACGTCAAAACGTAGTTTGAAATGTCCATTCAACCACCAAATTGACAAATTGCATCGAAAAGATAACTGTGAAATTGTGAAAACTAACTCTCGTCGTCGGCGCCGGTCTCAGAATCGCAGTTCGCAGCTAATCACTTTCATTCAAGTTTCGTTGCTTACTGTTGTGTTGTGTAGTGTTGTGAAATCTAAAATTAAGAACAAAAACAATCCTCGAAAAGCATAGATTATTAAAAAGCAGATGATTATTAAATTTGCATTTTTCTTTCATAAAACTTCGAATTCCTTGATTTAGTTCATTTACGCAACATATTTGGTTCTTATGTACAGTTCAGTGTTTTTCACTCGTTAGTCGTTACTTATTCACTCGTTTTTTTAAAATTCTTTTTGAAATTTAACGTTTTTTGTGAAGGTAGCACACGTAACAAATGTAGGGTAGTAAATGAAACAAATCAAACGTGTAGTTTATCCAATTAACTACACGTAGTTTACCGAGTAGATTACCTGACGTAATCTACTCTGCCATCTCTGTGTTGATGTGACTGTCGATTCTGCTAACCACCACCGCGATCTCCTTGAGGAACAACTGGCGCTGTCATCGTATAGTTCTGGCAGCTATTGGTGTTGTTTGTGTCGAAGAATTGCAATGCGTCTTCTTCTTCTCCATACGTGTTTTTGATAAAAGTCAATTTATCTGTATTGTTTACAACCAACCCTCGTGAAAAATTTTGATACTTAATCTAACTCCTCTTATTACGATCTTTTCAGTGGGTGCTAGTTGAAGTAATTTCGTTTTAATTTGGTAAAGTGCATTTCTTTTTTGGCGTGTAATGATGGACTGTTCACGATGTACAACAATTCCAGAGTTCTTTAGTTGTGGTGTAGCTTCGATTATTTTATTTACATACATTGTCACTGGATTGTAATTAAAGAATAACCGTGGACTTGTTTTGTTAATCGATTTGTGAATTCCCGTGTAGTTTGAATTGGCAATTCAGCATTTCCTTGGAGCTGGAGAAGCCCAATACAAGCTTGTTTTGCAAAGTCAACTTTATTGGGTTTCCCTTCTACCGGGAAGTGCACAACAACAGAATTTTCATTTCATTTTCTTTCCGAGACAGAATTTCAAGTTGACGCTCCAACGTTTGATTTCTTTCTTTGTTGCAACATCCTTGAATTTAGGGATCAGGCACTCATCTAAAATAATGTTTAGTTGCTCAATCGACATATTTACTGCTGCCATTTTATTTGAAAATTCAAAACACTGGCTTTCTTGTTATTCGAAGAATGTTCCAGGGAAAGTTTCTTGCAAATTTCGTTTTGCTTGCATATTCACAGTGTACCGGTAAATGTATCCCCAATAATAAAAAATGAAAAAAATCGTACCTTGAGTTGGCAGTTGATCAAATTTTAACTTTTTGAATGACGACGTGACTTTATTTACATGTTGTGATTTTAAAAAATAATAATTGTAATTCTTTTTATTTTAAATAAATTAGAGAGCACACAGAACTTCAACCTTTTCACAATTTTTACAGTTAGTAATATTGACTATTCGATAGTTTTGGTTGCCATATTGACTACCAAAATTGACTATCGAAAATTTTTATATTGACTATTCGATAGTCAAATTAGGTTTCGGTTTTTAGAAAAAATTGTCATATTGACTACCACAGTTCTCCCGTTGACTACCGCAGTTTTCCCATTGGCTACCGCAGTTGTCATATTGATAACCGTAGTTGTTGTTGTCACATTGCCTACCGTTGTTGCCATATTGGCTACCGCATTTTTCTTATTGACTGCCACAGTTGTCATATTGTTTACCGCAGTTGTCGTATTGACTAACCACGCTAGTCAATATGACAACCTTAGTTTCAATTTCTTTCAACCAAAGTTGTCTTGTTGTCTACCGCAGTTTTCATATTGACGAACGCAGTTGTCATATTGACTACCGCTATTTTTGTATTGACTACTAAGTTGTACAAAATTCGGATCCCAAAATTGGCAACCGAAAATATTGCTATTGACTATCGCGGTCATCGGCTGAATATTGACTATTTAACAGCCAATTTGACTTACAAAATAGTTCTGTGTATATCAATAAATTCGAACATACCTACTCATTAAATTCGATTAATGCGAGATACAACCCAACAAATTAAAAATGCAGTTATATTTAGATAGAAAAACAAAATCAATTCCTTATAAGTACTCTTTCATAAAATAATTCCATAATAACTTTTTAAATGGAATATAATAAAACACTTTTCTTAAACTGTATAATCTAATATAATCCAATTTAAGTTGAAATGTTCATTCAGATTCAGTTCGAAAAAAAAAACATATAATAATCATTTTCTCATTCTAATAAATAATAAAAATACCTATACCTTCACTTATACATATAAAACCTATTTACCTATAAATTATTTATTTTATTCACTTTTCACTTCGTTTTCTTTTTTATTTCTCTTCCACAGGACTCCATTGCGTTGCGAAGCTTAATCTACACTCTACATAATAACGGCATTTACATTTCAAAAATTGTCGATTCGTTGAAGGCGTATTTCTTCCTTGGAACATTCTAAGTACATACATATACACATAACTACAGAAAAAAAAAGAAAGGCTTTCATATTCATTCAACTTTCAACTTAAGGAACACCGGGTAGTGGGAGAAAAATCATGGTAACAAAAAGGCGCAATTGGAAAATGCAGCATCATCGACAGGCATCCAGAATAGAATCGTCTTATAAGCAATCGGTATAAAACGTGTCCTTTTTCCTCCTCGATTTTTATTTTATATACAAATTCCAGTCTCAACTTTCTTCTTCTTCTCTTCGTCTCGAATAAAATAAAATACAAGAAAAAGAAAAACAATTTTTTTATGATAATAAATAATAAAACGATAAAGTCCTTGTCCATGTCCTTGTTCTGGCATCATCTTTCTTTTATGCATCAGAATCGTTTGCTTCTTCGGAAAAAAGGGTGCGCTATGAAATTTTGATTGGCTCTCAGGATTTGTTTAATTTTTTTTTTCTTGGAAGATGGATTCCTTTGACTTGAAGAGTGAACAGTCAAATGCGCCTAATATAATAGCGAACATTGGTGTTAGTATTATAAGAGTACCTACTAAGGTATTAAAAATCTTATGGAGAATCTTCTTCAAAGGGTTATATTTTGTCTTCTTTAAACTGTCGTGATAGAGATTAGCAAAAGTAGGTGCTACAAAGTGAGGAAGGGACGAAGGACCTGTTTTCATCCAAAAATTTGCTTTGACAACGAGTTTGTTCTTTACACAAAATTTATGCATTTTACCACATACTTCCTGGAGAGTAATTAAATTATGATCCACACAATCCGAGCAAAGTTACCACTGCACCTGTGCTTCAGCTTCCAGGCAGGTGAAGTTATATACGAGGCACAAAGATACAAAGGACAACGCAACCAGACAGAGTGCCATACATAACAACCCCAGGACGAAAAACAAACTTCTGCCATGATGAGAAACACATTCGAGCGTCGTCGTCGTCGGCGTCGTTTTGTCCTCGTATAGCTCGTAGCTCGTTGAGCGAGTGACACCAAAATTCCACCAACCGAGCATCTGTTTCGCATCTATTTAGTCAATTATGTTGTTGGTGTTATTGTTGTTGTTTTTGTGGAACTGAGAGTTGGAAGAACTGCCACTGGTTAGCTTGGATGGGTTCCTTAACCCTCCTATTTTAGAAATGAAATTTTAAGACTTCTAGATTCTTGGTATTAGAGTTGTGCAAAAGGAAGGTGTGGAACTACGCGTTTGTCGAAATACAAGTACGTAGACGGTACATTGGTAATTTTTCTTCTTCCAACAACAACAACTACAACAAAAAAAAAGGGAAGAAAAATAACCAGGTATACCTAGGGTATATAGTGATGGGGAAAGTTTGAGACTATTGGCGGAACGAGAGGCCCGACATTACCGCAAATTAGCAAAACTTTAGTTTACCATAAATTATGTCCAACCAACACACCATCTAAAAAGGACTAAAACCAAACTATTTTATATAAGTATAGCCAAGCCATACACAGCTCTCTACGAACGGAACCTTCAACTTTCTAGATTCTATACCAGAAGACGTTAGAGTTTTGTGTAATGCCCTGCGTGCGGTAGACTTTGGTTGTAATTTATCGGCGAACCGTTCTTGAGGAAAAGTTCGTTTTTTTTTCTACCTCTCTCTCTGACGGTATATCTTTGAAAAGCAAAGCACTTTATATCGTCAGAAACAAAATTTTAAGGAATGAGTCGGTTTAATGCTGAAGTTTGAGGTAGGTATTCAAGCGAGTGTATATGGAAGTTGAAGGTATATGGAAGTGGTTTTGGGAAGCAGTCTTCTTCTAAGCCCGTAGTTTATACTTTGGCAAGCTGATGTTTTTGGAATATGTTTTCGAAAGGGATTCAAGAGTATAGTTGAGCCATTTATTTACCGGTGGTGACGGGTGGCAGCGGCGGTTGTGAAAATTGCTGTGGGATGGCTATATGGTAGGTGTCTTCGTCTTCTTCGTCATCATCGTTATAGTTAACTAAAAGAAAATTATATACCTTTGGTATAAGTAAGGTAAGAAGTTTGTGATTTTAGAGATGTTCTTGGTCATTGTCGAAGTGGCCGTAATGGTAATGGAAGTCAGAGAGGTGGATTATAAGTAAGTAGGTGTAGGTATGTAACTAATTTAATTAGGGGATTCTTTTTTTTTTGGAGAGAATAGTAAAGTGAAGAGTTGTGTTTTTTGAGAAAATATGCGCTTTAAGAAGTTTTTCGTTTCCATCTAAAAAATGGAAAATAAAGTTAGTTAGGAAAATAAATTTTAATATTTAGCTAGTTTTAAAGTTAAACTTTGAAAGATGGCTAATCTTTGCAAAAGTTTTCGTTAAGAATGATTTTGAAATATATAAATAAACAGTTCAAAGTGTAAACGAAAAGTTTTGCATTTCCCATGAGAAGTGAAAAGTAAATTTAAATTTTGTGGGTTGTTGAGACGAAAATAGTGGCAATATTGATAAGAAGCCGTATCAGAGTAGCCATATTTCTGGTGTGCTGGGTTTTAGGTGTAGAAGAGTATTCCTTATATTTAATTGAGTGTTAAGACAATTTTTGTGGTACTTAATTTGCCTTTTAGAATAAAGATGCTTATGGGCCTTTTTATCATATCTGCGAAAGATTGGAGGAAACCATTGCAGAAGATAATAACCAAGGAAGAAATTACTAACAGTTTAGAAGAAAAAGATGCCCTAAAATAAGAAATCTTCCCAAAATGTATTCTTGATTTCATTACCAAACTTTCAACTCTGAAAATGCTTATTAAATCGAAAACAAAACACATTTTCGAGTCGCAAATTTTTAGGGCAAAAGTAAATTGCAAAGTTTAAAAAAGTTTTTTTTCTGGCCTGACGGTCGATTAAAAATAACAAATTCCACTAAGCTATAGTAAAAAAACTTACTTTTGAAGAGACCAAGTTGAGGTTGCAGTTATGACTTTAATATAAAGGGTAGTACAGTTTCAAGGGCCGATGTTGAATGTGAACCACATCTAAACGTCAAATTCTTTTCATAATATTGCTCCTGCTGCAATAGTGTGGATAAAGAGCCGTCCACCTTAACTCGTCGTCGTGCCCAACAATTGCACCTCTCACGCTAGTCGTTGATGAACATAATGCATAAGGACTTGCATTTACACATTTATAAGGTGCAGTTGACTCAAGAACTGAAGCCTTTTGACTATTTCAAGCGGCGTCAATGGTCAGAGTGGTCTTAAGAAATGCCAACAGTGGATGATTAATTTTCGAAGAAAATAATCTCCAGTGATGAAGAACACTTTAACCTCAGTGGATTCGTCAATAAGCAAAATTGCAGTATTTGGGCGAATGATAATCCAAAAGTGATTGTTGAAAAACCAATGCATCCACGAAGAGTGACAGTTTGGTGCGGTTTATGGGCGGCGGCATCATCGGGCAGTTACTGTTAGAGCCCCCGCAGACTGCAGGCTTTTTATCGGCCGATAGTTTGGTCGGCTTCTTAATCAGTATGGAGAGGAATGCATGCGCACACTACAGCGATTTAGTATCGGCCGATAAAAAAGTTTGATGGGCTATCCGATTACATTCAAACTAATCTGTCGGCTAACTATCGGCCGACTGTTTAATCAGTATTGGCGCATACACGCCTGCTCAGCGCATACATGAAGATTGTTTAGTCGGCCGATAGTTCAGTTCGCTCTGTGATTTGGCGTCGTGTGCGTGTATTTTGAATATGGCGTCGCCCAAATCACAATTGTTAATTGTAGAAAGTCGGCCGACTGTTGGATAGTCTGCGCCCTGTTCACCAACCAAACTGTTTAGTTGGCTCGGTGTGCGAACTTTCAGCCCAACCCGACTAAACTATCGGCCGATAAAAAGTCTGAAGTCTGCGGGGGCTCTTAATAGTGTTTGCTATCGTAAAATGATAACGAACTTTTTATGGCCCGAATTGGACCATCGGATGAAGGTGTGTCGCATAGGTCGCTGAGGCCATTTGGACGATATTTTGTCCCATACATAATTGAACTATACGAATATTATCATAGTCAAAGAAATGTAAATAATTTCCTAAATAATTTGTGTTTTTTGCAATATCAGCATCGGCTCTTAAAATCTAACCTATCTTTATGTATGTTGACCAAATCATGCATTAATTCTAATTTTTTGTTACTTGTTTATGATGTTGGCCTTATTAATATTTCAAGTTTCGAACCTCGAGCGCAGAACGCAACATGTCTAAAAATCTGAAAAAACACCGGAAACTGGGCCAAAAGATGAAATAAAAAAGTATGGGTGAGATGTCTTTACAAACACCTAACCCCCCCCCTGTGGGGCATACAAAATCAAAGATAGGAAAACAACAGCAACAATTAAATAATTGCGTTATTAAAGCCAGAAATCCATCCTTGCACAAACTTTTTAAAAAATGTTGCTTTTGTCCGTAGTTTTTGGAAAAAGGGATTTTAAATCTCAATTTCAAAAACAACAGAATAATTAAGGGAGAACACGATAACTCAGGCGACAAAGTTTAATGTCAGATTTGTATAGAACAGTTAAAAACAAGCATTTTTTACTAGGGAGGTCTATCTCCCTCCGTTTAGGTGGTAGGGGCAATTTTAAAAAATATGTACGTTAAATAGAAAAAAAAATAATTAAAAAATATTGGTAATACTTACAACTAAGTTTTATACATTTTTTTAAAGCCAACACTTTTGTCTATTATCTTGTTTTTAAATCAATTGAAAATCATGCATAGTTTTAAAAAAAATTGTTTTAAGCTTAAAATTTGGGCAAAAAAAAGTTTTAAAAAAATGTTTAATTTTGCTTTATTTTTTCTTATGTTAGCGAATACCTATTAAGTTTTTCTCAGTAACCAATGCTCTTGTCAGTTATTTAAAAGCTAGATCTAAAATTATATTTAAGTTCTTGAGAAAATTTGAATCAAGTAATTTTATTGAAGTATTTATGACGTTTGTCTTATAAAAAACCCAGCTTTCAACCTTGACGATCTTAACCATGATGGGCTTCATTCTTCCCCATAAATACTCTTCTGAATTTTCTTTATTTTGAACACAATCTCATCTCTATTATATGACCAATCCTCCAAAATTCTTAAACAAGTCGAAAATCTCTGTAGAAAACATCCTTAGCTTCAATTATGTATATTCAAAGATCTTAACTACAATTTTTTCTAACAGATTTGTATCAAATTTTTTAAAGCGAAATAAAGTTACTAACCATTTGAATAATATCTCAATTACAATAACAGCCACTCGGCATCAAAAATTCTTGAATTAAAACACAACCGCTAACCGAGACCGACCGCGATACGAGACGCGATGCGATGAATGTATAAATCAAATTCGATTAAACTAATATTTGAATAACTTTAAGACAACTCTCTTTGAACTTTAATTTACCCTTATTGTTTTTATTCACTTTCTTACTGCTTAATAAAAATAGATACATATATTAAATATAAATTTCTATTTCTTTTAATTACCACAAAGACCATTTCAAATTTTCAAATTTACCCGCCAAATAACATTACCAACCAAACACAATCGAACACACACACCAACTATAACGATAACCGACTGAGCTATGTACGTGATGATGAAAAACAAAAATGAAAAAACACTTTGCCTCTGAATAAACAGATATTTTTTAACAAAAATTTAAACTTTATCACTTACTTAACATTTTGTTTAAATTTTTATCTATCGCACATAGAAAATAAATATTTTAATTATTTTTTTTAACTTTCAATTCGAGACGAGACGAGAAATCGCGAGCACAAGAATTTAATTTTACAAACTGTAACTGAACTGTTACTGCCGAGGCGATTACCAAAGATCAAAAATAGAGAAGATGAGATTGCTTTTATAAATGGCGGTGTTCAATGTATGGATTCTAAACTAATACGCTGTTTACAAAAGTGGATTGAGCAATCGAATCGAATGTGAATTTAGGTTTATATCCACGTGAAAGACTTTGCTGAATCAAAAGGTGAATGAAAAATTGAATTCAAATGGAATCCTTGCGATATAGATTATGCAAAATATTTATAGTCCTACAAAAGAAAGAAAGAGTTTTTTTTTTTATAAAATAAAAATGAAAACCACACGTAGAATAACTTCGCATTGTTGGTCTTAAGAATGATTATTTATTTGCAATAAGCCTTTAAAATGTAATCGATAGAAAGAGGCTGGGATAAGACCAAAACTGATAACCTAACATCCGTGACCATTAGTCGATTTTTTTAATATATTAATAAAAACATTTTGTATAAGAATAAATTTAAGTCAATATCTTTCTTTGTTTATATAATACTTGAGTCGAAAACCATTTCGAAACAGTTTTTTGTTCTTTTTGTAGGTTTTCTTGTTTTGTTAAAAAGTTTTCAATTGGATTTTTCTCAAAAAAAAAAAAAAAAATTCTCAACAATATTGTGCACATGATAAATTAACTTTGATTTCAAAATCTGCTTTTGTGCTCCAGATTTTAATCCCATAAATTATTTTAATCAATTTTAGGAGAAATTTTGTAAAGTTTTTATTTCTTATATAAGAGAATACAGATTATATTTTTCTAAGAACATTATCTAGAATTAAGAACGACTTTTTGCAAAGAAGGAAGTAATATTCAAGTCAATACTTTCATCTAATCTCGAAATATTGGAATTGGAATTTTAGAGAATCTACAATTTTATAAATTTTTAAGAAAACTGACAGTTGTATTTTTCTAAAAAAATGAATGATTGTTATGAAAACCATAACGCCCAAATCCTAAAAAGTTTTTAAAAAATTGCCAAAAAACTCAAAGCGATTGTCATAACGCCCAACAAAATTTTAAATAAAAGAATGCTTAAATTGTTAGCTGTCTTTTTGCCCTAAAAAATTTCTAATTTTGAATTTGGGTGTTATGACATAGTTGTTGGGCTTCGTGACAGTTATTTTGGTGCACTACAACGATTACAATTTTTATCGTTTATTATGTCTGATCACCCAACGGCACATAATCAAAATCATAAAATGACATAAGGCCCAATAAGAGAAACGTCGTTAAAAAAAATATCACTAAGAAAACGTCACAAATCCCAAATAAAATGTCATATCACCCAAACCAATGTTCAATGTCGTAACGCCCGACGTTAGAAATGTAATAACGCCCTAAAGACTTCTTGTTGTTTGTTAAATTGGTGAAATTTTTGTTGCTGTATTATTTTTTTTTCAGCAAATATTTTGGGTGGTTGACCTTTGAAAAGCGTATAAACAGTTCGAAGTAAGTACGCTTTGGTTCATTCTAGGATTTGGGGTAAGTGAGTAGTTGGATTTAAAGAAACTTTGGATGAACACAACCTCGAACTTACCCCAATTATATAGTGAGCTCCAAAAGGTGGGTTGTAGCAGGACAGCATGACCCCATACATATGTACATATATCACTTTTTGTATGTCATAATAATGTGTGCTACCATTGCGTGAGCAGTCAAACCAAATCGTTTTATTTCACTTTGAAAATTGGCCTTATTTCGCTTTCTGAAAGTGAAATAAGGCCAAACATATTTTTTAAGGTTTCTTGACGTTCCGAGTTTTTTGGCAATCTGACATTTTTTTCGTTTAATGTTTGCGTTTGAACGAAAAAACTTCAAACTCAAAATGTCGTAGTGCCCAAAACAAGCTAAAAATTTTCAGAATGCCCAATGTTGAAACACATGACAACTTTTCTCAATATGTCAATTATATGATATTTTAAAATTATTTTTCGCAATATATTGTATTTCTGAAATTTTTTTTATGCGATTGTGACATTGTTGTGTGATATGACATTTTTAATATCTTGGCGTTATTTAATTGGGCAATAAGACCGAACGCTTCTTCTTATTTGGAATTTCATATAACCCAAACAAAAATTAAGTTAAAGCTCAAAGGTTCCGTAATATTGCCCAAATCCTATAAAAACAAAATGTTAATACAATTGTTTTGGGAAAAATCACATTTTTAATTTGGAAAATATGGTTTTGAGCG
The DNA here is from genome assembly GCA_951509635.1 of Eupeodes luniger. Taxonomy (NCBI): domain Eukaryota; kingdom Metazoa; phylum Arthropoda; class Insecta; order Diptera; family Syrphidae; genus Eupeodes; species Eupeodes luniger. The sequence continues at coordinate 107,275,842 of OX608075.1, forward strand.
CAAAGACCTAAAGGCCAATAATTTGTTTAAGATAAAACTATTTTCAAGGCAATATCTTTAATTTTTGCCAAGATAATCAAATCTAAAATTAATTTTTATCAACTTTTAGCAGCGATTTTTTAGGTTTTTATTTTTGTAAGAAAACTTCGATTTTTCTCAAAATTTCACTTCACGTCAAAAAACGTTTTTCTTCGTTGCATAAAATTACTCCGAAGGTAAATTATCATAGTTTGTTTTTATGCACTTATAGCCCACATCTCTAAAAATCTTTGATTTAAACTGCAGACACGTCTAAATTTTCAAATCGACAAATAATTAAAAATATCGCATCAATTTAGTTAAGTAACTATATCAGTTATAAAATTGGAAAAAAAGAGGGTTTTAATAAGAAAAATGATTTACCAATTTTTTGGTATTAGTATGTTTATAAAATAAGTCTAAAATTTCATATAAATAAACCCTAAGAACTAACTTTAAGCATGAACATATTGTACACTTTTCAAAACCCTCAGTAAAACAAGTATTTAATTTTTAACAATGCATGTAGGTACTCATTTAATAACTGGCCACCAAAAATAATAATAAATTCCACACAAAATGAACAATCCCTCTCCCTTTTTATTTGTATTCGATAAAAGAAACTGTGAAAAGGACGACAAGAAGGAAATTTTCATTATCTTCTTAAGAACAAAATTTATTGGTTTGGCTAAAGTTGTTTTCATCACAAAGAAAAGCCTTCTCTTGGTTAAGGTTTATAACCATATTTAAACTTTCAACACTTAAAACGTTTTTGAAAAAGGAAACGGAAAAAACAATGAAGCTAAATAATAATATATTTATATTACCAAAATAAATTACTGCAACGTGATTATGTGTTCTTCTCGTTATCATCTTATTTCCAGCCCAATATCATAAAATGTCCTTATCCATACCTTATACGAGTATATACTTGTACATACAACCAAGCCGATGATGCTTGAGGGATTCTGTTAAATGTATACCTATCTACCTTTAAAGTCTAAACAACATACATAATACCATGTTTATCGTCGTCGTCGGCACTGAATTCGCGATAAGATATGATTTACACACATTTAACCCCTGAATAATTAATTCTATATCCTATCCACCATGATATTATATCGCTCTTGCAATTTAGCTGCAAGCGTCCTAAAAAAACACGTTATAATATAAGAGAGCGCAGCTTCCTGTGTACATCAGGAAGATGCTTTGAGGACTTCTTTTCATAGAAGCGAGTGTTTTGTTTTATGTGTAAGGATCCTTTTTCTGTACGCGCACTGTCTAAATATTGAAACAGGATTCATAGTGCAGCACCATTTCAATTCGACATACCAGCAAGGATACAACACAAGTCAGTAGAGTAAAGTGTTGTAAGCGTTATAAAATCCTGCGTGCCATCAAGTACTTTCGAGTATAAGCGCGGCAGGATGACACTGAAAAAGGAATATTCACCCTTTTTTATTTTATTATTGCATCAGCTTTTATAAGCACAGGCGAGGCGTCCTAATCGTTCAACGACGAGTTCTTATGTCAATATAGCGGAGTGAGGGTGCACGGGACCGAGAGTCACTCCTTTAATATCCTGAAGTTTGCTGGAACGTAGAAACAATTGCATACATAAATTACGTGATAATGAATAAAGGTTTGAGGCGAATTCCATAAATCTTAGGCATTGATAATGTCGCCTTTTGCGTTTTGGTGCATATAGTGAGATGTATATACATAGATCTAAAGGTAAAGGTATAACTAAGTAAACCCTGCGAAAAAAGGTTTGTATGTTTGTATATCTATTCTAAGGACAAACAAAAAAATATCCTTTTACGTGCCTTTTCAGTATTTACGAGGTGGCACTAAAAGTTTTTGTTCAGTATTTTTGTTTGTTTTATTTTTATGAGAGTTGATGTTTTACGATGACAATGTTCTACTTATTTATTACACTTGTACTTTCTTTTAACGGGTTATGATGTTATTTTATATGGAAATATAAAAGTCTTGATATAAATTATTAAACTATTTTTGTATTCATGGGAATTTAAGGAAAAGTTAATGTTACTCACGTAATATCGTAATCGTACGCATACATATGTGGCTGGAGGTATTATCGTAATGAGTCAGCTGGAGTTCATATTTATATTCGCATTAATAAACAAATAATACATATATCATTTTTAACATAAACAATATGTGAAACATTAGATAATGAAGCTATAAAAGTATTGTAAGTTGACATAAGTTTGAAAAGATATTAGTTAACTGCCGTTTGGAAAAAAGCTATATATACATATTATATTCTTCACTTTTATCCTTGGTCTTTAAGGCTTGAAAAAAAAGCTTGTTGTTAACTTCAAACTTGGATTTATTGTAACGGGTTATCGATTTTGCGGTTTCAAAAGTATAAAGCTGAAATTCGACATCTGTCAAACTAAGTTTTTAAACTAATTTGTTTTTTCAGTTTTTTTTGTTTTTTTACAAAAATGGATCGCTTAACTGTCACACACTGCCTACAAATTGTTAAAACCTTCTACAAAAATGGTCATTATACCACAGCCACATATCATGCTTTAAGAGCAGATTAAAGTTTACATAATCGTCCAGCTACGCAAGCAATTGGCAGAATTGTGGAGACATTTGAAAAGACTGGATTGGTTACAGATATAGTAGGGCCAGTGCATCATCGTTTTTGAAAGTGTTGCCGAAAACCGGAATGTGTCGATTCCTCGTCGTTCTTAGGAATTATGACTGTCTTACGGCAGGGGTTGGTGGAAGTGTGTACTCTGAACGACTAAAATTAAGTCTCTCATTCCGTGTCCCCAATCATTGTAGCGTGTTCCAGGCGGAACTTTTGGCGATAAAAGAAGTCTTGTCCTGGCTTAAAGAAAACGTGATATCAACGTCTGATATCCGTATTTTCTCAGATAGTCTGGACGCTTTCAAATCTCTGGACTCTGTCTCTACAAACTCTATAACAGTCGATAACTGTCGATCATCTCTAATGGAGATGACACAACAGTTTAATATTCAACTTTGCTGGGTGCCGGGCCATAGAGACATTCCAGGTAACTTTAAGGCAGATGAACTCGCCAGGAACGGTACAGTACAACCCATTCTACCACGTATGGCAAATGCTGGCATACCACACTGAAAAAAAAATCGTTTATAATATCAATAAACAGCGTTTATTGACTGGTTTTTCATTGGCTCAATACATTTTTTCTTGATATTACAAAAAAATTTGGATTATAAAATTTGTCTTCAATAAACGATTTATTGGCTCAAGTAATCGCCGTTTATTGAAAATTGAAATTTTAAAATCAATTAACTTTTGCTTATATTAATAAAAGTTTTTATTGTCCCAGTAAACTCATACATTGGGCCAAGCAATTTGTTTATAAAAAGACATTTTTCACTTTGATAAATGCGTTTATTGGCTCAATAACCTATTTATTAAAGGTCAATAAACTTTTTTATTAATATTATTTGTTTTTTATATTGTCACAATAAACTCATACATTGCGCCAAGGAACCGTTTGTTGGGACAATAATTTTTACTTTTTTGACATTGATAAACGCGTTTATTGGCGCAATAAACAAAATTATTAATTTTCAATAAACTTTTTTATTGACATAAACAATTTTTTAACTGTCGCAATAAACTCATAAATTGCCATAACGAACCATTTTATTGCGAAAATAATTTTGAATATCTTTACATTTACAAATGCGTTAATTGGCGCAATAAACCATTAATTGAAGTTCAATATACTTTTTCATTGATATTAAAATTTGTTTGTATAATAAATAAATAAATAAATAAATAAAGTTATTAAATTTCAATAAACTTTTTACTGACATAAACAAATTTTAATTGTCGCAATAAACGTCGCACACGTCCATTGTTAGAAATTTCTTGTAAAAAAAAACATCATCTAATATTTACCAACTATAGGTACCTCCATAACAGGCACCATATTTGGTAGAACACATTTTTTTTGTCCGGTGTCTCCTACGTCCATTTTTGATTGACTTAAACGCATATTTATTATTATTATTTATTTATTAAACGTGACTCATAGGTACCTGCAAGATTTTAAATCAAGTTGTATGTATGTGAAGTCGAATTCTGATCATGTATACCTTTATGCATGTAGAAGACACAGGGCAAACAAAATTTAGTTTATCAAATATGAAAATGGGCAATGAAAGAATTTATTCGGACTTTCCACCATAGAAAAAACTTGAGTTGCACAAAAGCAAACAATAAATGCAAAAAAAAACAATAGTTTGATAGCTTTAGTTCAAGGAAAAGCAAACAATGTCGTACCTTCCGTGTTTGTTTTGCATAGTTTTCTCTGAATTTAGAAAAACTCTGTAATATCTGTTTACTCTCGTATGCTTTTATGGATTGAAATCGGTTAAAAACTATGACGAGATCTCGTCTCACTCTCGTTTCAGTAATCGGAATGATCATTGATGCATATCAGAAATGACGCATACAGATATTAAAACATGCATTACATGAAATGTGATCCTTATAAAAATCTGGATCTCGTGTCGTGCATTAAATGTTTTTTTTTATGATCTATGTAAGTTTATGCATAATTTCTTATAATATTACACGATAAACGTAAAAGAAAAATATTAATCAAAACAAAGCTCTATCACTCACTTTATTTGTTAATTTCTGGTTACCATATTTTCTTAAAATCATTGTTCTGTTCTGTAAATTACTAGGCAAAATATTTCATCTTGCCTCGCTCTCGAATCGTCTCGTTTCCGTGTCGCATTGTGAAAGAGCCTTTGTTTGCATGAGCGTGCATGAACACGCATGAGCACAAAGCACCATTTTGAAGTGATAAACACAAACCCATAAGGAAAAGACAAGCCAACAGTGTTACCGCAGGTTTATTTTTAAAAGAATCGCAAATGCTAAAAAAAGGATAATTGAAAAGAAAACTTGGATAGTTTAATAACAGTCATATTATTATTAACTTGTTTTAAAACAAGATCTAAGGCAAAACTAGTTTAGTAAAAGTTTCAAGTTGCAGGCTTTGAAAAAAATCTGTAATATTGAACAAGGGATATCAAAACTTCAATACCGATTTTTTCAAAACTTGGACCACGGAGACCTCTATGGAACTAGTTTTGCCGTAAGACTTGGTTTGAATCAACTCAATAATATGACTTTCATTTACGTGAATTAAATGTGTTTTATTTTTTGTTAAGTTTGGTGTTATCATGAAGTGAGTTTTATAGACTAATTTTTTTTAATGAACTTATTTTTTCCGCCTGTATCAATCATCTAAATATAAACCTGCGGCAACACTGGAACCGAATGTAAATGTAAGCAATTTGCTTTTCTAGCAATATAAATTACAGTTTTCAGATAAAATTTAGTACAGTAGGTACCTTTTTTAAAAGTTTTAAATAATATAATTTATTGGCCCAAAAAAACAGTTTATTGGCCCAATAAATAGTTAATCCTGCCAATAAAGGTTTTTATATTCAAAGAAATACCTTTTATTTTCCCAACAAAGTGTTTTTTGCCCCAATAATCTCGTTATTGTTCCAATAAAATCAGTTTTGTCTCAATAAACTATTTCTTGGTCCAATAAACCATAAGTATATAAAGCCCCATAAATTTCTCCCTGTGCCATAGCGTTAGACGTTAAAAGAATTTAATTCCTCATTCTGTGTTCTGCCATCTTCGAGAGCTGAGCTCCTTAATCAGTCGTGTCAGTGCGTGTTTAATTAAATTAAAAAAAAAATAGTAAATTTATTGTGTGCTGGACTCCTGAAAAAACGTATGCAGGTGAGTGCAAAATATATATTTTACGTAAAGGTGTCTTAAAAGCCATATATTTTTGTCAAAATTTCTCGTGGTACCTACCAGTCAAGTGTGATTTTTTTTTTGTGGCGTCACATAACACAATTCCACCAAAAGGCAGGTGAGTGCAAAAAAGTATATTCAGCCCTATCACGAATTCCATCGTAATCGGAATATTGTTACGAATACCAAAAAACGATCCACTAACTCCATCGTTATACAAAACTTTTAATGAATCCCGAAAAAAAAACTATCACCGAATCTGTTATTAGTGGCAATTTGTATGGGATTTTCTACTACGATGGATTCTATGATCCATTTTTTAGGGATTCGTAACAAGATTCCGATTACGATGGAATTCGTGATAGGGCTGTTCAGTGGCGGACTAAGGGGGGGGGGGCGGTGGGGGCGGTCCGCCCCGGGTGGCAGACTAATAGGGGGTGCCATCAGTAACAGAAAAATAACTTTGCACACTACTACTCATTCTGGTTCGATATTTTGGAAGAAGTTGATTCAGCACAGAAATACTTGCAAAAATCCGGGCTCACTCTAGAAAAAAGTGTAATAAAACTTAAGGCACTAGCAAGTTTTCTTCGTGAACACCGTGATGAATCCGTGAAAAAGAACAATGCACCGAGCTAGAAATTTCAATTGAAAGGCGGGGAAGAAGAAAAAAGAAGAAAATTATGCCAGGCGAAAAGGCTCAAGATGCTGGTTTGACGTTGGAAGAGGAAACACGAAGAGCCATGTTAGAATGTGCATCGATCTAAGGCCATGGAAGATATTGCGTTAGTTTTCTCAGCTCTTCAACCGAAAATATTGCTGTATGGAACGGAAGAAGAACTGCGGGCTGTGGTTCCAATGCTTACCTCGACATTTACAGAACTTACAGACAACTGTACCATATTGGAAATCCAGCGAATTCGGCGTCACATGGTAGCTTCAAAGATAAATTTAAAAGATGCAGAAATTTGGACAGCCTTTGAATTTTTAAGCTTCATTGTTAAGTGGGATTTTTCAGACTCTTTACCGAGTCTGTCATTTGCGATGAGAATTTATTTAACAATTTGCGTCTCAGTGGCATCGTGTGAACGAAGCTTTTCCAAATTAAAATTAATAAAGACTTATCTAAGATCAACGATGAGCCAAAATAGGTTGACTAATTTGGCTATACTTTCAATCGAAACGGAGCACACAAAAAATATAGATTTTAATGATATAATCGAAACATTCAGTACAATAAAAGCTCGTAAGCACCTTTAAATAAAATCTTTGTTCGTGTTTTTTTCTTAAATTTTTCAAGGGGTGTAAGCTTGCTTTACCGCCCCGGGTGTCACTGCCTCTTAGTCCGCCACTGGGGCTGTTTGCACATAAAGGTAAAAAACAAGTTATCATTTGACCACGTTTTGTGTTTTAAAAGCCATATATTTTTGTCAAAATTTCTCGTGGTACCTATCTAAAAATTAATTTTAACAAGAAGTTTTTTTTATTCATTTTGGGATTTCGTGGCCATTCCAAAAGTGTTTGTCGAAAATAACATTTTAACATTGTACCCTCTTCAAAATTTTTCCAAAATATTCAGCTTGCTCCAATTAATATCTATTTTTAAAATTTTTATTTTCAACGACTTTTACACTTTACAGGAATTTTACCGAACAAGCAATCGTGGTAAAATTTACAATAAATATTGTAATTTAAAATTCACGTTCAAGGCGATAAACGAGCCTCAAAGTATCAGAAAATCTATCAAGACGTGTGGGAAAAGGGGAGTTCGAGAAGAGATTCCAGAGTTAAGTAAGTTTAAAACAATTATGAAAATTCAAGTAATTTTTTTCTTATTTACGAGTTTTTCATTCATAAAAAAAATACCAGATTTGACGCATATGTGGTTGTATATAGTTACTGTACTAACTAACTAATAATGATATGATAACTAATAATGATATTAAAAATTTTTAAAGGTGGACATGGACTTTGGCTATTTGCACAAAAACTGCTCTTCACTTTTAGACACTTGGGAAGAACTTCATGAAAAAATAGTAGACTCTCTGTGCAACGAAGACCACATCAAAGAAAAATCCATAAAGCAGACTCTCATAAAAATGAGATCGATGAATCAATCCGATAGTAAGTTACAATATTTGCTCAAAATAAAACTTTATTTCCTTAAGAAAATAATTATTTGTTTTATAACAATAACCATATCGTTTATCTATTAACAAACTCAGATGTTTTGCATAAGATAAATTAAAACACTAATGCTTGTAGATTGATTTAAACAAAATTAGTACAGGAGGGTATAAAACGGTCTAGAACACCCATTAACGTTGGAAGGTCAATATTATAAACAAAACTTACAATATTAAAACAAATTGTGGAAAAAAAGCACCACTAAATATACGATCAAGGAGTTCTTTCTTTATATTGTGAGGATGATTCAGGTGATTGAAGACAATATCGCATTTTTGAACCAGGGCCAGTGGTCGGAAAGTGTTCAGCCCTTCATATTCGTCATTGAGGAAGATGTACTGCATTTTCAAGAAATACATGTGCTTTTGACGGTGTTGAAATTCCGTTCGTATCTTTTGTAGGAGTTGTAGGTATTTGTCTTAAGATAAAACTTAAGGTTTCTCACTGCATCTTATAGTTTTTGGAACTAGTTGAATCCCTATAATTGGGGAAGATGTAATACATTTTCAAGAAATGTATGTGTTTTTTGATGGTGTTAAATTCTGTTCTGTATGTATTTGAAAATTGATAATTTTAACTCGTTGTTGTGTACCTACTATAAAAACATCTATTATAAACACAACAACTTTTAAAGTTATCGAGATATCAACGGACGGATATCTAGGTATTATTATGTCTCAATAAACTGGCGTTAAAGTTCTCATTTTAGTATTTGACTTGAAATTGATCAAAGATTCAAGCATTAAATATTGAAAAAAAGCTAGAGAGTAACGAATATCTCTGGTACATTACTTGTCAAATCACTCTTTTTTATACATGGTTTAGTTATTTTTGATACGATATAAGTAGAATGTGAGGCAGTTCAGCATGGGAATTTTTTTTATGGCTTTTTTAATGGCTTTTGTTTTGAATAGTTTTTAATGTGTTTTTAATTGGTGCGGTATTGTGTTTGATGTATTGTTTGGCGCACGCCTTGGCGCTGCATGCGTAAGTGATGATGATGAAGGGTTGGTTTGTGATGTTGAGGATCGTAAATGTTTTATTGGATTTGAATAGAAGTGAGGAAGAGGCGGCGGTGCGGCCTCTCTGGATATTTGGAGAATGTGCGTTGGATGGATCGTGATGATTGTGGTGGTTGCTGCCGTCGGTCGGTTGGTCGGGTCGGTCGGTCGGTCGGGAGGGAGTTTAAAGAAGATGTGTGTGAAGTAGTTTTGGATATTTGGAGAATGTGCTGTGGATGGATCGTGATGATTGTGGTGGGGTGTGTGTAATGTGTTTGGTGGTGGTTGCTGCCGTGTCGGTCGGACGGTCGCGTCGTCGTCGTCGTCGTCGTTTATGTGGTATGGTTGTGCGGTACAGCATGTGCCGTGGTGGTGGTTGTCGTCGTCATGATCGTCATGGTCATCGTCGTCGTCACCATAGCTATTGTCATAACGATCGACTGTTAAAAAAAAAGAAATGGGGGATGGGGAGTGCGTTTCTCTCGAATGAGAATGAGTTTTGATCTTCTAAAGTAAACTATAAACAAAGAACACTTAAAATTCAATTACACATTAGCCCTAGCCACTCGCTGCCCTGAATCATGAGTCGACATGATTAGTTTTGTTCTAATATTTTTTTAGGGGGATTTGTTATGAGATATTTGTATGGTGGCAATAACTTAAGACATAATGTTGATTTTGTTTGATTGCCATGAAATCATAAAATGACAAAGTAGGATTGCAAGCATTTTAATGTTTTTTTTTAAAAATATGTCGATCATGAATCGATATGATTAGATTTGTTCTAATATTTTTTTAGGGGGATTTGTTATGAGATATTTGTATGGTGGCAATAACTTAAGACAATATTGATTTTGTTTGATTGCCATGAAATCATATAATGAGAAAGTAGGACTGCAAGCATTTTAATGTTTTTTTTTCATCGAAAAACATCTCTTCCACTCTTCCTTTTTTAATGAATGATTGAAATGCTGCAGTATTTTCCTTTTCTCAAAAGTTTATTTAAAATTTAAGAATTGGTTAGTTTGATTGTGAACTTTGCAGTGATCGTTTCAAAAAAATTTAAAAATAAAAATCAAAATGAATTCCCAGTTCTTGAATAAACTGAATAACTTGGGTATGGTTAAACCAATAAAAAATTTAAGTGAAATTAATCCGGATACTTATTTAATTAAAAATGGTGAAAGAATTCGTACAATATACGGTGCGAAAATTGTCTTGGAAATGGAGAGTTTTAAGGTATTTCTACCTTCTAAGTTCAATGAACTTTCAGACGAAGAAATAGCTCTGTTCTCAGGGTATTTTTTGAAAGTTTCTGAAGCATCAGGACAACCAAAAATTGAATTTCTTCCACCCGCTGAAGAAAAGGTAAATATAAAATTTGATAAATAAGAAAAAAAAAGAAAATATAGGTAATTTTAATGTTGTTTAATAGCGATATGAAGTAGTTTCATCCACCGAGAAGAAAGTGAAGCGGTTCAACCTTATGGCTCGCAAAATAGAATTTAGGATCAGTCCTATCCCCAAAGGAGCAGAGCCGACAACATGGGTAAGAAATGCTGTTGAAGAAGCTCTTAAATTTGCTTTTCAGGGTGTGGGAGCTATGGATAAGGTTGGAGTGACGTTTGATGGAAAAGGATTTTCCAAGGAGAGAGGAAGTGGATGGATGAATTTTAAGAACGCATCAGAATTTAAAATTGAAGATTTATGGGAAATGATGCTTAAAATTTTTCAAAGTAACTCAGAAGGATTCTGCACAGATACTTTTGAATTAACAGTTACTTCCGTAAAATTACCGACAGGTAGAGGGGATCCTCGCCGTTCAATATCATACTACAATTCATATGATAAAGAATGTCTTAAAAGACGAGGAATCATAACCATCAAAAACAATGATAACTTGTGCTTACCTCGAGCCCTAGTAGTAGCAGTAGCATATGCGGACAAATCTTCAGATGCCAACAAACTACGAAATGATGTGGGAAAACAACAAAAAATAAGAGCGGAGCTATTGATTAGTAATGCTAATATTGTTGTACCATTGGATGGTTGTGGCTTGGAAGAATTAAAAGAATTCCAAAGATATCTGAAAGATTATATAATTACGGTTTATGAATATGCAACGAAAGGAAGAACAGTAATATTCGAAGGCAAAACAACAGATGAATCAAACAAAAAAAGAATAAATTTGCTTCATTACAAAAATCATTTCAATGTAATAGTTTCGTTAACGGCAGCGTTCTGTTGCAGTTACTATTGCGAGGCATGCCATAAACCGTATGAAAATAAAAAAGTACACAGATGTATTAAATCTTGTCCACAATGTGAAAAAACACCAGCTTGTAAGACTACTGCTAACGAGATTCTTTGTAGAGAATGTAATCGTTATTTCCGAGGTAAAATATGTTTCGACAATCACAAATCTTCAAGTTCAGGACAACCAGCTATGTGTGATGAAGTCAAAAGATGTGTAAATTGCCTTAAAACTACGGGTAAAAAAGATCATGTGTGTGGGGAATACTTTTGTCATACGTGTAAGATATACGTACCGCAAAATCACCAATGCTTTATGATGCCAAATACGAGTTACCCAAATTTTGAAAAATGTCTTTATATTTTCTACGACTTCGAGAGCCGACAAGAAAAAGAATCTGATGACTCTTCGTACAAAATACATACGCCAAATTTATGTGTTTTCCAGAAAAGATGCAGCTTATGTATTGACATAGATAATCTGCATTTTTGTCAGCAGTGCAGTTATAGAAATCATATAGAAACCAAAGATGTGGTGCCTAACTTTTTGAACTATATTTTAAAGATTCGCCAAGTGTTCAAAACAGTTATTGTAATTGCTCACAACGGGCAGGCATATGATCACCAATTCATATTGAATTATATTTTGGAAAAAACAAGCCTGAAGCCACAGTTGATCATGCGTGGAACAAAAATAATTTTGATGCAAGTTGGAAATGTAAAATTTATAGATTCCCTCAATTATTTTCCAATGGCATTATCGAAATTACCAAAGGCTTTTGATTTATCGTCAACGTTGAAGAAAGGTTATTTTCCTCATTTTTTCAATACTTCGGAAAATGCTACATACCAAGGAAAATTACCTCATTACAAATATTACGGTCCTGATTCGATGAAAGCAGCTGAACGTGAAAATTTCTTTAAATGGTATGAACAAAATAAAGATAATAACTTTGTGATGGAGCGTGAACTTGTGGACTACTGCGTCAGTGATGTTAAAATTTTAACCGACACTTGTTTGAAATTCAGAAGTTTGTTTCTTCTTCAATGTAATGTTGAACCATTTTTAGAGTCTACTACGATTGCATCTGCATGCAATCTTGTTTTTCGACGAAACTTCCTCCTAGAAAACACTATTGGAATAATACCTAAGAACGGTTACAGAAACGTGGACAATCAATCGAAGAAGGCAATAAAGTGGTTAATCTGGGAGACTAAAAAAAGAAATATAAATATAAAACATTCGTTCAATGGTCGAGAAGTAGTTGTAGCCGGAGTCAAAGTTGATGGATTTTGTGAGGAAACCAAACAAATATTCGAATTTCATGGGTGTTATTATCATGGTCATCCTGAATGTCAAAAGTATAATAGGAATGATCCTCTGACTATTGACAAATTTGACACTTTAAATCGAAGGTTTGAAAGGACTTTGGCAAAAACGGCTCGTTTAAGGTCATTTAAGTATGATGTCATCGAAGAATGGGAATGCCATTTTACAAAAAAGTTATCTCTCTTCAAAGACACGGAACTTGAATTTATAAACACACATAATATCGTTGAACAATCTCCGCTTGATCCTCGCGACGCTTTTTACGGTGGACGAACAGGTAACACATATAACTACTACCAATGTAAGGAAGGAGAAAAAATAAAATATATTGATGTGTGTTCCTTATATCCCTATGTATGTAAATATGGAAAATTTCCCATCGGACACCCCAAAGTTCACACAGATTCTGCCATATGTTCAAGTTTAAATCTCGAAAACATCAGTGGTTTAATCAAGTGTAATATATTGCCTCCGGAACAACTATTTCATCCTGTTCTTCCAATAAAACAAAATAACAAACTGATGTTTACTTTGTGCAGATCTTGCAGCGATAAGGCTTCACGCAGTGTTGATATTTGTACTCATTCGGATAATGAACGAGCTTTATCTGGAACATGGGTCACTGAAGAAGTTGTTAAAGCAACTAAAAAAGGCTATACAATTCTGGCAATCTTCGAAATATGGGAATATGATGTCATACAGTATGATAAAAATGAAAATACAAGAGGCTTATTTGACGCTATGATGGATAAATTTTTGAAAATTAAACAAGAAGCGTCGGGCTGGCCTGCAGCTTGTGTAACGGAAGAAGATAAGATCAACTATATTTCAAATTTTCATAAAAACGAAAATATTGAGCTAGATTATTCCGAAATAGTGAAAAATGAGGGCAAAAGATCTTTGGCTAAACTTATACTCAATTCATTTTGGGGTAAATTTGGTCAAAGAGAAAACCAACCCAAAACATCGATAATAAATAATCCTGCTGAATTGTTTGAATTAATAACAAATCCTTCCATGAATGTGTGTTCAATATTTCCTGTCAATGAAACAAATTTGATAGTCAATTATCAGTGTAAAGAAGAATCCGCAAAGCTGCTGAACACAGCTAATGTCTGCATAGCCGCATATACAACTACACAAGCGCGTTTAAAACTCTACGAATATTTGGAGGCTTTAGATAAGCGAGTGTTGTACTATGATACAGATTCCGTAATATACGTAAGCAGAGAAGGGGAAAGTGATAATGAAACTGGTAACATGATTGGAGATATGACTGACGAGCTGGAATGCTTCGGCGAAGGGAGTTTCATAACTGAATTTGTAAGCGGAGGACCAAAGAATTATGCCTACAAAGTGTTAAGTGGAAAAAACAACACAGAAGAAGTTATTTGCAAGGTAAAGGGAATATGTTTGAATTACTCGGCATCAAAAAAAATTAATTTTGAAACAATCAAAGAAGCAGTTCTTAACTCTGATGGCAATAATCACATTCAGATTATTTCTGACAATATTTGCAGAACAAAAGATCATCAAGTGATAACAAAGACACAATGTAAAACCTATACACCCAGATCGGAAAAACGTCACTTTCTCTCTAACCATAGCTCCCTACCCTTTGGATTTTATCGTCAAAATAGCTCTACAGTATTCTTACCCTCTTAGATTTAAAATTTGTGAGATTCTGGACTTGCTGTCAAAATGTTGTTACGAAATTGAATTGAATATTAAATTAAAAAAAAACTAAAAAACATTGTTTATGTGTACCTATATTTATTTGGAATAATAACATGCTAAGTGTTGGTTTCAACAAAATCATTGAGTTCATGTAAAAGATTTATACATAGTTAGATAAAATGTTATTTTATGAAATTACTTTTGCTTAGGAAAATTAATGAACTTGTGTAAGAGGTATACATTTTGAAGGGCGCAGCATTTTTCATGGTTCTGGCATTTCATTTCATAGGGATAAGTATTTCTAAGCTCCCTTAAATTGGGGCAGTTGAAAATATCTTCTAAGTTGATGACTTCTATATTTTCATTGAGTAGTAATTCTCTGAGCCATTGTGCTTTCCCAGTTCCTTTAACATAAACAACTCCATTTTGAATTTTGTTTCGAAGAAATTTCTTTATTTGAGGAAAACTTGTAAATCCATCTTTCCATGTTAAACCGTGATGATTCTTAAATAACCATCGAGTTTGTTTTCTAAGAGATTTTGATAGAAGACTCAAATCGAAAGGAGGAGAAACAATAAAGTGATGGTGATGCCCAGCATGATATACAGCTACTTCTTTCACAATGAAGCCACTATTAAATCCTCCATACCCTTGAAAATCCGCAATATAAGTATTCATTTTTAAAATGTGTGTATGACTTTTGAATCCACTTTCCTACTGATTAGTTTACATGTCATGACAGTCAATTTAAGTAAGTTTGTTTACTTCTCCAGTAACGGGATTATATTCTATAACTCTATCATGAAGAATAAGGCAGTACATAGTTGTTGAAGCTGGTACTGCGACTGATGTTTTAAGTTCAATTTTCACATCCACAGGTCCGGATTTAATTGATTCATTTTGACGGGAACAATCAATTACTATGATTGGTGCGATATTCTTAAAGTCTTGCAATGATAAAAGCGGTTGTGATTGTTTCTGATAATATGATTCTTGAAATGTACAGTACATTTCGTACAGAATAGCATATCGGTCTATCGGTGTATATCTTAGATTCAAATCTTCCCTAGGGTAGGATTCAGAGTTTAAATGCAATTTAACATTACTCACATTGCAGTGATCAAATTTACTTGCATCTTTATCCTTTTGATTTTTTCTATTGGTTTGTAGAGCAATAATAACATATCTCGGTTTCTCAAGTTGAGTTGAAGTCTTAACTGTCCATACATGATCAGTGTTGGTAGGTAGTGTTGGATATTCATACATTTCCCAATTTCGAAAGTGAATTTGAATCGGTTTTGATTGTATTTGTTTCAATAATGTGAGCTTATTGGAATCGGACAGTGTGATATGTGGAACTCTCCATTGCAATTTAAAAATTGATAGTTTTATTTCCTCGTTTTCTGTAGTATAGTAAGCATTTTCATTAGATCGAGTACGAATTAAAATCAACTCATGTCTAGCATTTGGTATGATCTTTTTATAGTCTTCGGCAAAACCCAATAGAAATTTCAGAGGTATACAAAAATTAAAAGTTCCCGCTGAAGGTGAAATGGTGGAGTTTCCAGTCCATGAAGCATTTTCTAACCTTTTACTTTCATTTTCCGTTAAAGATATATAATTTTTCAATGATGATGTAATGCCCACATTCTTATTGCTCTCAATTTCCATGCCATTTAGTTCATAATGTATTTCTTCAAAAAGAAATGCCATAGCATTATTAGATAGTTTTGCTGTAGATGATAACGCTCCATCTTGTTTAATTAGGCCTCCTTCTATATAAATGTAGCTTTCACAGGGTAAAATGCACAAGTCCTGTTGCTGTATGGCAATACGTATTTCATCACTTTGATTAAAAGATTGAAGAAATGGAGAATAACTATGATACTCAAACTTAGTTATACTATTATCATAGCTGGGTCCATGGGTAATATTTAAAATTTCGTTCATATTGTATTTGTTTGAACTTTGTTTACGTCAGTTTAAACCCTAATTGAAGTAGATAGGTTTTGTTTTCAACTGATAGCTTTGGTCTTGTCAGGTTTGTTGTTCTAGCAACACTGACTGAACAATTATCTTTGGTGTATGTTATATTATTATAAATTAACATTATTGAGGTTTCGGGGTTAAATGTAATCTTACTGTTATACGTTCTCCTCTAAAATTTATCAAATCTCCGTCTTGATCTACGATCTTTAATGAAAGAGTACTTATTCGATTGACATTCACTGGTAAATAGATAACATTTCTTGGGACTTCTATAATTTTATAGCCTGCTCCAGTTTCTGGCGAAAATTCATGTATAGTATGAACATGAGTATTATTTAAATAAGAACCAGCAATGATATTACACTCAATTCGTATCACATTAACCTTGTTTATATCAACAGGTAAATCTGACAAGTGTATCTCGTTAGGGGCCAGAACGCATTCACTGAATCCCAGTAATTTTCCAACTGTTCTATTCCTATTGAAATGTATTTTCTCGTTACTTTCGATTGCAATTACCATTGTGTTATTATTTGGTTTTATTTTGACATCAGCAACAGAATTTCGTGCTAATAATTCTTCGGAAATGAATGTGGCAATGTCTTCAATTTCATACGATCCTATAGGAATTTCAATTTCATGTTCTCCCACATGAAACAAATTATTACGTTCATCAACATTAGGTATAGATTTGTACGTTTGAAAATCAATTAATCCGCAAACGTAATCTTGGTCCAAGTTGAGAGGTGGAAAATACTCTGCTGATAGATGGGAAGTTCTCCCGCTTAATGTAAGTGTCAACGACATGGAGACAAAAATCACAATGAAATTGTTTGTTTATAAAAGTCTTTATTTATTGAAAATTACAATTACTTAAAAATCTTAAACATAAATGACCACAATTAAAAGACCCATATCCCTGATATTTAGTATAATTATAATTTATTTTTTTACCTAGATAATTAATTATTTCTATAGGAGGTTGAAGATTTCCAAAGCTATCAAAATATTCAATTTGACTGCCTTTTTTATTATATGCTACCCAATGTGTTCCAGGACCATTTGAGGAATCAAGATTTACAATTCCACATTCGTTTTTCATAGGTTTAGACCTTGGCAGATTATCACGCATGAAAACTCCTCGAAAATGAGGAATTGATTTATCTGCAAAATTTCTCAAATCTATTTCAGTCAATGCACGACTAGGTAGCGATTTTAGAAGTTTTTTGTCTGAGGATTTAAGTAAAGTCCAAGTCCTTTTCGATATGGTTTAAGGTGTAAGCCATTCCCGACAGCAATTGACTCCATTTTTTCATTATGACGTTTTTTCTCATCAAGATTTTTTTTAGCAATACTTATATCATTCACAGCTTTGGCTACACCTGCAGCGCCACCCGTTAGGGCTCCAAGAGCAGAAAGTCCAGCAAATAGAGGAACGAGGAAAGGGATAACTCCGCCAATTTTTGGAACTGAGATTACTCTGGGTGTCTTGATGTTATTGCTGACTTTTTTAAACGATTTCTTAGCTGCTGATATTGCTATTTCAATTGCATTTTCCAGGTTAAAAGGTTTTTTACGCTTGAGATTATTTCCAATTAATTTAATTATTTTTCTAAAGGAAAGTTGTGTGGTCTTGGAATTTGTTTTTGATTTATTTCCATGGTTTTGATTTTTTAAAAAGCTTATTTTTTGCTTTTGATCTCGGTTCTTAGAATTTTTATATTTAGATTGAGAGCACCCCATACCTAATTTTACTTTTGTCTTCATAAGATTAGTAACCAAAAGTGCACTTGCTCGCTCAGCTATACTAGCGTCTTTGGATTTAACTCGCTGCCAAGCTTTTTCAGATAAAATTGTATCAGCTTTGTGTCGATCAGATGTAGTTTTTAATTTGGAATATGATATATCGTGCTCTTTGCACGCTTTATCAAGTAAATTAATTCCTGGATCCCCACGGTTTAGACGCTCTTGTAGTTTAGTTCCAGGTCCGCAGTATTGGTAACCAGGTAGGTGTAGTTCGAAAGGAAGTTTGTTTATTGCATTGTTTAATAAACCTTCTCCTTTGACTTTCGAAAATTGACTGCTTGAATTATTGTAATTATCTATCATTTTATATGATTACCTTTGCACTTAAATGGTTAGAAACGATATGAGGGTATTCAAATATAAGCTTTGAATTTATAGGAAATAATTTAGTTTTTGTCATTATGCGATTCATTAAACAACAAAATCAGTTGCCGGTAAAAAATTTAGATTTAATTAAAAATATCAAAATAAAAAAGCACGGAAAACTATTTCCAGATAGTATAAGAGGTTTAATAACTGGGCCCTCAAACTGCGGAAAAACAAATACCATGATGAGCATGTTACTTCATCCTGAGGGATTGAAGTTTGAAAATATCTATGTATATTCAAAATCTCTGCATCAACCAAAGTACGAGTTCTTGGAAAATGCCATAAGACCAATAAAAAATATGGGGTATTTTACTTTTTCTAACAACAGTGATGTTATCCCAACTGAAATGAGTAAACCAAATTCTATATTTATCTTTGATGATATTGCTTGTGAAAAACAAGATACCATCCGTACGTATTTTAGTATGGGAAGACATCATCTAATAGATAGCTTTTATTTATGCCAAACGTATACAAAAATACCCAAACACTTAATTCGAGATAATGCGAATTTTCTCATTGTATTCAAACAGGACGAAACGAATTTAAAGCACATTTATAACGATCATGTTAATTCGGATATGACTTTTAAGACATTTCAAAAGGTATGTTCAGAATGCTGGAACACAAGTTATGGTTTTATGGTAATTGATAAGGACAGCCCTTTGAATGAAGTCCGTTATAGAAAAGGCTTTGACTGCTTTCTTGTGTTATAAAACACAACACTTTTTGTATGTGAACATCATATGCGTGGTAATGCTCTAAGTGAGCAGTACAGAGCAGTACAGAGCAGTAGTTTGATCAGAATAAACCAGTTAAAAAGTGCTTCGAACCAGTTCGACAGGCAGTATTAGAGTACAGAGCAGTATTTTCATCAGAATAAACCAGTTTAAAAGTGCTTCGAACCAGTTCGACAGGCAGTATTATCAGTTTAAGGCAGTAACCCAAATCTAAAATTCAGTTTTCAATACAAAACCACTTGTAAAAAAAAAAAAAAAAAAACAGTATGATGAATATAGATGTCAAGCTAACAAAGGAGCTGATAAAAACCACGAATGCATTACGAAAAAAATACAAAGCTCTTAAGTTAGGCAGGGAAGCTTATGAAACCCAAATTGAGGAAAATCTTAAGCCCCTTACAAAGCCACTTAACGAGTTAGTAAGCAAATCAAACATTAAACAAGAAGAACAGTATCAAAATTACCACTTGGGAAGTCTTAACTTCGACCAACAACCAAAACTAGAAAATGATTTTGAGACTCCCATCAAGAAAAAATATGCTAAAGATGATTTTAGGACTCCCAGTGCGTCAACTTTTAATGAGAACAATTCACTTATCTTATCTTCTGATAATAATACACCCAAAAGAACAAAAAAAAACAAAAAATCTAGCCAAAACCTTGTAAAACGAATGTCACAAGAAGAATTTAGTAAGACACCTCAGAAATATGTAAATTTATTTCTGAATAATTCGGCGACCCTTGATAAAACGTATGGTATACATTTGAAAAACGAAAAGTGGTACATCGGTAATGCAGAATTCAAAATTCTCGGGGAAGATATAGAGATTAATAATAAGATCTTTGAAGGTACAAATGGATTATATGAGCTTATATTTAAAAAGAATCCAGATAAAAACATTTACACTAAAGAAGATTTAAAGAATTACAGAACGATATTATATGACACTAATGCACATAGAGTTGGTCATGATTCACAAAAACAAATACATGGCAATCGTGGTAACAAATATAAATATATAATAAGTAAATTATTAGGATTGACTTCAAATAATTCTAATGACTTATCAACATCTCCATCATTATTACAATCATTATCGCAAAAACCTGTAGTTTCAGGGACAGGAATAATGGAATTATCAAAAATGAAAAAAGACTATATATTTTGGGATGATCCCAATGAGCTTGTAGATCGTTTGCGACTTCTAATTGCTTCACAACAAGCAGGACATAACAATCACTCTAATGAAATTGTTTCAATAATAGAAGAACTCAAAGAAGCCGACATAATCGAATAAAAAAAAAACAAATGACTGTCGATAAATTTGGTCGTTTTTCCAATAGGGCCCCACACAGAGGACCGAGAGGTGAGCGAGGAGAACAAGGAACACCTGGTCCACAGGGAGAACAAGGATTGCCTGGACCACCAGGTGAAGGGTTTCTCAAAACAGAAGGTGGTGATTTCGACATAAACTGGAAACGATTAAAAAACATTCAACTACCCAATGACGATGGAGACGCTGCAACCAAATACTATGTTGATCAACAAATAAGTCAATTTAGTCATCACTTTCAAAATGAAATTGATAAAATCATAAAATCTTAAAAATTTAATGTTTAGTCTGTGAGGAGATATCACCGAATCAGGTCATTAACACTATGTCTAACATTAACTGTAATTTAATTGTTGATGAAGTTATAAAATTTCTTAAAGCTTACCGAGAAATAATTCTTGATGAACATCATGAGGAACTTCTGAACATTATAATATTCTTGAAAAAATTTGATAATGTAACTTCTAAGACTTCTGATCATGGTTGTCATTTTCTTAATTGCCCTTGGTCTTCAAACTTATGTAAAGAAGGACCAGATACATGTGCATGTTATATGGTTGAAAATAAAGCGATAAGAATAGAAAAATTAATGGCTTTGTATAAAAGGTTGAAATAATATGTATTTTTTTAATTTATTAAAATTCTCAGAAAAATTAATTATTTTTTATAAAATTGAAACGAATAAACATACATAATAGAACAAATTCTTTGTCGTTTTTTATCATTCCATAAAAAGATGAGTAAAAGAGAGGTTGTCGAAGAACTCCATAAGGCTACACGAAGGTATTTTCCAAAGAGGCGTGTCGTTATCAAGGGCCTAGATGATTTATGGCAAGCTGATCTTGTCGAAATGGGACCGTACTCATCAGAAAATGAAAACTACCGATATCTTCTCACAGTTATTGACACATTCTCTAAATTTGCATGGACGGCTCCTATACAAAATAAAACTGGAGCATCAGTTACTCAAGCCTTGCAAAATATATTCAATAAAGGTCGTTGGCCTAAGAATTTACAAACAGATGATGGAAAAGAATTTTTCAATAAGACATTTCAAACTCTAATGCAAAAATATCATATCAACCATTACTCAACATTTACTCCTCTGAAAGCATCGATAGTGAACGATTTAACCGCACATTGAAAACTCTTATGTGGAAAGAATTCAGTTTCAAAGGAACATATAAATGGGTTGATATAATAGGGTTGCTGACTAAAACTTACAATGATTCAAAACATCGTACAATAAAAATGAAACCATCTGAAGTAAATGCCTCAAATGAAAAACAATTACTCTCTAAGATATATAATCACATCAAAATTCATGTTACTCCTAAGTTCAAGGTAGGAGACTTAGTCAGAATTAGTAAATACAAACATGTTTTTGATAAAGGGTACACTCCAAATTGGACAACTGAAATCTTTAAAATAATTCAAGTAAAGCGCACAAATCCTGTTACATACGTGCTAGAAGACTATCAAGGGCATCCAATTAAAGGAGGATTCTATGAACTAGAGTTACAAAAAACAAAGTTTCCCGATACCTATCTCATTGAAAAAGTGCTTAAAAAGAAAAAGAATAAAATGTTTGTAAAATGGCTCGGTTTTCCATCTGATCACAACTCTTGGATACCTATTAAAAAAAAATAATATTAATAAATAATACAATTTCTAAAAGTTATAGCCTGCTTTTTTTTTCAAATTTACAATGGGTTAGTAAGAAGATGAGGAGAATTAGAATTTTCATCTTTGTATGAAGGATTGAAGTAAATTTCAATCCAGTTCACTTTCGTGATTCGTTGAAAAAACATGTCTTGCTTAAACATGAATTCGGTAATTGACGAGCTTCAATCATTTTTAAAAATAAACCGGCATATTGTACATGAAGAACATTTTGCTGAATCCATGGAGAATATTTATTTCATAAAGAGATTTGGAAAAGGCTATTGCTCAAATTCCTCCAAAAGATTTCATTATCCGAGCTGCCCTACAAATGCAAACAATTTATCAAATGAGCTTGAAGAAAAATCACATACCTGTGCTTGTTATGAAATTAGATTTCGACTTCGTAAAATTAAGAAAATAGTGAATTTTTATAAATCCATTTTAAATGAATAAACTATTGAAAAAAAAATACTGTTGCGTTTTAATCATTCATTAAAAAAAAAACAAGAAGATTCAAAGAGATGTTATCGATGAAAAAAAAACACAAGTGCTTTCGAAGAAACTAAACAAGAGCTTGATGATTTATGGTAGCCGGATCAACTCCCCAAAAAAAAAAAATTAATCAAAATGTCTCCTTCTTACCAAAAAGAAAAAAACACAACCAATATTTGGGAAAACAGAGAAAATAAAAACATTTTTTTTTAATTTATTTTATTTTATTTTTTTTTGTAAAGTTTACAATACAATTTTCATCCGTTTTTGCCCATACGGATATTTGCTAAGGTCTGCTTCGTCTTCTTCGTCTTCGCTGTCTTCACTTCTTTCTCTTTTAGTAGTTGGCTCAGTGAACGTTATGGAGTATGCCCCGAAAGGCACAGGTGGAGGTTGTTTAACTGTCATGTTATACCCTATCAGTTTAGCCAGGTCTTTCTCGGTTAAAGTTGAAAATCTGTTAGGAAGGAAGCACTTAAACTCTTCCAACTCCACCAGAATTTTTTCGCCATATCTGGTGGAGACCTTTGTTGCTCTGGATATGTTATAGGGGTCCTCGTTGAGGTCCCTTAGAGGAACCACCGGCTTCTCTTTGGTGATCCCGTTTATTTTTTTCAAAAAACTCATGTTTTCAGATATGTGTGCAATCGTAGAATACTTGAATACTACTACTTCAAATTCAAAAACCTACCCTGCTTTTTATATGAATAATTTTCTTCAAACATGTGACAAAATAAAATTATTACATGCATTACTAATAAAACTGTTTTTCCTTCATTCAGCGCCATTAAAACTGTTGCAGTCCTTAAAAAAATATTAGAACAAATCTAATCATATCGATTCATGATCGACATATTTTTAAAAAAAACATTAAAATGCTTGCAATCCTACTTTGTCATTTTATGATTTCATGGCAATCAAACAAAATCAACATTATGTCTTAAGTTATTGCCACCATACAAATATCTCATAACAAATCCCCCTAAAAAAATATTAGAACAAAACTAATCATGTCGACTCATGATTCAGGGCAGCGAGTGGCTAGGGCTAATGTGTAATTGAATTTTAAGTGTTCTTTGTTTATAGTTTACTTTAGAAGATCAAAACTCATTCTCATTCGAGAGAAACGCACTCCCCATCCCCCATTTCTTTTTTTTTAACAGTCGATCGTTATGACAATAGCTATGGTGACGACGACGATGACCATGACGATCATGACGACGACAACCACCACCACGGCACATGCTGTACCGCACAACCATACCACATAAACGACGACGACGACGACGACGCGACCGTCCGACCGACACGGCAGCAACCACCACCAAACACATTACACACACCCCACCACAATCATCACGATCCATCCACAGCACATTCTCCAAATATCCAAAACTACTTCACACACATCTTCTTTAAACTCCCTCCCGACCGACCGACCGACCCGACCAACCGACCGACGGCAGCAACCACCACAATCATCACGATCCATCCAACGCACATTCTCCAAATATCCAGAGAGGCCGCACCGCCGCCTCTTCCTCACTTCTATTCAAATCCAATAAAACATTTACGATCCTCAACATCACAAACCAACCCTTCATCATCATCACTTACGCATGCAGCGCCAAGGCGTGCGCCAAACAATACATCAAACACAATACCGCACCAATTAAAAACACATTAAAAACTATTCAAAACAAAAGCCATTAAAAAAGCCATACAAAAAATTCCCATGCTGAACTGCCTCACATTCTACTGATATAACTTTAAGCAAATATCTTTCTAACACAGTGGAAGTATAATTTAACATTTTCTTCATTTTGTCTTTTACAGATTGTCGAGATGCTACAATTATGTGGTCACTTCATGGGTACTATATTCCGAGCCAGAAATGTGTGCGAAAAGACAGATTTGGAAAGAAAAGCACCACTAAGTATACGATCAAGGACTCACAGGAATCATTTCTTTACATTGGGCGAAATACACAGGTGGTTGAAGAACATATCGGATTTTTGAACCAGAGATCAGAAAGTGTTCAGCCCTTCATATATGTCCTTGGAGAAGATGTATTGAACTTTCAAGAGATATACGTCTACTTTGACGGTGTTAAATTTCCAATGGTATCATTTTCTAGAGCAGTAGACATTTGCTTCAAAATATTTTTTTTATTCAATTTAAAGTTTCCTACTGCATCCTCTAGTTTTTGGAATTTTATTGAATCCTTGTATTTTAGAAATAAGAAAAATCAATGTTCAAAAACTCATATATTGCTTAACGCAATAAAACCAATAAATGTATGTGACTAAAAATTTGTATTTTACTTTCATATTTTCAGAAAAGAAAACGTATTGGACGTTGCTATAAGAAATTCACTTGGATATATTTCAGAAAACGTATTAGACTTTTCTCGAAAAATTAATTGGCTGTATAATAAAAAACCTATTGGACGTTGCTATATATGGCCGTATACAAGAAAACGTATTGGACGTTTCTATAGTAAAGGAAAGCAATTTTGCAAATTTAAGAAATTATTTAATTGGCTCAACAAATAATTTTGCTTGAGTCAAACAAATAATTTATTGGCTCAAGAAACAAATATATCCAAATCAATAAACTATTTAATTGGCTCAACAAATAGTTTTGCTTGAGTCAAACAAATAATTTATTGACTCAAGAAACAAATATTTCCAAATCAATAAACTATTTATTTGGCTCAACAAATAATTTTGCTTGAGTCAAACAAATAATTTATTGGCTCAAACAACAAATATTTCCAAGTCAATAAACTATTTAATTGGCTCAACAAATAATTTTGCTTGAGTCAAACAAATAATTAATTGGCTCAAACAACAAATATTTCCAAATCAATAAACTATTTAATTGGCTCAACAAATAATTTTGCTTGAGTCAAAGAAATAATTTATTGGCTCAAAAAACAAATATTTCCAAATCATTAAACTACTTTACTCGCTCAGCAAACAGGTTTATTGGCTCAACAAACAAGGTTGCTTGAGTCACTGAAATATTTTATTGGCCCAACAAACAAAGGTAAATACATTTATAAACTGGATCAATAAACTTTTGTTTGAGCCAATCTGCGTTTATTGAGCCAATAGACAGCCTTTCTTGGCCCAATAAACCTGTTTGTTGGACAAATATTGATTAACTTTTTTATTGGCCCAATAAATTTTTTTATTGTATTTACGTACCTATTTGGTTCAGTGCAATCGCTACTTCTAAACCATTGCTAATGCAGGACGCTATGAAGAAAGCAAACACCAGGTGGAACATCATCACCACGTGTCAGGTCACAAGAAACATCTGGCCTACACTAGATTTAAAGCGATCAAGGTGCTTGGTCTCTCTAAGCAGATCGCATATTGGCTCGATAATAGGTGTCATAACCGAGCACTGTCTAATAGGAAAGCACGCCACGTGGCTAGGCGTATTCTCAAATGACTTTTGCAGAAGCTGTATGGACGAGGAAGAGGAGGAAACAGTTCTTCACCTTCTCCCTTTGATTAGAAATGAAAATTATATACTGATCGATCGGAAATAACACAGAGAATTTTTTTTGAGAAAAAAAAAGTGTAATTACGCATTTATTTTTCTCTAAAAATGTATTTTTCTATTTTCCGGACGGAAATTCATTTTCCTGAACAGCTGATACTTTTATGTTCAAAAGTGAAACGAATCGTTCCAATGATATTGTGTTTCAATTTCACTCAATTCCAATGACAGATCTCTGTCAGTAAACATTTTTCGGTGGATTTCAATCAGGAAATTTTTTCAATGACAGACAATTTAATGATAGCTATAAACGACCTGTCAAAAAAATTCCAAGGTTTGTTTTCAATGATGAAAACCAATGATAGCTATAACTGGCGCCTAACGATCTAAACGATCTAAGTCATATTAGCATAATCAGCTTCTCACGTTTCGCAAGGCACTCAAACCTGTTTCATTGAGCTTGGAGGAAAGCCTCAAAATTCATGTGGTACCAGAATGGGCCATTAAACTGGCCCAATTGTGTTATATAAAGTCCAGCTCACACAACAACTGAATCCAGCTGACCATTCAAAACGTCGAAGATACGTCGAATGGGTGCTTGAATAACAGGCGCAGGCGGTGGACGTAGATTTTTCGACCAAAATTTTCTTCAGCGACGAAGCACATTTCTCACCCGGTGAGTATGTAAATAAACAAAACTGTCGTATTAGGGGTTCTGAGAATCATCAAGTAATTGAAGAGAGACCATTACATCCACACTGCTTGAAGCGCTCTTTGGTCCGGAGGTGTGATTGGACCTTACTTCTTCGAAACGAAAACGATGGAACCACTGTCACCGTCAATTCGGAGCGTTATGGTCATATGATAACCGACTTTTTTTTGCCTGCTATTGAAGAATACGACTTGAAGAATATGTGGTTTCAACAAGACGGTGCACATACCACACAAATCGAGCAAATATGGTTTTATTGCAAGAGACTTTTCCTGGCTGCGTGATTTCTAGTCCTCGTCGTCGTAGCGATATCAACTGGCCACCAAGATCATACGTTTTGACACCGCTGGACTTTTTTTTGTGAGGCTACGCAAAAGACCGTTTTTATGCAGATAAACCTATAACTCTTGAGTACTTAGAAACCAAAATTCATCGAGTTATGGCTGAGATACCGGCCAATATGTGTCAAAAAGTAGTCGAATATTATTTCAAACAAAAAATGGAATATCATGAAAAAGATTATTTTATAAGTGTTTTATTTACGTTTACTTTTGAAACCGCAAAATGGATAACCCTGTGTTTTAACATACTTCGATTATTATTACATTATTTATCAATCTACCTACATATATATCTATCTACCTACCTATCTATCTATCTATCTATCTATCTATCTATCTATCTATCTATCTATCTATCTATCTATCTATCTATCTATCTATCTATCTATCTATCTATCTATCTATCTATCTATCTATCTATCTATCTATCTATCTATCTATCTATCTATCTATCTATCTATCTATCTATCTATCTATCTATCTATCTATCTATCTATCTATCTATCTATCTATCTATCTATCTATCTATCTATCTATCTATCTATCTATCTATCTATCTATCTATCTATCTATCTATTTATCTATCTATCTATCTATCTATCTATCTATCTATCTATCTATCTATCTATCTATCTATCTATCTATCTATCTATCTATCTATCTTTCTATCTATCTATCTATCTATCTTTTTAAGTATTATTTGTGTAGGTTTTTATTAATTTTTTAATTTTTTAAGAATGATTTGAATATTTATTTATCGTAATTCCAACAATAAACATTTTTTACACAAAGAATAAAACTTAGAAGTAATATTTTACGGCACTTACGTTAAAAATGACGACAATAATAGAACTAATTTTGTCAGTGTTGGAAATTAAGAATAATTTCATATACATTTTTTAATCACCATGTGACTATAATTGCAGCAATGGCGGATCCAGGAGGCGGGGGGGGGGGGGGTCTTAGGGGTCTACTTTTGGATGTGAATTTGCTTTGGATGCTCTAGAACTGAGATTTAGACACAACTTTCAATAATAAAAATGTCCAAAAACACCAAAAGTGACACTTTTGTTAAACTAATGGCTATTTGAAAAACATAGTGAACGTTTCATATCTATTGATAAAAAAGCTTTGAATCTCTTGAGATTTAAAATAAAAGAGATTGTGAAACGTGTATTTTGTGAGTGCCACACAAAAGTTTCTTCACAACTTATTTGTTTACCTTAATTTGTTTTTATTTAATTTTTAGAAAAATGTATGTACTTTAATGCACCTATTTCCTTAAATTCTAGAACCAAACATTTTTCTCTCTACAATTTTTAAGTTTTGTTGACTCCTTAAAGATAAAAATATTTTCTAGCATCTACGAGTAAGCAGACTGATAACGATATTAATAATAGACTCCCGAAAATTGAGTTCGAAAAAACTACGTCAAAAATAACCCGAAAATTCTTCATGTCAGAACCTCTCTCATTTTCTGGGTTATGGAATTTTTGTAGCGTTCTTCGCATTAATAGAAATGGAAACAAGGAAAGCTATGTTTCAAAACAATTTCTTACATAATCTGCGTGAAATGCACCAAAAACCCTCTAAACTATGTGCTTTAGGTTCCTTTACAGAACATTAAAATACATTTTTAAGCGGTGAGTAAAAACTCGTCTATATGTTAAGTGTGTCACCAAACCCCCCGCCCCCCTTATTAAAAGTCTGGATCCGCTCTTGAATCGCAGTAGTTTGTTTTCATTTAAGTATAAAGATATTATGTCAATTAATAGGGCAAAATAATGTCTTCATTAAAATGTTCCATGTTTGTATTTTTTGACAATTAAAGTAATTATATTGTAGGTATTGTATATCACTTGTTATCAAGCCTTTAACATTGCATGTGTCATTAAATAATTCTTACTAAATTTTATTGTACCTACGAACAACGTAACGTATATTATGTATGAAGTATTAATATTGACATTACCTTGATTGCGTTTTATACCATTTCGACCAATATTAGGTTATAATGGCCATAATTACAATAAATTCCATTTCAGTGGACATAAATGTAGATATGCACATGTATGTGTGTACTTTAATTCTCCTTTTATATTACTAACATAAAACTATGTGCATGTATGTATATTTCTATTTATATATTTGGATAGTTATGCATGCAGCCATTACAGTAATTTATTATCAATCTGAATTAATGAACCAAATTCAAAATCATCATAATTATATCTATCTATCTATCGGTACTTTATATGATACATGAGTACATGTACATTACATAGATATTATGTATATAATATCTAATGATAGTAAAATATTTTTCTATATAAATATTTACATACAAACATATGTATAGTTTCATTTTAAACACCTACGAGTGTAGAGACAAAATCATTGATGATATAATAATGTCAAATGTATGCCTTTACCTCTGCCTTGTTTAGCCTTACCCACATTCAAATTAAACTCATTACAAAAGTTCAAAACTGATGTACAGAGGTAGGTCCTTACATATAAAATGAGAATATTCGAATATTTATAGGTAATTCATTCAATATCAAAAATTCTTGAGGGCTTTTGAGGCTAATATCAATTATATTATTTTAACCGGAAGCAATGTAAATTGTATGCACAAGAATACCAAGCAACTCAAATAATAACGGTACCTATACAATAATAATAATAATTTTTATTATTATTGACAAAACTAAATTATGTAGGTCATAATAATGGACAAGAAAACTTTTATGTTGTTGTTTTTTTGGTTCAAGTAAAAGTACATAACCTAATTTACCAATACTTCATTTTGTTTTTCAAAATTTCCTAAGGGTATTTTGTTTAGGTACAGGCAATTATTAATGGTTAAATTTCTATAACAATATTATTTTATTGGGTTACATTTAAAGTAAAGTTGATGTAAGTGATATAGTAGGTCCTTTGTCTTTGCCTTAAGGATATCTTTTTGTTGTTCTTCTATTGATTTATTTATTGAAAATGATATTGGATAGATAGTTTTGAGAGCAAAGAATGATTGAAAAATTAATATAAGGAATTTTGTTACTGTTCGTTATTCAAGTGAGGATATTAGTTTTAGAGCAGCACATCAAGAATGCTTTAATACTTTACTGTATACATACTTTCCAAAGTTTTCAACTAGTGGCAATACCTCTTTTATATTTCGTTATTTATTTGACCCTTGTTATGTGGTTAAACTTAAAATAACATGGTTGAAAACCCCCAAAGAGTTTGGTTTAGTCTTAATTTTAAACCATTTCAATAGAGTAGGGCTGTTGTACCTAAAAAGCAAACGAGGCGAGAACAAGGCTGCTTTTCAAACTTTTGACCGAAATTTGATAACAGTAACAACAATTTTAATTTATCTAAAAAATCAAGACTTTCTGTTTTTTAACACTTCCAATTTAAATTCGGATTGTATAGCTTTTGTGAAATATTGGGAACCATGAAATTAATGTCAAAATATGTTCATAAACTGTCACTTTAGCTGATCTCCTAAAAATCAGTTGATATCAGGTTTTTCAATAAGAGCGCTACAAAAGTTTTTTTTTTAATAAAACAAAAACGTTTGATTCCATTATGTATGGAACTCGATTTCGTTTTGCATGGCCACCACGGGCACGCTTGCAGAAGTCCAGACGCTGAATCCAATTTTCGACGGTTTTCAAGTATAAATCGGCCGCTACTGCTGCAATTTCACGTTCGATATTTGTACGAAGTTCATCAATCGTCGCTGGCTATTTGGCAAAGACCATAGACTTGACGTAGCCCCACAGGAAATAGTCTAACGGCGCGGCGTCAAATCGCACTTCCGAGGCTGCCAAGCGACTGGACTATTTCATGAGGTAACACGTTCTCCAAACTTGGTTTCCAATAAATTGATTGTGACATTCGCTGTGTGGCTTGTGGCGTCGTCCTGTTGGAACCACAAGTCCATATCATCCAATTGGGGCAAAAAATGTTTCGTTATCATTGAACGTTAGCGATCCCCATTCACAGTAACATGCCGGTCTTAATCATTACGGAAGAAGTACGGCCCAATGACGCCGATGCGCCGCGCCGGCCCGTAAACCACACCAAACCGTAATTTTTTCCTCAATGAACTGATGACTCAAGAAGTACGTGTGGATTGCTGCTTGACCAATAACGCATATTTTGTTTATTGACGAAGCCATTCACCCAGAAATGGGCATCATCGCTGAAGATGATTTATCGATGAAAATCCGAACGCTTCTGGTGGTCAAGCGGCTTCAGTTCTTGTGTCAATTTAATCTTGAAAGGATGTAGGCCAAGATCTTTTAAATCGCCACAACGACGTCACAGAAATGCCCAACGCTTGAAAACGACTTGTGAGAGACCCATTTATGCATTCTCCAACTTAAGCCTCGGCGGCAGCAATATTCTCAACACTACGAGCACTTCTTTGTCTCACTGCCTGTGGATTCAAATTTTTCCACTAGACTCTCAGTTGTTGATCTGCTAGGGCGATTATGATAACCATAAATTAGACGTAGCGCTCTTATGAGCCCCCGCAGACTGCAGACTTTTTATCGGCCTATAGTTTGGTCAGGTTGGGCTGAAAGTGCGCACACCGTGCCAACTAAACAGTTTGGTTGGTGAACAGGGCGCAGACTATCCAATAGTCTCGGCCGAATCAACAATTGTGATTTGGGCGACGCCATATTCAAAATACACGCACACGACGCCAAATCACAGAGCGAACTAAACTATCGGCCGACTAAACAATCATCATGTATGCGCAGGCATGTATGCGCCAATACTGATTAAACAGTCGGCCGATAGTTGGCCGACAGATTTGTTTGAATGTAATCGGGTAGCCCATCAAGCTTTTTTATCGGCTGATACTGAATCGCTGTAGTGTGCGCATATGCATTCCTCTCCTTACTGATTAAGAAGCCGACCAAACTATCGGCCGATAAAAAGTCTGCAGTCTGCGGGGGCACTAACGTTGAGGCCACTGACTCCGAATTTCGGTAGTAAATTTTAATAATTTCGACTCGTTGTTGGCTCGTATAACTTTCCATCATAAAATTTCAAACCTTATTAAAGAGAAATGTCAAAAGAGCGGCAAGAAATATGGCGTCATTTGCTGTCCCTGTCGCTCTACTTTTGTAGCGTCCCTGTTGAAAAACCCTGTATAATTTTTTGATAGTGTTTTGAGATAAGATTTGGCAATAGGTATATAAAGGTTTTTCGATTATTTTTAATAGACAGCTATTTTATCAAATGTCACTTTTTAAGCTGTCATCATTTGACATTTGACGATTAAAAACAACCCATCCTTAAAGTGTCACTGTTTGAAGCGGTTTTTATTGTGGGGCAGCTGTGTGGATTCGTGAATGGATTGCACAACCGAGCCATGATAAATAATTATTAACTGCCGGATTTTTAAAATATTGATCTGGACAAAGTTTATTTTCAACAAAATTGTTTAAACAAATTTTAATGAATGATATTTCTGACAGAAGAGGTAAGCACAATTGGCCACCGAGATCATGTGAATTTTTTGGTGATAGGTGCTGCTGCTTTACAATTATTATTGATTCAAGATAGATTTCGAGATGTTATAGCGATCATGCAACCAAAGTCCAAATTGGCTTTGAAAAATTGCATTAAAAGGATGTGGAGCTGCAGTGGTAGATATTTCTCCTCATAAATTTTTCTTAAAAAAACACTCTTTTTTTAAATATCAAAATAAAACCTCTTATTGGAAAACCCTTTTTACAATACAGGTTTTTAATATGCATCATGATATATAATTTATTCCTTTACGGATTGATAATCTCATAATCCAAACACCTAAACACTTGGTCTTAATATCCGTTTCCTCAAGTAAGAACATTTCCATTTAATTGGAAACAAATCTCCATTCCATCACCGTTTTCCGACCATAAATTTACGATTATTTCACTACAATTAGTTTGAATGTATCTTCTACCTTCCATACACCACCATCAACGCCATCTATGCCATATAATAATAATAAATGTTTTATATGTTTGTATGTAAAATAACCTCTTTCAAAAGCTAAATGCACACATGTATGTATAGAAACCTAAGGATGTAGATGGTTATAAAATGTTTATATATCGGGTGCCATCTTTTCAGCTGCGCTGCCATTTTCATTCGTTTCAAGATTATTTCCCGTGAATTTTCTGCACACAGACGGTACTCAATTTATGAGCCTCAAACACTTTTAAAACTGCTCCCATGGGACACTCTTAAGCAAATCAAAGGAACTTTTGAATTTGACTTTTTGAAATAAAATACAAAAAACTCTATAAGAGACGTTAAAGGCACAAAGGCTTCTTCCTTCCCAATGCCCCCTCCCCCCTCTTTACAAAAGACTGCTTTGCTGTTGTCTCTCTTGGAGCATATCAAGGGGTTACAAGAAGACAATGACTGTATCTCTGCTCGCTGCTGTTTGCTTCTGAGATGTAACTTCCTTCCTATCTTTTCCATACCTGAAGAGTATAATATGTATAAGAACATGTATAGATTCATATAACGTAGATGTATTTATAAGGATATGTCTCTACAAAACACACAATTTGCCGACACGGTGGGTTGTAAATTTTGCAATTCCTCATGCGTGTTAGTTTTCGCAGGATTTCTTTAAGAGAAAGGGAATAATACTTACCTCGTTGTCGCTATGCGCCTATAGGTACACAAAGTACACCTTTCTTCTGCCTTCTATAATATAACAACCTACATCCGAACCATCTGAAGGCCTGCTCCCAAGAGTGTAATATATCTAACGAAGGACATCGATAAATTACCACCGCAAGGAAACGTTGTTAGTTTTGTTCTTCTTGTTAAGGATATTTAGAACAGGTAAGGTTTACATATGCACATATGTATGTATGTATTTTTGTAGGTAGCAAAAGTCTCTTCAACCTGTAAGTCTGTCTATTTGTGGATAGAAATACATTTTTATGTGTGCGGAATCCTTTAACTTATCACTTCCTTAAAACATTGCATCACATCCATCAACTTTGCGACATATCAAGCTCTATTATCAAATGATAAATCATTCAAGAGAGATGTGAATGAGTGACTTGAGTATATATAAATATATGCATATGTGTATTTTGTATAGTGTAGGTGATGATTTAGAGAGGGGCTGGAAGGGGGTTGGGGTAGATTCACATCAGGACTCTTAAGAAGTCATGCTGTGATGTGATGCGATGCAACATCATACTGGCAAAGGCCAAGTGTCAAGGCAGAAGATGCAAAGCATCCTGACGACGACGACGATGCGTTGATGAGACGAAAACACTCGCTTCAAATGCTTTGACACAGTTTTGAGGACATTTTGTGTGTGTGCAAAACATGTGTTTCACAAGAGAAGTTACAATTTAGGTTAGGCATACGTTTGAGAGTATTTGCTGTTCAAGATCAATGATTTATTTTTGTTCTTCTAGTATTTTTTTTTTTGTTCAAAGATTGTGATGAAAATGATTTATTTATGGGGCAAAAGGATAATGAAGACAATCCTTGGAAGCATTTGATTTGACATCTCAAAGTCGAATTTATTATTTTCAAGGTCATATTTTGTACCTATTTGCATATAATATACAACATGGTTTAAAAGAGATACAGCTGTAAATGAAAGGACTCATCATCTGCAGAATCCTTCGAGTTCTGTATTAATTATTTATATTGAAGAAAATTCTTTAGAAGAACCAAAAATCACTTTTAACAAGAAATCCATTATTAATTTGTCTGCCCCTTTCCCTCTTGCTCTTCATTTGGATCAAAAATTATTCATAACATCTCGATTTATTTATACCTAAATGATTTTATTGCTCTAGAAAAGGACTTTACCCGAAAGGTTTCTTCTTAGCATTCTCTGTATATTTATTAGTCCTGCCAAAATATATCTTTAAAATAATTGCAAATTGATATATCTATCTTTCTCTCATCATGCGATTGTAATTCGAACTTAGAATCGGAATGCTTTCATTATAATTCCATAAAATGGTATACCTAACCTAAGTAGTAATTTAGGTAAACACTATGCCACAATTGTAAGTCTCTCTCTCTCTGAGTAAGTAGTTTTAATAAGTAAGTCTACATAAGTATATGGAAGTAATATTTTGAAAATTGCATGCCATCCTTCATCAAGAGAAGTATATGAGGACGAATACGAATATACGAATATACTTCTGTAATCTACATTGAAAATAAGGATATTATGTACCTTTATGTATAGGTATAGACTTGTAGCATTCCATTCACATTTTGTACCTTTTAACTTTTAGCTTGGGAATATCGTGTTCACATTATTATATTGAGAATAAAGAGTGCATTACACGATTGCATTTGCAATAGAAATGAAGAAAAAGGACTCTCTAACAGAGTCAATCACTGAGGTCACATGCAATGGCAATTCAGTTTAGTATGCTTATAATAAATAAATTTATCTAAAAGTTGGGTATTGGAATTGTAAAAAAAATCTTCAAAATGAATTTGGGAAAGGTTCGCAGATTATCCCCAAATATTTAGTTGAACTTGAATTAAATTTAAAAATAAGTTGAAGCAGAATGAAGAAATAAACGATTCTGAGCCCATTTTGGTAAGTATCTTAGTTAAAAAGATATTTGTTTTTATTAAATGATTTACTAATGTTAAAATCACGAAAAGGATAGGTACTTTTAGTAATTTGCTAAGTTCATCTGACTAACAAATTTCTCGCACATTTTAAATAAATAGGGCCATTCAAAATATTTAGGTTTGTTTTTGAATAACAAGCAAATATATTAAATACACATTTATTCCAAATTTTTAAAACTGGTTGAATGTTAAGCTCTTTGAAGTAGATTCCCTGAAATTTGGCTCTTTTATCCGTGCCGTAAAACACTTTCCTGAAGAGATTTTTAAAATTGAAATAAGTCTTCCAATTTTGTCTTGAACAAAAAGATCCATCACAATTTTTACCCAAATTACTCACATTATTAAATTGGGAGTTGCTTTTAGTTTAAAAGTTTTAAGCAACGATTTGTTGCAAATTAAATTGTATTTATTTTCTACCTTTCAAATTAAAAGAACTCTAGAATTATATTATTGCAGAATTTTCATGCCTTAAATTTTGTAACTGTTAATTTATGGCATAATACAATTGTCCGTCAAGATCATACAATTTGACGCTGTCAAATTTTTGTCTGTGGGGCTAGCCGTCTTACGCTAATAATTTCTTCTAGATACATTACCAAACTATTCAAGTTATGGCTGAGATACCGCCCAAGATGTGCGAAAGGGGTGGTTAAAAATAACCTTAAAAAAGAGCCTGGGATGCGACCCACACTTATAACTTCCCATCCCGTCTGTCGATTTGTCTTGCTTAAAAGTTTGAATTATTCTTTAAAATTTTAAAATTACCACCAATTTTTTTCATATGAAGAAATAGTTTAGTTTAAAACAAATGTTTACCAATTTAAGTAGCATTTCTTAAATTTTTACAAATTGAATTAATGAAATTAATTTGAGAGATATCAAGAACCGAACATCAATTTTTACCAAATTTGGGTACTATTTTTTGTAGATTTTATTTTTTTATGAAAAAACGGACTGTTGGATATTCATAAAAAAAAACTACTGAATATCGAAAACAATGTTTTTTGTGAAATAAAAAAAGTTTGAAAACAATATTTTTAATTTTTGAAAAGCTATTTGAGTCGAAAGTAAATTTTTACCAAGTTTTAGTATTGTTTTTTTGTTAGGTTTTTATTTTTTGTAAAAAAAACTGTCAATTCGATTTTTCTCAAAATTGTTCCTAATATTGAAAACAATATTTCTTATAAGTTAAAATTAGTTAGAAGCTATTATCTCAAATGTTAACAACAATATTTTTTGAAAGATAAAAGTAGTTTTAAGTCAATATCTCAAAGTTTTGAAAAGATATTTGAGGCGGAATTCAATTTTTACCAACAATGAGTAATGTTTTTTTCAGGTTTTTGTTTTTATAAAATAAACTGTCAATTAGGTTTTTCTCAAAATTCTATCAAAACATTATTCTTTGTTGCACAAAATTGTTTTGGAGATAAAATCATTTTGTATTCGTAAAATTTTCGAGGTGACATTTTTTTTTGGTTTTTTTTTTGATTTATAAAAAAAAACCGTTAAGTTGATTTTTTTCAAAAAAATATACTTGTTTGGTATCACGTTACAATATATTATATAAAATTAATTCAAGTCTCTAGCGTCATTGGTTCATGAGATATTTAGGTTTAACCAAAATTGTCACCTTTTTTTAAACTGCTATTGTAAAAAAACCACCCACGCAATTTTATTGAGATCCCTTTCTTCATCTTTCTGCCTTATTATCTGTATAACAAAATTTATTTGAAGTCGATATCTCTTCTGGTTCTTGAGCTATATACAACGAATAAAACGTCGCGAACGTATAGACGTACAAACGTACGTACACACGCACGCACAGACATCTTTCTAAAAATCTTTTATTTCGACTCTAGGAGACGTCGAGAAATGTCAAAATTTTCAATTCGACAAATCGGACCCATTACAATAACTTACTATGGGAAGTTAAAAATGTTAATACTTTTAATTTCAGAAGGTTCCCCATTCACATAATTATTAAAAATAACACTGATGGATATGGGATTAAATTTGAGACCTTTTGTTCTGCAGTTTTTATTATTAAAAATAATGGTTTCGAAAGTTCATATAATGTTGTAAAGAAATCACGACTATAATACCTATCTTACAATTTTAGTTTTTAGAATTAAGTTAACGAATTATGAAGTGAATTTTCAAAATGTGAATAATTAATTATTTCTTCATCATCAGCAATTTTATGAAACCTTTAACAGAGCTTTAAAAATATCCCATACACAGCACACATAATTTTGTCTTAAAAGAATTCCTCAAAATTGGCAGTTTCACCTTAGCCCAATTTAGTATAGTTGTTCGAGTATTGTGTGTGGCACCAGTCAGGCTATAGAATTACAAGTTTCGATGTAAGCTCGTATATATACGATAGCGAGCGATGGTTGGCGGCAAAACTTCAATTTCTATTTTCCCTAGAGATTTTTCATATACCCTTCGTATACATTTAAGGGTTGACTATAGGGTATTACAATTCGAAGAAGTTATAGGTACAGTAAAGCTTCAAGCTGCACTTTTGTTATACTTCACCAATAATTAGCTGCATGCAATTCATTTATTAGTATAACATATCAAAGCGGTCAACATTCGCTGAGGGTCTCTTTCTCTTATGTTATTTGGTTGGACTTCATTTATTCAAAGTTTGGAAAAACTTTTGACATGCAGGGCAGCAGACTGTGCTGTGCAGAGCAGCAGACTACAATGGATACAAAGTGGTAGCTCTTTATGACTTTATCTGCTTTTAGTTGGAAAATCACACTTTCTAAGAGTATGAGAAGTTGATTTTAAACATATAGATATTACCTGACTGTAATAGAGGTTTGGGGGGAATACGACAACAACTGTCAATTATGTGCAATAAAACGATAACAACTGGCA
Organism: Eupeodes luniger; assembly: GCA_951509635.1. NCBI lineage: Eukaryota > Metazoa > Arthropoda > Insecta > Diptera > Syrphidae > Eupeodes > Eupeodes luniger. The sequence continues at coordinate 107,314,643 of OX608075.1, forward strand.
TAGTTTTAGGCGCGACGAAACTGTCGTCGAAGGACAAAGAAACGACAGCGACAATGACGGCGGCGATGGCGATGATGTGGACGACAAAGGTGCATATTTTATTCAATGGCAATGCACTATTGACACACGATTGGCGTTAGCGTTGGCAATAGTTGGCACTGGCCAGGACAGGCCAGAAGCGCGGTTCAATGGTCAGAGATGTTGTTGTTAGTTATAGCCAGTTGTATTGTCCACCATGATTATGACCAGGCAGAATTTATGGTGGGGTAAAAAGTTAATGAACTGCAAACGATATGCGATGAAATCGCATTCTTGTTATGGCGGTATTTGGCATATTCACCCAAAGGTGACAAGGATATGACAATAAAATGTGCAAATATACATATGTAGTTAGACAAAGGGGTCTTTTTTAACAAGGTTTGTCTATATCATAACGAGGTTCTCATGCTCATATGTACATATCAGTTTTCTGGCTATCGCATGATAAAAATGAAATTATATATCAGAATAAAATATTTGAGAAATTCTCATTTAGAGTGAAGAAAATGAATTAACGAATTTGAAAGACTTTGATAAAATATTAAAATTAACACTAAAATAAAAGTAAAAAATTGTTTTCCAATAAGAGGTTTCATTTTTAACAGCCCGCTATTTGTCTAGTTGTCACTTTTGATGCTGTCATATTTTGATATCCAACAAATGCAAACTATACTTTAACTTCAATAGAACACATATCTCGTCAACATAAAACAGAAATTGTCAAAATTTATTAAAAAAAACGGTGAACATTTTGAAGTTACAGTTCGAAAACTGAGGAACTTGGTGGAGAAATTTTAGTGAATGATGCACAGCATTAGATTTTTTTCTTTAGAGCCACATTAAAGTTAAATAATATTTAAAATGCTCTACAATCTATTCCAAATCTTAAAGATAGAATACGTGAAGTTATAGAGGACATTCAGTCGCAAATGGTTGAATTGGTCATAGATAATTTCATAAAAAGGATATTGTGCAGCAACCGTTGCCTTGGGAACGTTATGTTAACATTAATTTAAGAAACTGTTATAAGTTTTTTAAAACACATTAATGCAGAAAAAGTCAACTGCCTATGCTTTTGGGTAATATAATGTTTTAATAACAAAAAGACTAAAGGCGTGTTGCCTTTTTCTTGCACTTTCAAGTTAATTTCTAGAAAAAAACATTTTTTGTTATAAATTTATCTCAATTCTTAGTTTTGTCTTTCATCACAAAACCCTTGCTTCTCAATTCTTTTAAAGGCTTACAAAAAATGTTTAAATTCATCTTAAAATTTTAGGGTCAAAATCAATACTCCTCCTTCTTTCTGTTATTTCTTATTTTGACTCCAAACGGGCAATCCTAATGATAGTCGTCAAATGTCCTGCAACATTCAGATCACCATTCAATATTTACAAAAGACAAAAAGTCAAGCCATGGAGTCCGTGGAAATGTCAACATAACTATCTCACTCCATGAAATCCCAATTTAAAACTTTCTTCTCCGAATTTAAAATAAATAAGAAAAAGTAAAAAAACTTTTTCTTCTCGTCCTCATCCTTGTTAGCATCGTCGTTTATATATATCGATCGAACAAGGACTTACTCGTGGTAGGTATATATTTTCGTCTTGTGATATAGGTACTTGGTAGTTGGTATATGATTCTGCTTTATAGCAAGCCCCAACAGCAAAAGAATCCTTTTTTCGAAGAAATCCTTTTTTTTCTTCTTCCAGTTACTATTCAAATAACAATAAAATCTCAAATGTCGCATCATTGTCATGAATCAAAATGAATATTTACACACTGAAATTAAATTAAAACTTGAAACTTGTCACAGAAAAAGGATAATATCAAAATAATTCACCCATTCATTCAATGAGAGAGAAAACCATCACAATGATGGTTCTGTTGTTCCGCCTTCGTCACCGCCGCCGGCTCTCCGCGTTTCACAAGATGTTTTATTTCTCTGTATGTATATATAATAGTGTACCATCAGTGTGCCAACACTTCTTTATTTTATTGTTGTAAGGATATAATATGTACGGTACGTATTTTCATGATTTTGAGTAACGCTAACAAAATTATTGTCAGAAGCAAATCAGTCCTGTCTAACTGTTAAAATAAACACGACTAGGTGAGGTCGTCGTACTCCTTCCTTTATAGATAGCATCCTTTATCCTTCGTCCTTCTTCCCTGCTCAGCCCTCTTGCAGTTAGTTACCGGGTGAAAAGTGAGCTAGAGCATGGATGATAACGAAAAAGTTCAAAAGATTTGTGTTTTTTTTGTTGTTCTCTTTTTGAAATTCTGTTATTTTTAGCTTCTTCGTCAACCCGGTATCCATCTCCACAGCAGCCCACACCTCACACACCCGAGTCTACCCAAAGGAGGAGGTGAGGGGTTGACAACTCTAACAGTTGAATATGAAGGATAAATTCCTAAATTCTGTCTCTTCTTGGATTATTTATCACGTATTTTGATTTGATGTTGTTATTTGGCAAATAGAATGCGAATTTAAGGACTTTCTTTTCGATGATGATTTTTTGTCAATTTTTGTTGTTGTTGTTGTTGTTGTTCGTTTGTCGTTGTTGTAGATATTTAGAAGGATATATAATCAAGGAAAGGTTGTATCTTCAATAACAAATCACTCTTGTCAGTTTAGCAAAAGCAACAACAACAACAAATGACAAAAATTGATATTGGTTAAAGCCAAAGGATATACCGACATTTCATTTTGATGAGAAAATCGAATTTCTCATACCTACCTATACTATATCACACACACAGCCATAAATACACACATACGTCAATAATATATAAACTCAGATTCTTGTTTAAACGAATTTCCGCTATAGAATGAAGCAAAACAAATTCCATTTACATTCGAATGGGTTTTAAGATCCTTGCAACATCTGCACAAGATTCAGTGTAAATACTTTTGACTTTACCTGATAGCGTGTATCTATAGGTTTCTATATCTTAATATATATAATTCTTCTGTGAGTGTGTATGTCACTGAACTTCTCTTAAACGACTGGACCGATTTTGATGAAATTTTTTGTGTGTGTTCAAGGGGATCTGAGAATGGTTTAGATTCACAATTTTGTCATCCGACAGACGGCGCTACCATCGCAGTGTCAAATATTAAATAATATTCAATTTTAAAAGGTTTTAAAAAATAAAAAAACGATTTTACGCCCCTAGCTCCATCTAGCGGCAAAGTGCTATTGGGAACGCGCACCGTTGCACCTTAAGGGTCTATGGCGCGATGTAAGCTTTCTATAAAAGCGCCATCTAGCAGTTATATGTAACAAGCATCTCAACAACTGCGTGACCAAATTTTATCAAGTCTGTCCCGACAGTTAGCGCTGCGATCAAATTAAAAAAATGTTTTGTTATCATTGTGTTATTGTAGACCATGTACTGGATCAAATATTAAATAAAAAGGTACTGAGTGTTTTGAGAAGAGTTTTGAAGTGTGCCTAAAAAACTATACATTTTGCGAATTTATTGCAGAATCGAAGTGAGTATATTTCTTATATTTCTTTACACGTGCGTTAGTTAATAACTAACCTAACCTACAAATTTATTTGTGTACTATCGGCGTCATTAATTTATGACTGTTTCGAGATTTAAGGGAAAATAAAATAGTATGCAAATAAAATTTAAATAATTGAATATAAATGAATAAAAAAATATATGAATAAAGTAAAAAAGCATAAAATGAAATATTCATTTTCGTTACGTATTATTTTACAGTATTTTCCTTATACAGAAAAATGCCACGTCTTCGTGGAAGAGCAAAAAACATTGGTCGGCGTACTCGGAACGCCCAATTAGTCCAATTTTCATCAAAATGGTCCAGAATGTTTTAGCTTATTAAGAAAAGTTTGAAATTTTCAAATTAAAGACGTGTAGACAGGACAACGTCTGTCGGGTCCGCTAGTTATATATACTATCTTTGTCTATGAATGGGAGTTCCTTGAAATCTTTAACGGAAAGGAATCACTCAAGTAAGTAGAGTTAATTTTTGATATTTGTCATTTGAATTACTTGAAATTACATTGATTTACCTTTAATATTACAGAATATCATGATAAAAAGGATATTTTTAGTTAGTTTTACTTTTTGTTCTTTTTAGTACTTTTATACATTGTTTGAATTATTATCCAGCAGTTATTAGGAATATTTCTTTTTAGAAAAAAGTTAGAAAACTAGTTCAATTTTCATAAGCCATAAATGTGCAAGTAACTGTTTTTAATTGTCTTGTTTATGGTCAAAAAATACAAATACAAATTTCCAAGATCCAAAATATTGCATCGTGCAATAAAATAAATGATCCGAGTGGTCCAATTTTCAATGGCTCTTCCGCATAGATCCGGCTGAATTTGAGCGGTGGCTTGTGTAAATATTTGACAGATGTCACCAAAACAAAATGGCCGCCAAAGGGCGCCAATTGAAAAATTCTTTATTTCAACTTGAAATTGAAAAAACTGCCTGTGCCACCTTAATTAAAAAAAAAAATTTCACGGGTACTGCCTTTTGCGAGGAATTGACAAATTCTCCAAGAGTAATGCTTGTCATGGAAAAGTACTTTCTCAAATTAGCCGTTCGGATTCGGCATAAAACTGTAGGTCCCCTCCATCCCTGCAATTACTCGCACACAGGAATGGTTGAGAGTTGTAAGTCACTAGGCCCTGGTTCTCTACGGACTGTTGCGCCACCTAATTTATTTATTTTTTTAGCATTTAACAAATATGTATGTGAATTTTGTTCTATACGGAAAAACATTGTGTTTTTATTTTAATTTTGCAAGAAATCTTATTTGTAATTTCGAAAAACAATTTTCAAGGTCAAGTTCCCCAGAATCTAAATCAACTTTTAGAGAGATGCCTGTGTTTGCGAGTGTACGTCCGTTCGTTTGTCCGTACGTTCGGAAAGTTTTTGAAGGCGTCTATGTCTCAAGAACTAAGTGAGATATCGACTCCCAATAAATGTTATCATACAGGTAATAACGCAGAACCACCACTATTTAGTTCAGTCCTGGAAGACATTTTCCGAAAAAAACAAAGTGAAATACAAAGTATGGAATAAGGAGATGTGGACAAGCTCGTGTGTTACTGAAAGTGTCGTGAGATACTTATGATATATGTGATATGAAATGCTATAAATTGACGAGTGCTGATGTTTTGAAAATTTCTTGTTGTTTTGGCAAAGAGCTATTTTCCTTTATTTGTATATATAGATTAAATTCTCAGCCGTTTAATGCTTTTTTAGATGAATTTTCGGTTCTCTTGCGCAATTTGAGGGTTGATAATCTGGTAATTGTAATATCTTGCATTAATTTCCGATTATGGGTTAACTTCATTTGTTAATGATGTAACAAGACCGACATCAGATACCTGTCTTGACCACGTATTAGGCCATTTTATTAATATTCAATCCATTCAATGTGCTGGCATTAATTGTGATCTTCAAATTTCTGACCATTGTATGACTGGTATTTTGTTCTCCACTCTGGATAATAAAAAGGAAGATGATTCACTATATAGCGAAATAAAGATCAACTTCAAAAAGTTGAATAATGCGTTGCGCTTCTATAATTGCGAGGTAATTTATGAACAAGAAAATGTCTCCAAGGGTTATGATTTATTTCTTGACATTCTTAAGAATTCCATTGCCATGTATAGTTACGTTAATGTACCACGAAAGTCTGAAAGAAAGCTTAAGCCTTGGATGAACCGGCTTCTCCTGAAAAAAATAAAACAGAAACATAGACTGCGCATAAAATGTAATAAACACCCACAAAATGTATGTTTAAAAAATCAAAAAAAATAAATGAGCCGTGAAATTAATGATGAAATCAAAACATGTAGGGATAATTATTAACATAATCAAATAAGAATGTCCCAAGGAAACATAAAAAAAGAATGGAAAGTGGTTAATAGTATTATTAATCGAAGTGTTAATGTTCAAAATAGTTTGATAGCGTTGAACAACGGGGATGAAAAAATTTCAGACCATACAGCTGTAGCTAATGCATTCAATGAGTTCTTTGTTTCAGTAAGACAGGAATCATTTTCGAGGGGCACCTCTTTTCTAGGATATTCTTGTACTGGTTCCAGCACTCTAGTTTCGTCTTTTCAAGTAAATAGTTTTTACTTCGAATCAATATCTGGTCATGAGATATTAAAAGCCATAAACTCTCTGAATAACTCCAAATCTTTTGGTAATGATGGTATTTCTAACATTGTGTTAAAGAAAATTGCTTTGAATATTGTGGATATTTTGACATATATTTTTAACTTGAGTATTTTCTCTGGAATCTTTCCTGATGAAATTAAACACGCCATTGTGATACCCCTGTTTAAAAAAGGGAGTAAAAAGTCAAAAATAATTATAGGCCTATTTCGGTGTTGCCTTCTATTTCAAAAATATTTGAAAAAGTAATTAAATGCAGGGTTTTGAACTTTCTCAAAAATTCTAATTTTCTTAGTTCCAAACAGTTTGGGTTTAGGACTGGGCTCTCTACTGAGGATGCTTTGTTGGATTTTTGCTCTTTTATTTATAAAGAACTGGATGATCAAAAGTTTTGTAGTGGAATTTTTGTGGATATTACGAAAGCCTTTAATATGGTAGACCACAATATTCTTTAAAACAAATTATATTATGCGGGCTTCCGTGGATTTATATATAAGTGGTTTGCATTTTATCTGAAAAACAGGAAACAAAAGGTCAAACTCGGCAGCTGTCTGAGTAACTCCAAGGTTATCAATCTTGGAGTTCCTCAGGGATCTGTTCTAGGTCCCATCCTTTTTCTAATATATATTAATTCTATTTTTGAACAACCTTTTGTTGGTGAAGTAAGGGCGTTTGCAGATGATTTGGCAATTGCATACAGATCCGTTAGTTTATTGAACCTAGTGGCTGATTTAAATCATGATGTACACTTATTGAGAGTTTGGTTTGATGCACATAAACTTTTGGTAAGCAACAAAACTAAACTTATGTTTTTTTCCCTAAGCTCTAACGTGACTCCAGACATTAATGTTATATTCCACTCATCGAACTGTGCAAGGTATAATTTACACTTGAGTTCCTTTCAAAATTCGTATCATTATTTTAATGCTAATGTTTCTTGCGACACCAACTGCTTTCAAATTGAAAACATTAACTGTTTTAAATACTTGGGTGTTCTCATCGATAGAAATTTGAGCTGGTCTGAGCATATTTTAGGGCTTAAACAATATTTCCTTTCAACAATCGGTTTTTTTATCGCCTTAGAAAGTATTGTTCTGATAACACCATGAAAACTGTTTCATTCTCGAATGCAATACGGTATATGCTGCTGGGGAGGTGCTTATCAGAACAAAATGAAGCCGCTTATTGTGCTGCAAAAATGCGCTATAAGAAAAGTGTGTAACTCACCCCATCTCTCTCATTCCATGGAGCTTTTTAGGCGTATAAAGATTTTGCCTGTCAGACAGTTATTTTATTACAAGGTTCTCAAGATTTTCTTTATTAGAGGCGGGTACTTGCAGAGTCCAATATGTGAAGGCTATATCTTATGCAGTAATTACCAATCCTTAGCTGCCATTCCTTCTTTTCGTACTACAAGCTTTAGAAACTTGTATCATGTTGTCTCCTGCAAATTGTATAACCGCCTTCCAGCTAGCCTACGCAACCTACCAACTCTATTCGCCTTTTTGAAAAAAGTAAAACTGTGGCTTCTTGATTATAATGAAATCGAAGTTTTGTTGAGCTATATTGTTTAATTGTTTAATTCAATTAATACTGTCAATGAATTTGAATTTGTTTTATCTTGTTTCTTTTGAAAATGCATTTTGATTTAATTTTTTTTAATTTTTTAACTTAACTTTCATTATATTGTACACCCCACGCTGAATTTTTGTACTATGAAGTGGCAGTATCTCTATTTTTATGAAAGCTTACTACCTTGTGTGAAAATGATGGACTTCAAATAGACAAATCGAAAACTAAAGCTATGACAAAAAAGACGATATAGCGTTGGACGACGAAAAAATTTAGTACGTAGAAGATTACATATATTTGGGGCAACTTAAATCATTTAAAAACCAAAAAAATAAAGAACTTAACAGACGCCTCACAAATAGCTGAAAACAATTCTGGAGCCTTAAACATATTTTACAATTGGACCAAAGTGCAGACACAATGAAATATTTTCGACTCTGCTATTCTACCGATCCTTACTTACATCAGACTTACTGTCAGACCAAAATGGAAAGAAATAATCTGAACATACAACCAAATCAAAGGGAACGAAATGAAGATATTCCTAATAGGACCGGAATTATTGAGTTCATATATAGAAAATGGTTGAAATGGAGCTGCGCAGGTCATGTATCTAGACTTCAAACCCAAAGATGGACATAAATGACCACGAAATGGAGACCATAGAGAACCAAAGAACAAGAGGCCAGTAGGACGACCCAATGAAAGATGGAGTGACGATCTATCAAAAATAAACACAAGTTCGTACAATGAAGCCAAAAATAGAGACCCAAAGACTCATTCGTAATCGACAAAACTTGATTTTTGTCATCAATACCTGCCAATGTTTTTCAGTTGTCTTTAATCGAAGTATACGATTTTGATTTTCCACAAAGTGTTTAAGTTTTGAAATCTGTGTCTGAAAAATTTCAATACGTTGCTAAGATGTGCATTAATTTTTTCGTGTAGTTTGAAATAGTCAAACATCAAAAGATGAAAGCTAAAAAGGTAACAGCAGACTAAATAGAGGGTTATTCAAAATGAAACCTCATAATGGAAAATACTTTAATTCGGTCGAGAACTAATTAAAGAATGCAAATAGAATTTAAACATTCTTGAGAATTTAAACGTTAAATGAATTTTAAATTAAAAACACAAGGAATATTCTTTTTACTTAAAGAACCATTTTATAATTTTTGGTAAAAAGAATATTATAATAGAGAAAAAAAAATGTTTCAAAAGGTAATAATTCATTTTTAACCTTTAAGGTACCAATATTTAAATGTTAATGATTCAATTATTACAAAAAATAATTGCAGTGTGTAAAAATTCAATATAAATAAAAATTCAGTAAAGAATTTCATTAATAACATATATTTTTCATCAATCAAAAAGAATTAAATACAAAGTGTATATAAATAAAACGCCTCTTTTTCACTTGTACTCATAATGTTGGTCTCCTCTACAATTAAGTCTATTTTTGTCTTTTAATTAATTTTTTCTTTTGTTTAGCCTGAAAATTCTAAGAAGGTTATAATATAGCTTGAGAATTATTTGTTGCGTTTTAATAATGAAAAAAAGTCTAGTGTACTTTGTGTACTCGTATATGGTTCATTAAGGACATAACAATTGAAAAATATCAACAAATGTAGGTAAATATTGAACTGAGTTATAAATTTTCGACAGCTAAGTGTATCCTTTTTTTTATTCATTAATAAAGGATAATTACATTTTAATTGAGAAATTGTGTATATGCTACTTCACTCTTTTAGTCCTTAACCAACATCAAAGTTAGCCATATAAGACACCCTTTACTCTCTTCTGGAAATAAAAATAAAACAAACCATCATTATAACTGTTGTTTAGGTAAAGGCAACGCATTCAAAAAGGATATGTTCGACATGATTCCACCAAATAGGAAATTACAGTAAAATTTTGTATACCTATATAATTCAACAATACAAGAAAATGTTGAGGCCAGGTTTGGTGTTGAGAGGTAAGGAAGGCAACAATCCTTATCACACGCAAAGTTTCACATTTTTCTCGTCAATTTACTGTATTTATTTTTTCCTCTTAGCCAAAGTACAGTGGAATCAAATAAGCCCGGAGGTGGAACGAAGTCAAGACATAAGTTTTTATGACATGGACGAATTCGAGAAAAGAATTCCTTGATGTTTTTTTTTAATTACGTTAACGAAAATATTTGTATTCCAATTTTTCACCAATTCTCTCCCACTGTAAGCCACGCTGGCTGAAGGTCTCTTCCCATTATTATAGAGCGGGGATATCGCGGTAATGAATGATTCCAGGATATAATAATGTACAATTAATGTGTTCGCTTGTACCCACAGTCCGCGTGTATCCAAACGGAAAGAGCTCCTGTAAATTCTGTTGAACAATGAAATAGAAAATAAGGTAATATACAAGGACCTTCTCTATACTATACGTCATAATACACACCCGGTTCAAGGATATACAAAAAGAAAGAAAAAAAAAAGAAAAGCGTACGAAAGCAAAAAAGAAAAAAAAAATGAAAAGAAAAATAATACCCGGCTACCTGTGTGGAAGGAAAATATTTGATTAAGCCTGAATGGAATTGTTTAAGAGGGACACATTGTCGTCAAAGGTTGTGATTACGTGCAATTGATGTGACAAAGGACACTAGCTGCTATATATGTAAGTAAGTATACAATCTACAAGGATGAGAAGCTAAATGAAAAAAAAAATAAGTATAAGGACAACAAGGAAGAAATAAAAAACAGTTTTGCTAAAGGCTGTATGCTTTTTAGATGACATAAGTCGTTTGGCAGGTTGTTGACGCTTGTAATTGGCAGATTGAACGTAATTATCGGGTGCACGTTAACAAAGGACACCGTCAAGGATATTCTAGATATACTGTATGCGTTATGAACATATTTGCAAAGTTGAAAGGTTCTTTTTTTATTCGCTTGTTCTTTTAGGATATAAACTCCATTTTATGAATTTTTTCTTGTACAGGATTAATAAATTATTGAAACAAAGTTGGGGGATAATGGAGTCGTTATTAAGAAAAAGAAAATGCATTTACGTGGGAACCAAGATGGTGGTTGCACATGTCAATTCATTTATTTTATTTATTTACTAACAACATGACATAATATAAGAGTAAGAGATTGCTGATAAAATTAAGTGTTCTTAAAAAAATTATCTACCTACTAAGAGGAGGTGGAGAGGAAGGTAGACTTAATAGATGCGTATACAAGATAAAATTGGCTAGAGCTCTTGAACTCATGAAGGGTGCATTTTAAATTCAAGCCAGATTGTTATGAACAAAAAGTAATATTGTAACTAAAGGTTATCACTGCGGTTTGTCGAATTAATAATTTTAACGTTTTTTCTGAAATCTTTAGATTTCAAAAATACATTGTTTTCAGAGGTATGTGTGTGTGTGCATGTGTAGTGTATGCCCCTTTGTCTGGGATACATTTTAACACAGACCATATTTCAAGAACGAGCAGCGATACCAGCATTTTGTTGTACTCGATAACTTAACAAAAATGTTTAAAAATGAATTTCAAAAAATTCATTTGATGTGTTTTTTTTACAGACATTTTTACAAAACTGGAAATTTTGTTTAGCAAATATCTTAAGCTTATGAATTCATATAAATAAAAAAAAAGCCAGTTTTCTTAAACAAAAATATAAAAGAACATGTGGGAAAATTCAGATGGGCATAAAATCTTTTCTTTATTAGAATATGCTGTCGAAAAATGTTTGTTTTTCAAAAAATCTTATCGAAAAAGCTCAAAAACTTTCTTACACAATTTTTCTAAACAAAAGAAACAACAGAAAATTTGTGAAAAAGCTAAAATTTAAAATATTTTGTATTTTTCATGACTCTGGAGGGAAGAAAAATGCATCTATTTTTTAAAGTGGCGAAAAACATAGATACATTTTTCTTATATTTTTCAATTAACACTCTCATAAGAGCTTTGAACAAACTTTTAGAGGAGTTCAATACTTCAGGGTATCACAATAGATCTAAATTAATCTAAGTGTGGCAATAACATCATCAATCACCAGCCCAATAACCTAATCTAAGCTATGTATGTCAAAAACATAGGTTTTACAATCAGAGGGTTTATTTTGTAAAATGGAACAGCACACTCTTCGACAACGTATTGAAATTCTCTACAAAAATGGTAAAAATTTTGTTTGAATTCTCTTTGTGCAGCGTGCTTGAATAATCAAACTGTTGGTTTTCCAGAACCCATGGACATGGCAACACTAATAAACTGATTCAAGCAGATATTTTTGCAACATACACCGACTACTGCACCCCTGCCTTGAACCTCAGTAAAGATTTTAAAGTTAACTTTCCTGCTAGAAATGATTGGAAGGATGGCATGGTTAGGAAAGACTTCGATATCACTATTTTACTGACGGGTTGAAGATGGAGTGTGGAGTTGGGTCGAGAATCTTCTCCGAATCCTTGAATGTTTGTAAGTCTTTTCGCCTACCAGATTTTGCCAGTGTTTTTCAAGCTGAATTACTCTTGCAATTAGAGAAGCGTGCAAAATACCCAAATCAAACTCAAACCGAAATAGAAACACGGCTATCTGCACTGAAAGCCAGGCGGCTGTTATTGCTATCAATTCGATCACAACATTCTCTATACTGGTCTAACAATGTCAAGACGAACTTTCCAGGCTAATATTTCTGTAAGTGTCCTGCCCTGGCCAGTTCTAGAATGTTAAGCTTCGGAAGGGCTTTCCTTAAAGATCTTGATGAAATTTCAGAAATGAAAATCAAAGACCTTATTTCTTTTCTGAAAATGACGAAATGGCTATGGTGTCTCTTATTTTGTAGATATAAATTCGTCAATACTTAGGAGTAACGAGTTTATGTTCGAGGTCTTCTCCCACCTGCGTGCACTACCTGAGTCGCGGTCTTCCTCTACTGCGCAGTCGTCCGTCGGGATTGGATTCGAAGACCTTCCGGGCTGGAGCGTTGATGTCCATTCGCTCTACATGACCCAGCCATCTAAGTCGTTGGACTTTTATTTTTTTAACCAGGTCAGTGTCGCTGTACAGTCTTCAGTACAGGTCGTCGAAGTAACTTCTCCTCCACTCTCTATTTATGCCCACGGGACAAAAAATCACCCAAAGAATTTTTCTCTCGAAGCATCCTAAGACGCTCTCATCTTTCTTTGACAGGGTCCAGGCCTCAGCGCCATTAATGAGAACCGGGATGGTGAGTGTCTTAAAGATGGTGGTTTAAGATACTCGAGAAAGGACTTTACTTTTGCAAGAGTTATTCTTAGTTTGATTTCAGCACTGGTGTCGTTATCTGAATTTATAGCGGTGCCTAGGTAGACAAAATCCTTAACTACGTCAAAGTTATAGCTGTCCATGGTGACATTTTTTTAAAGACGTCGGCGGTGTAATTGGTCCGCACTTTTTTGAAAACGACGTTAGTGAGGTGGTCACCGTCAACAGCGAGCTCTACATAACGATGATAACTAATTTATTGTGGCCCAAATTGAACCATATGGACCTGGTCGATATGTGGTTCCAGTAAAACGGCGCTACGTGCCACACAGCAAACGCCACTATTGACATTTTGCATGAACGATTTGAGAATAAGGTTATCTCTCGCAGGGGTGATGTGAATAAGCCCGCAAGGTCATACGATTCGACCCCGATAGACTTTTTCCTGTGGGGTTTCTTCAAGTCGCAGGTCTATGCAAATAAACCACAATCGACCACAATCGAACCTTGAACGCGTTTTTCTCGGAACTACATTTTCAAATTTGCTGACATCATAAGTTAACGAGAAATTGACCAATGAACTTCAAATTTAAACTAAGTATTTTTGAATATATTTACTATACAATTATTTTTGATTATTTGAAAATTGTCAACTAAGCTTTAAAAAACCCAACATTTGTTTACCCTAAAGAATTATACTTTTTTTCAGAACTATGCAATTTTGTTAATTTTTGATATGCTTAAATAATTGTCATTTTATAAGAAATACCTTTAACTTTAATAAAACTTTTGAACTTGAATGTTTCAGGTTATCATTCGGCCTGAGTCATGTCAGCAATTAGGTTTTGTTTTTGTACCTCCAAAGGCCGCATATTTTCAAATATTTTTGTACAAAAAATGTTGAAATATAAATGAAAATATACATAAAATATGGCCAAAATACTTTAAAGCATTCTATTGAGTAAAGTAATTTTTGTTTGAAAAATTCCCGAAAATCGCCTAATGTTTCATTGGTTACACTGATATAGCTCTTTAAAATTTAAAACATTTTAAGTGTTAGAAGAAAAGAAAAGAATATCTCGAAACGAAGTAATATGTTGTGGTTATTTAAGAAATATTTCCAATGGTAATTGCTTTAAAATCATCTCTTTAGTCACTGACCTCTTGAATTTGAATATAAGCTCCAAACTGAAAGACTGTCAAAATTGAAATAAAGTGTAATGAAACAACGACAAAGTTCTAATGATGAGAAAAAAAGAAGGATCTAACAGTAAAATAAATTGAAATCCTTTAACATCAGCAAAAATCTAAGAAAACAAATAAGAAGAAAGAAAGGACGAAGATAAAACGATAAAGATGCAGATCCTAACTTGATACAAAAATTGTATTGCCTTCAGGCTTAACATCAGTAAAGTGTGTTTCTGTCTTCGAACGACTATACGACTAAGACTACAAACTACAACTCGACTACTGAACGAACGAACAAAGCCCTTGTCAAGGATCTTGTGAAATAGAAATTCTACAATCTACATTTCGCCTCACAAAACAAAAAAAGAAAGGAGAATAAGGCATCACTTCTTGGTATAAAGGTTAGCAGGCTATACCCCCACCTCTATATCCTTTCTATGTGGACCTGCAGACTCATCGCTGATACAGTAGAAGTACCTATAGAGAGTTTACAGCCAGGTGGCAGAGCGCGGGTTGTTCAACAACAATTTCGTCTCTTTGTAGTGATAATTAAGTCTTCTTTTAGCTCGAGGAAAATCCTTCAATATTTCTTCTTCTATTTCTTTTCTTTTTCTATTCTTTTTTGTTGTTGTTCTTGTCTGATAATGAGCTAAAGGAGAAAGTAGTTGTGTTCCCTCGATTAGTCCTATTTGTTTGACGATGACGATGATGATGATGATTTTCAAATAGAAAGGAGTAATAGGTACAAGCTAAGCTATACAACCATCAAAGATACAAGAGATACCTACTCCAGAGCCAGAACCAGAACCAGAACCAAAGCTAGAGCAAGAGCCAGACAAAGGAACACCGCCAAAGGCTAGAAGTTCTAAACGTAATTGTCAGAAATAACGTTGGTAATTTGCACTCGGGTTTTATTGAAAATTTCGTATAATTGGTTGAGATCCTTTACATCACACAAATAAAATTGAATAGAATTGAGGAAATGAGAAAGCGTAAGGATAATTGCTCTTAGTCCTCTAATGTACGATATGAGTTCAGTTTACAAGGACGAGTACCTATATATACCTCGAATCTTTATAGACAACAAGACGCATTGAAAACCTAACAAATGAACGTGTTAATTTGGTTTGTGTATTTTGTGCTGTTTATATATCTGTTTGAACCTAAGTGTCGTTATCATTTAAACTGATTTAATCCTCGAAGGCATTCTTCCTCATATCCTTGTATCCCACTAGTATCCTTCATACATATGTACATATTTTCTGTATTTTCATTTGAAATTAAATTTTTGTTTTCTTCAAGGATCCTACTCCTCTCCATCTCCTGAAACTTTCAGGATAAGCTCATCGTCATCAGCAAAAGCGAGGGAGAGAGAGATGTTATGGTAAATGTGATTAGTTCATTTAATACATACCCTACTGTCTTATCCAAAATGGATTCGTTAACGATGTTATTCATAGAGATTTTCTTAAAAGATATATACATAAGTTCTTTATAAAGTGCAGGCTTCACGAGGCGAAGGTTTCGAAGCGCGGCGGTGGCGGCAATAGCGGACGCTTTTTCTGTTTTCTGTTTTCTAAACGACGAATATACGAGGAGATGTTGACTTTGTGTCGAAATAAGCTTGTTAAAATTAAAATGTAAAGAAACAGACATTTTAATTTAGTTATACACTAATTCATACTATACTCGTCTTGAATCTAACCTAACAGTTGTTTGGTTGTTAAGGGAGAGAGTTCTTGAGTTTTTGATGGTTATGTTTGTGACATAATAATCGTGATGATGGAAAATTGAATTGAATTGAATTGTAAATTGTGAAATATGAAAACTGTAATGAGACCTCTTTCTCCATCTTGAGTCCTCTTGACATTTGCTTATTAATTAATTCAACATAAGGTTTTTGAGGAAAAAACACTTGTTTTCTAAGTTTATTTTTTATTTGTTTGTTTGTTTAGAATTTGATTTAAATCCTTCTTTGTTTTTTGATTACTTCAAGAATTTAAGTAGAGCTTCTACTGCGTTAATAATTTAATTTTTGTTTGATATTTAAAGCTTTCTTTAGTTCTTAAGTTAAAATTAAAAGATTAAGGTTCCTGTAAGAATAGTTTTACAGATAGATGGAATATACTTTTGGTTATTAGTAATATATGTAGCTCTACTTTTGTGTCATCTGGAAAGATACCGACCGAAGTTATGGAGAATGAGAATTATGTAGAAGTTTGAAAATAGCAGCTTATGAAATGCTTTAAATATCTAATATTGGGGTAGATAACTAGCGATTTCACCCGCACTGATAACTTTTCGATGGTGCCCTTTAAATAATTAATTGTTTGCATTAAGCTTACTTTTGGACTTGAAAGTGTATGCAATTACACCGCGGGAAGTTGAGAGTAGGAGTTGATAGACACAGGTCGATTTTGAGAAAAACCTGTGGGCACTTGTGTCCTCTTGAATGCATATGTCTACCATTTGAACGTAAAATATCTCACCAATGCATTTGATGTCAAAAAAGGTTTTAGTTAAGGCGATGCACTGTCATGCGACTTCTTTAACATAGTTCTGGAAAGAATTGTGCAAAACTTAACTCAACACTAGAGGCACAATCTTGTAAAGGTCCATCCTATTACTTGGACACACCGCCGATAGTATTAACATAATTGGAAGATCAAAGCGTGATATCAGTAGCACGTTTTTGAGCATTGTGACGGAAGAGAAGAAGATGGGTTTAGTGGTCCATGAAGGCAAAACCAAGTATATGCTGTCATCAAAAAAGGACGTTGAACGACGACTCGCCGCAAGCCCAAAATCCACACCAAACTGTAACTTTTTGAGGATGCATTATCATCTGGTGAACCTCGCGGGGGTTGGTGTCGTCCCATATACGGCAATTTTGCTTGTTAACACAGCGATTCATCCAAAAATGCGCCTCGTCACTAAGGATGATTTTTCGGATAAAACTGGCGTTCTCTTCCAAACGATTAGAAGCCTAGTCAGCGAATTAACGGCGTTTGCTATGGTCATGAACTTTGAGCTCCTGGGTCAGTTGGATCTTGTAGGGGTGTAGGCCCAAGTCCCGATGCGCACGGCGAGAAATAGACTGCCTCGGGTTCTGCTGTACACTTTCACGGAACGCGGTGATGTTCTCGGGCGATCTTGCGTTTCTTGAGCGTACATGTGTTGGCTGATTGTTTACTGAACTGGTCGTCTAAAATTTTGAAGAGTCGACTGAGAGCAATGCGTGCAACATTTGCGTTAACGAACACTCATTTTAATAATAAAGTTCTATCATTTGAACGTGCTGTTCAATCCTGTAACTTGTCATGATGATTTGTCATAAACAACTGAATAATGAACAAAAGATTTGACAGATGTCACCAAAGCAAAATGGCCGCTATGGGGCGCCAAAATCTACCCGCCCCAATTGAAAAACCCTTTATTTAAGAGCATATACAGATAAATATTTCTTTGTTTATTTCCAGTGCCCAGCCTTTAAGGATTTTCGTGCCTAGTGCTTAGGGCCAGTTTGTTCATACAGTGATTTGTCTTTAATCCATGGAAATTGCTGTTGGTAAATCATTTAATGTGTTTGTACAATGTACACCCAACATTTTAATTCAATAATCCAAAGGATATATTGGTAATCATATATATTTGGTCTATTTGATTAGTCCCTTTGAAAATCGTATTATCAATTTAACCCACTCTAAACAATTAAGCTCTTAGACTATAAGGACAGAACACTTTCCTAAGTTCAAACACGAAATGTAAGATCAATAGTTTAAATTAATTTTTAAAGCCTGCTGGCCATCATATCAGCCTCGCTTTTTGTGTCCTTGAAGGAAATATTCATTTTCCATTCGTCTCACATTTTCTTTTTTAAATGAAGAAAAAATGTATTTTAAAAAAATAAAAAATATTTACTAAGAGAAAAAAGAATAAATAAATAAGTAAACCAACATTCATTCAATTTACCACATAATACGTGCATATTATACTGATTACAGTATTGCCAAATGTCATAGAGTAAAGGTACCGTATACCATCGTACCTACTGCTGCTACTGTCTATACCAATTTTTGTGTGTTTTTATTTTTGAAGGATGACGAGCGACGATGACGACGCGATGTTGGTGTTTTTCTATTCTATACCACAGTTTAGCTGCCACAAGAGCCAACCAATGAATATACGTCCTTGCGTCCTATCTATCCTGGTTTTCTGATCCTGGTACAAAAGAGGAATCCAATTTGCAACAGTTTGTTTGCTTGCACAGAGGATGGTTGCTTCGAAAACGCTCACTTAATCTGTTTCTTCTTCTGCAAGGACCAAAACCAAACCACGCTACAAACAAAAAATAAAGAAGCACCTCCACTCTGATTCTTTAACATGTTGCAGCTTCAGGACGAGTATGAGTATGAGACTTATGCCAGGAGCAATGTTTGCACAGTTTTTGTGTATTCCACGTTTTTCTTTTGGTTGTATTATTTTTCTTGTGATTTTTTTTCTTCCAGGAAACAGAGAGGGAAATTAAAATCTGAAAAATAAATACTTAAGAAACACAACTCAGCACAGAAAAAGAAGAAGTAAAATAAATAAATAAATAAAATAGAAAGAAATAAACGCTTCATTTTTTGTATTTTATTTTTTTATAATTTTTAAATGGAAATTGAATTGCGGATCGCTTGAAAGCGATATAAATAAGATGTTTTGAAAATTACAAAATGAGGACGAGTACCATCAAGAGCTGATGACGTCAGGATCCAGCACCAACAAATTTAATCAGGACGAAGCTTGGTTGATTATTCCAACATAAAGTTCAAGGTTTGACTAGGTTCAAACGTGTGTTTGCTAAACACTGATTGAAAAACAATATTCTAAATTACGTTACGTATTTTTCTTTATACTTCATGTTTACGTGCGTGGGAATTATTATTTTATTGGGTATAGCCATTGATGTGAAGTGTAAAGACTTCTTTTTTTCACATCTTTTCAAATGTCTATTAAAAGAACATTTTTTTCGCCCACAATATCACGACCAATTTGAAATGAATGAAGACAGTGTTTTTGAAAGAGGCCTTGTATAATACAGACATTTTTCTAAGTAGATAGATACTTTCTTTTTAAATGTTTTGTTAAAAAATATCCTGAGGGAAATCAAATCACCTTGGAGCAATATTTTAAAAGTGGTTAGATTGCAACCTACGCTGATAACTTTCCAATGGTGTCCCTAAAAATTTACAATTTATATTTGTTTTTTGATAAGAATCCAAAACTGTTGAAAACAATTTTCAAAAGTATGCAATCATAAATTTAAGAAACATATTTTTGAGATATTCGAAACGTTAAATTACTTCAGTAGTATTTTTGAAGGACTTACATTTAAGGAGTTTTTAAATTTTAAGGGCCGATGTTGAATGTGAACCACACCTAAACTACTTTCATTTGACATTTCTCAATTTCAGACTAACTCTTTTTGAACCATGGAAAGAAACACAATGAAGCAACGCGTTAAAAATTATTCAGACTTATTATGAAAGTCGGCGTTCAAATCAAAATGCATATCGTGTACTTCATGATTTTGTAGGTTAATTTAATAGTACAAATGTGAGTACAATCGACAAAATCAACTCGTCGTTTTTGCCGATCTCTCAGGCTCGTCGTTGATGAACATGATGCATAAAGTTTTGTATTTACACGCTTAAAAGGTGTAATTGACTTAAGCACTAAAGGCTCTTCACATTTCAAGCGTTGTCGCCAATGGTCGGAATGATGGCAAGAAATGGCCACAGTGGATGATCAAATTTCGAATAAAATCTTCTTCAGTGATGAGACACATTTTCAACTCAGTGGATTCGTCAGTAAGCAGAATTGGGCGAATGATAATCCAAGAGTGATTGTCAAAAAACCAATGCACCACACAGAGAGTGATAAAGGCCTGTCAAGCCTTTATCAGGCGAGGCGGTCAAGCGATTGGACCATTTCGTGAGATAACACGTTCTCCAAACTTGGTTTCCAATAAATTGATTGTAACATTCGCTGTGTGGCTTGTGGCGCCCCGCCGCCGTCCTGTTGGAACCACATGTCCTCCAAGTCCATATCTTCCAATTGGGGGCCAAAAATGTTCGGTTATCATTGAACGGTAGCGATCTCCATTCACAGTAACGTGCCGGTCTTGATTATAATTGAAGAAGTACGGACCAATGACGCCGTCGCGCCGGCCCATAAATTTGTTCGGGATGTAATGATGACTCATGGAGTACGTGTGGATTGCTGCCTGACAATATTTTGTATATTGACGAAACCATTCAGCCAGAAATGGGCCTAATTGATGAAGATGATTTTTCGACGAAAATCCGAATCATTTTCAAGTTGTTACTCAGCCAAATTTACGAACATACGACGCTTCTGGTGGTCAAGCGGCTTCAGTTCTTGCGTCAATTTAATCTTGTAAGGATGTAGGCCAATATATTTTCACAAAATTCGCCACAACGACGTCGCAGAGATGCCCAACGCTTATGAGAACCGACGCGACGTGTGAGAGACACATTTGGGCTTTCTGCAACTGAAGCCTCAGCGGCAGCAATATTCTCGACACTGGCTTTTCTTTGTCTCACTGGCACGGAAACATTTTGTACTGTGCTTGTGGTTTCAAATTTTTCCACTAGACGCTCAATTGTTGATCTGCTAGGGCGATTATGACGACCATGAATTCGATGTAGCGCTCTAAACGTTGAGGCCACTGACACCGAAATTTTAATAATTTCGAATCGTTGTTGGCTCGTATATCTTTCCATCATGAAATGGCAAACCTTATTAAAGAGAAATGTCAAAAGAGCGGCAAGAAGTATGGCGTTGCGTCGTTTGCTGTCCCTGTCGCTCTACTTTTGTAGCGTCCCTTTTAAAAACCCTGTATATGAAAAACAATTAATTTTCTTGACATAATTAGGATTGCAAGGTAGCTGTGTTAATCCTGTTTCAAAAAAAATATATAGGTCACTTTTAAACTATTGACAACTTTTAAATTGTAACGAGCCTAATTAAAATAGCTTTAAAATTTGGAAATTTGATTTTTCCTTACATCTGTTACCAACAAATCAATTTTACCAGACGCTTTTTTCCCCTATTTTTCAAGTAGACACATACATATAGAAACTAACAAGCCCACAACAAGTTCAACTTAATTCATTTTCAAAAAAAAAAACTTTAAACCAAAACCGCAATAGCTGCTAGCGGACTCGTTTATAAAACCATCGAAGGCACTAATGACACACAAATAGCTTCCGGAATTTGGAATCCTAAAATGATGGGGCTGGAAAGTTTACATTGCATCATCATCATCATCATCATCATCTAGGCATCGTCAGCATAATAACCGACTAAAGAGTATTTACTATATATTGTAGGTACATAGTAGTTACCTCCCTCTCTATACTCCCTTTTAGTTTCTGGCTGGCTCAGAAGTGCTGTTGGTTTGTTGGCTTACTGCCTCAGTTTGTGTACCAAATAATTATGAGTAATTGGATTTGTTCGGCGTATAGTCCAAAAAACTTAAAGTCCATTCAACTTATGTATATATTTACTGCAATTTACCCTTTTATAAACTTTTGTTGAAATAATAAAAACAAAAATAGAAAATAAGCAACAACAAAAACAGCAAGCGCAACACAAAAAAGTATACTTTGGAAAACTTTTTAACTGCCTCATTATTGCTGCCAAAACTGAAAATAAATCTCACAGGACACAACAGAGTTTCGCTTGTGTAACACGAGGAATATTTTTATTTTTCATTTTTTTTTTAATTTGTTTTGTTTACTTTACTGATTTAACAACAAAAACTGCAATTAGAAGAAAGATAATAATGATTGAAAAATGTTTTTATGTTTTTCTGTTTCGAAGAAAAACATAAGCTGATAGCAATTTGCATCAGGAGCAAAGTTTAACCCAAACGCTAAAATTTTTAACTAATGCAAGTTTAAACAACTTATTTTTATAGGTGGACGAATAAGTTGAATATACAAGTAGTGTTTATTCCTTGCTACTCGGGTAAAGTTTTGAATAAGATGGTTAGCTGCAAATGTAAGTAATTTTTCCATGAGAAACTAAACAAATTGTTTTCATGTCCTTTTTACGGATAGTTTACCGTTTTTAAGAACCTACTTGATTTCGAATATTGTATATCAAGAATTCAAGACAGTATTATGCATCTTATAATGTTTGGGTTTTCTGAGACGATAAATGAAGTTTTTCTCCCCCCCCATAATTTGACTGTTATTTACAAGAGATACATCTGATACAAGAGATATATCTGGTAAAAGCCTTAGTATAATTCCCGTCTCTGGGCTGGTGCTCCTGTAATTTACTTATAAAGCCTCTTGGACAGCATTGAACGTTGGGCATTTTAATTGATTGTTGGTAATATCATCATTGGTTCATTTACGTCGCGTCTGTTATTCGGTTTATGCTATTGAGAAATTGCCTGCTGCATTCCTCCTCTAAAGCAGTTCAACCGTAATCTCGGAATGCTCATCAGTATATATCCTCGAGCCCAACTTCAGGCGTACTGTCAAGTACAGAGATTCGTTCTTTAGCCGTACTACGCAAATGTGGAATGCCATACCGCACACTCTGCCTTTCACAGTCATTACAATGTGCACCGACACCTCCTTTCAAACCCTCTGCCATTTTCCTAATGCTCACACAGTGCCTCTTCATAATAAGGGTAGTAATATCATCTTGATTGTGGGCGTATTATAAGAAAAAAAAAGGTGTATCAATAGAAAACGGTCTGATTCGAATGGACGCCAGGACTACGTTTGTAGCACCATATTCTTTTCATCTTTTTAAAGTCTTGAACTAATTGTAAAGCATTAGCATATGACTTATCATATCAAGTGGCTCAAAGAAAAAAACTTAAAAAAGCGTTGAATCAAAAGACATCGGTGGTCAATTGTGATCACTTCTTCGTGAAATAATGTCACAATCAGAAAACTTTTAATGCTATACGAAGAGCTTCGAAATGTGATTACAAAAGGATCACCATCTTTTAAACATAATATCTTCCCTTCAAAATCAGACTCAAACTTAAATACGTAAAGCCTATAAATAATGCTTAAATTTGCATCGTTATATTTTCGAATATATTTGCTTTATGCCTGGATTTACCGTGTCAAGTTGGCACTACATACCCACTTTAAAACAAAAATCTAAGTAAACAAAATGTTATAATTTTTTTCATTGCACAATTTCTTTACAACAAAAATAATCTCCACTTAATTGCATACTTAATTTTCCAAATTTCACAAAATGTAGTACTAACTTGATATTAGCCTAGCACTACATACGAGTTTTTTGTAGTAGTGCTAATGTAGTGCTAACTTGACAGTCGTTAAATTTCTTGTAGGCAACAATTACTCTTTTTGAATCAATATTTTTGAATCAATCTTTATTCATAGTTAAATAACTTCTATAATTTTTGACTGAATTCAGAAAATTAAAATAACTGCTCTTTCTTCCTGAGAAGACAACATTTCCTTTTAAACTATTTTTGCATTCAATCAAAATTGGGACAGTTTACCTCAGACAGAATCCACTTAGGATAAAGTAACCTTTATTTTTAAGCCTGCATCCAAAATTTTCCCTCGATTAAATTGCTCAAGTAAGAGATGTTATATTTTTGGGCACGTTTAGAAGGATTGGTAAAATTTCGACTTAGTGATCACTGAAAATTGAGTCTTCAAAATTATCCTAATTTTTTGAATTGAACTTTTTTGTCTTAGCCTAATTTTAGAAGAACATCAAATTCGTCATAAAAAGTCTTATAAGATAAATTTCCAATTTAAGCTTAATTTTTAAATAGAAAACAAAGAAATAAACATTGAAAAGTGATCAGCATAACAAATCCCTCAGAAGTAATAAAAAAGAATTATTTCAGCTTAAGCAGTATTGTAACATTAAAGAGCTAGTTAACAAATATTCTTTTGTTAAATACGGGACACAGTACATTTCATTTCAACAACTTACTTGGTGTCCTTATCTCACTGTCCTGCAAAATAATCAAAATATCTAACAAAATATTCTCTCTTTTCCAAGAAGTACAAATATGAAGCTATAAAATCCTTTTACGTTCAAAGTTGGAGAACAATTCTCATATTCAGCCAGGTTCCCCAATAACACAAAATTGAGTTTCTTGAACAGAAATCAAAGCAGTGCGCTATAAATCATAGTTGAATGTCTTTTAATTGAAATATTTGCAAATCTCGAAGAACGCCGCTTTGTTTTTATCTGTCATTATTTGAACGCTATTTTCAAAAACAATGCTCTGGGAAAATAGTCAGTTACATTCCTCGTGTCCAACAATTCAACCGTAAACCCGTACTTCTAGAAATGCACATGGGTTATCTCTTGAGCTCAGAGATTTGTTTTTTAGCTGCACTACATGAATGTAGAATGTCTTTTAACTCATTTAAAGTGTTCAAAATATTTGTTGCATGTACATACATATATACACTTCGTGTCACATGGATAGGGACAAGCTTTTTTAGTTTTTTATTTGCCGATATTTCTTAAACTGTTAGGTTTTTTTGGAAAAACCCATATGTGAAATGAATGGAATATGTATTTATTTTATAAAGCTACCAAAAATGTTTGGATTAAGTTGATAAATAGAAATTTTATGACGGTTTTTCCAAGGTCATAAAAAGAAATTTTTTTTTGTGCCACATAGATAGGGACAATATCTAAATTTACCTATTAGCTTGTTTTAAATCAGACAGCCAAAATCGATTTAAGATAAAGTAACCTTCATTTTTAAGCCTGTATCCAAAATTTTCCCTCGATTAAATTGCTCCAGTGAGAGATGTTCCATTCATGGACAGGTTAAGAAAGAGTGGTAAAACTTCGACTTGGTCACCACTGAACATTGTGTCTTCAAAATTGGTCTACATTTTCGAATTAAACTTGTCCCTATCCATGTGACACAAAACACAGGTACTTTGTATGACCTTCTTTGGAAAAACCGTCATAAAACTTATATTAATCAACTTAATCCAAACATTTTTGCTTGCAATATAAACTTAATACATACCTCATTCATTTCACATTTGGGTTCTTTTTACAAAAACCTAAGGGTTTAAGAAATATCGGCAAAAAAAAACGAAAAAAGCCTGTCTCTATTCATGTGACACGAAGGGTAAGTCGGTTAAGGCAATTTTACACAGATTTTTTCTCTGAGTGCTAATCCTATATAGTTTTCTTTTAATATTATTTGTGGAAAGAACAAATTGTAGCAATATTCTTAACTTCCCATAGGAAGTTATTGTAATGGGTCCGATTTGTCGAATTGAACATTTTGACATTTCTCTAGAGAGATGTCTGTGCGTGCTTTCGCGACGTTTTTTCGTCGTCCATAGCTCAAGAACCAGTAGAGATATCGACTTCAAATACATTTTGTTATACAAATAATAGTGCAGAAAGATGCAGAAAGGACTCTCAAAAAAATTGCGTGGGTGGTTTTCTTACCATAGCAATTTAAAAAAAAAGGTGAAAATTTTGGTTAACCCTAAATATCTCACGAACCAATAACGCTAGAGACTTGAATTAAATTTTTTATTATAAATTATAACGCGATACCAAACAAATATATCTTTGGAAAAAAATACAATTAACGGTTTTTTTTATAAATAAAAAAAAACTGAAAAAAATAATTGTCACCTTGAAAATCTTATGAACAAAAAATGATTTAATCTCCAAATCATTTTTGTGCAACGAAAAATAATGTTTTTAACACCTGGTCAAGTTTTGAGAAAAATCGAGTTGACAGTTTTTTTACATAATTAAAAAATTAAAACAAATTTACAAAAGTTGGTCAAATTAATTTTCGACTCAAACATCTTTTCAAAACTTTGAGATATTGGCTTTAAATTAATTTTTTATTTTTAAAAATATTGTTGTGAACATTCAGTAAAATTTTGAGAAACATCTAACTGACGGTTTTCTGACAAAAAATAAAAACCTAAAAAAACAAAGCTAAAACTTGGTAAAAATTTACAATATTTTTTTAAAATTCAGTCAATTTTTATTAAAATCCAACAGTCAGTTTTTTCATAAAAAAATTAAATCTACAAAAAATAGTACTTAAATTTTGTACAAATTGATGTTCGGTTCTCGATATTTCGTTATGTCGTGAACAATAGAAGATATTGACTTCAAATTAGTTTCATTCATCCAATTTGTATTTGTTTATAAAGGGTGATTTTTTAGCTATTATCTTTTATGCAACACTGGTTTAAACAGCTGACGCACGTTTCGTTTTTTGTTTCACTATTAAACATCTTCAGTTTGGTCTATAATTTAACCATGAATCGTCTTACAAACAAACAACGCTTGCAAATTATTGAATTTTATTATCAAAATGCATGCTCTGTTAAGAAAGTTCATCGCGCGCTTCTTCCATTTTATGGTCAGTTTAATTGACCCACTGAAGCGGCTATTCGGGCTATTGTGACTAAATTTCGCACAAAATTTACATTGTGGGTCATTAAACCACTAACACACTTACGTAGAGTGCGAACTGAAGAAAATATCGCAGCTGTATCGGCCAGTGTTAATGATGAATTGATGACTATCAATTATCGATTCGTCGCCGTTCGCAGCAATTGGGCCTCTGTTACTCAACAACGTGGAAAATTTTGCGGAAGGATTTAGTTGTGATGCCTTTCAAAATACAGCTGGTGCAAGAATTGAAGCCGAACGACCTACTGCAACGTAAAATTTTTGGTGAATGGGCGAAGATCCACTTTTTTACCGAAAAATTGTGTTCAGCGACGAAGCTCATAAGCAGAATTGTCGATTTTGGAGTGAATATCAGCCAGAAGCATTGCAAGAGCTACCAATGCATCCACAAAAAGTCACAGTTTGGTGCGGTTTATGGGCTGGTGGCATCATTGGACCGTACTTCTTCAAAGATTATACGAATCGTAACGTAATTGTGAATGGTGAGCGCTACCGCGAGATAATATCCAACTTTTTTTTGCCCAAAATGCGCGAGCTTGACTTGCATGACATGTGGTTTCAACAAGACGGTGCCACATGCCACACAGCACGCGTAACAATTGACTTATTGAGAGGCGAGTTCGGTGAACATTTAATTCCACGTTCGGGACCGGTCAATTGGCCGTATGTATCGTGCGTGTAACGCCTTTAGACTATTTTTTGTGGGGCTATGTTAAAGCTCATGTCTATACAGACAAGTCCGCTTCAATTGACGCATTGAAAGACAACATTAAGCATTTATTCGTGAGATACCGGCCGAAATGTTGCCAAAATTGGAGTAAGCGGATGGACCATTTGAGGCGCAGTCAAGTCAAACATTAAATTATATGGACCGTACTATCAATTCAAATAAAGATTTCATGCATTTTTCTGAATTTTATGTATTTTTTTTTAACAAACTTTCCTATAGGTTTTAAAAAATCACCCTTTATAAAACATTTTGTATAGTGAAATACTAGAGTTTGATTTGACTATTCGAGTCATTTGTATTGAATTTTAATGTTTAATCAAAGATTTTCAATTATTTATCTGGAATCATGAAAATGACGTTTACGTATTAATGGTTCCACTATTTATTTCACACAAATCTAGTCACACCTGTGAATTTTCAAAAAACAAAAGAAAACCAATTTCAATTTGTTTGTTTCAACAAAAGTTATATTTTAGCAGCAAAATGGCAATATTGTTTTATTTATGAGCAGTGAAAATGGTGAGGAACAGATTAACAGAAGAAAGATAAAGGGATCCATCAAATCCATTCGATTTCTAGGTTTTCTATCATCAATTTTATAAGAAGTTCCTTTTGTTCTCTAGTTGTCCAATTTGAGTGTGACATCAACCTTTAATAAAAACATCAACAGATTTTCATAAAAATATATTCAATTTTCTTTATTTTTCGCAAAAAAAAAAAAAAAAAAAAAAAAAAACAGAACTTACATGTTTTTCTTTTAATTCTCTCATCAAGATGTGAACGCGCCTAATAAAAATGACGTTTGTTTCGAATGATTAGAAAGTCAAAGTTTGCTTTATTTTCGAATTAAAACGAACTTTCGAATTGTTAGAAAGTTAAAATACGTATCATATGAATTCGAATAACTTTCGAACGAAAGAGAATGTCAAAATAAGGGTGAATAACACATATAAGAGGTGATCACATGTCCACTATGTTCATTGAATTTTTAAAATTTTAGGTTTCAACCTGCTTCTCCCTTTAAATTGAAAAATTAATAAAATCTTCAAAAAAAAAGTAATAAAACACAAGAAATTTTTTTAAGGAATCTTATCACATTTATTGACATTTTTTTTAGTTAAAAGTGTTTTCTGTTTTTAATTTGATTTTGCATTTTTGTTTTTCTCTTACTCATATTCCATCTTTCATTTTATTTGTTTTGTTAATTTTCTTATTTAATTCTTAAAATTTGTTTTTACCCCGTTTTCATGAAACTTTCTCGATTTTTTTGTTTTGTTTGTTGGTTTTTATTTATAGTTTTGTTAGGTGTTTGTTTTGTTTCTTCTGTTTTGTTTTATATTTCGTCAGTATTATTATGTTTAACTATATAATTTTATTTTCCACTTTTTTCATTTTATTTTATATTATTTTCAAATTTTAATATTAATTTAATTTTATTTTTTTTCTTAGAAAACTTTCCATCATGTGATTGTCATACAAAACATTTCACAATAGATTTAATATTTTACAATTTTATATATATATATATATATATATAATTTTTATACATACATATAATTTTTAATTTCCATTTACTACACTCATTCAAAAGGCCGCTCACATCATAATTATTTTTGTTTTTTTTAATTCATTTCATTCGTACCTAGACTAAAACATCCACAGAATAAAAACTTAAGTAATAAATTTTAGCAGTATTTTTTTTTGTTTTTGTTTTTTTATTTTTTTATCTGAATACTTTAATTTTTTGTTTTGTTTATTTATACACATTTTATAGCGCCTAGAAAAAAATATTTACTTTTTATTTTTACTTTTTAAATATGTATGTACTTAGATGTAAGATTTTTAATATTAATATATACTAAGATTTATTTTAATTTATGAAGTAAGTTTTTATTTTTTGTTTTTTATATTTAAGTACAAAAATTATTTTTTTAAATTTTTTAAATTTAAAATTTTTATTTAGTTCTAGTACGGATTTCTTGTATGTTCTTTTTATATATAGTTTTATTGAAGGTTTGTCGAAAAATTAGATTTTTTTTGGATGGAATGAGGTTCAAGGTAAAAATTTAAGAAATAACAATTTAATTTTAATGAAATGAAATTAAAATAAAAGTTTTAATAATATTTCACAGGAGATGACAGAGTTTAAGTTGTAGATTTTCAAAGAAGAGAATAGGTTTTAAAAACAAAATTTAAGGACGATAAATATTTTACTTAATTTTGTTCGTTAAATTTAATGTTAAAATAAAAATTAAATGAAAACCTCATTCGATTTTTTTAAAAATATTTTCTATTGTTTTGGCAAATTTACAATAACAGGTTTTGCTAGTAACTATTTTTTTGAAAAAAACTGTATTATACACATATATTTTTATTCATATATATTTTTTACTCATAAAAGCTTCATGAAATTTATTTAATTTATTATTGCTTATCATAAACATTACATTGCCATCGTATGCAAAGGAATCATCCATCCACTTTGACGGAGGTTAATCTTGATTTGTTTTTGTTTGTTGTTTCAATTATCTCATTTCAAAATTATATTTTTTTTGTAAATTTTTTAATTTTTTTTTTCGTAAAACTGAGCAAAATTTTATCCTGGATTTGTAATTTTATTTAATTTTAAAAGTCGATCCACCAAAGTATTGAATAACCATTTGCCAGCAATTGTACATGAACGAGATAACATTATACAAATTAACTCACAAAAATATTTTTTTAAATGCTTTCTTATGTCTTAGATTTGTTTTATAATAATAATATATATATATATTGATTTTTTGTCTCACTTTCTATTTTCCATAATCTCTCTCTGTTTCATTTTGCTATTTTTAAAATTTTTATTGCGCGTTTATTTATGTTTTTTTATTTTTGAAAATTCTGTACAATCAAAAAAATAAAATTGTAAATTAAATTTTAAATACAAATTCGCAACAACATTTATAAGTTTTTGTTTGTTTTTTATTTATTTATTGCTAAGCTTAAGAGTTAATGTTAAAAATAAAATTCTTCTATTTACATTGAGATTTCTCTTAAAAGTTTATAACAAATTTAAAAAAAAAAACAAAAGAAAAGAAATATTTTTGTTTTCTGTTGTTCGTGTGCTTAGGGTCCACTTTTGTTTTTATACATTTTTTAGTTTTTATTATTTAAATTTTTTTTAATTTTTAAATTTTATTTTGCAAAAATATCTAAATAAAAAACTTAAATATACTTACAGGTTAATTTTAAAAATAAATTCTTTTTTTTTATCATATTTTTCTCTGATTTTTATGTAGATATTTGTTGTAGTTGTTGGATGATAATATTGTGTGAAGATGCAGCTTTTGGATTTTAGATTTTTGTTGTTGTTGTTAAAATGTTGATGTTTTGAAAACGTTTTTGAAGGTTTTTTTTTTTAATTTTTATTTTATAAGGTGGTGCTTCCTGTTCCGATGTGTTTTTTTTTTTTAATTGTTGTTAATTTATTTATATGCGCAGTGGGTCAATTGAGTTTGTTTGTTGTTTTTTTAAGAGAGTTTGTATTTTTGAAATATATTTTTGTTTTTAAGTATTTGTTGTAATAATATAGGCTGTAGGCAAGTTGGCAAAATAATCCTTTGTTTTATATCGAAGTATATAGAGAAATATTGGCAGGAATTGTTTTGTTTTCTTGTTGTTGTTTTTTTTTTTTAAATATATTTTTAGTTGTTTTGTTTTTGCATTATGTAATGTTTTCTGTGTGTGGTTTGTGTTATTTTTATTTTGTTGTTGTGATTGAGTGTGAATTTATTTTTTGTTAATGATAGTTTACACTGAATTCGTTAAATTTATTTTTTTTTAAATTAATTTTTTTTTTGCGAAAATAAAATTGTAATATTGTCTCTCAAAAGCTAAAACGTCAGTCTTTTGTTTGTTGTTATACTGCCTGAAAATACAAAAAAAAAAATATTTTTTTAAAAATTATCAGTTAGGGTATTATTTTTAAAATTAAACAGGACATACTGGGGCAATGAAAATACTCATAACTAAGGACGAAAGAATTATGAATTTTGATGTAAAGTATAAAAAGCTTACCAGGAGGTCAGACTGTTGCCTCATCACTGAGAACATCGTTTATGTGTTTGCTATTATTTTTCTTCTCCTTGGCGTTGCATTGCTGAAAAAAAAAAATTGATTTGTTTTAGTAAATATTTAATTATTTACCTAAACAAACATTTTTAAAATTCATCCTACGTGGGATTTAAGTCCTCTTTATTTTTTAATAAGAAAATTTGTGCTTAAGGGCTTTCTCATTAAGAGGTTTCATTTTGAATAGCCCGCTGTATGAACAATTTTAGAAGATTTTTAGATTTTTAGAAGTTTGACAATTAAAAACCAATTTTTACAAAAAATGATACGATAAATGTTGAAAAAATCATTAAAACCATTAAAATTCAATACATAAGTGAGTGAACAGGTTGCATTAAACAGTTCGGAAAACTGAAGCTTCTCGACCGTCAAAAGTAGAATTTGTAAACAAACGTCAGCCATTGGAACAAGTAAGTCGTGTAAAAAATTGAAACCACTTGAGTCGTTCAGAAACAACCACCAATATGGTTGCTGTAGCGCACTGTGTTGAAAAGAAAAAAGATCTTTGGAAATAGACATTCCACAAATGACATTACAGAGTATGTTCCATAAAGGCAAAGGTCTTAAAGCTGATAAAGTTCAGTTTGCAAAAGAACTCTAGCGGACGATCACCAACTCTGAATAATTCGCTGAAAAGCATAACAATTTTCCGGATTTTTGTCAAACAATTATTTTCAGTGATGAGGTTTTTTTTTCAACTCGAATGGTTCCGTAATAAGCAGAATTGTTGCTCGGAAAATACAAGAATGATTGTTGAAAACGGTTAAGTGTGATTTTGGACTGGCGGTGTAATTTGACCCTACTTACTTAGGTTCGTGGAACTATTACGCCTGTGAAGGAAAGGGCAACCAATGCTCCTACTGTTTACAATCTGTGAAAAGTTATCTTAGCTCTCTCTTACTCTGTGCTGATTTCTGTTCGACTGTTCTTCGCCCAGAGTCCTAGGCCAACACACTTGTATGCCCAAATCTCATTAAGATGTTTCGAAGACATGCATTAACGAAAGTTGGCAGATCTCATTTTTTTATTTTGGGCAGCATTCCAAACGCTACCTTAGCCTTTCTGATGATACGGGTCTTTATGTCCAGTTCAGTGCCACTATCCGTAGGCACAATACTCCCAAGATTTTGGACAACTTTTACCATCTTCACCTGTTAAAATATTGACTAAGATTGATAAGGAAGTTCTTATCGGCTGATCCTTTTAGTTTTTGTCGATTTGACCTTTAGTCCCACGATCTCTGATTCTCTCCATATCTTTGATTTGGCCTTAGGCCTTTTCGACCAAAACCATAATTCCCAAATCCTGAAACTCAAAACGAATCTCGTATACCCAAATACATTTTAAATAAAAGAACGTCCAAATTGTTGGTTGTCATTTAGCCCAAACGAATTTTTAATTTACGTTTTATGACATGGGGGTTAAGCTTTGTGACATTTATTATAGTCATTACGACAATTATGATTTCTATCGTTTCCTATATGTCTTATCACCCAACGACATATTATCCAAATATAAAAATCACAAAACACCCAATAAGAGAAACGTCGTAAAAATATCACTACGCAAATGTCACAAAAGCCTAAATAAAATGCCACCCAAACCAACTTTCAATTTCGTAACGCTCAAGTTTACAAAATGTCATAACGCATTTAGAAAACATTTTGGGTGGGTGGCTTTTGAGACGCGTATAAATAGTCAGTACGAGCTCACTATAGAATTTGGGGAGGTTTGAAGTTGGTTGTATGCCCAGTTTCTTTGGATTTAAGGGAACTTTGCATACAAACAACCTCGCACCTACCTCAAATCCTAGACTAAGCCCAAGTAGAGGGTTTATTTTATTTAGGAGTTATGATATTTCAAAATTTATTTGGGCAATATGACATTTATTTTAGGATTTGTGGCCTGAAAAAGTTTTTGGGCGATAGAGCCATTTTTGGGCGATACGACATTTGGAATATTTTGGCGTTATTTTATTGTGCAAAAATACCGAACGCTTCTTTTTATTTAGAATGTCATAAAACCCAAAAAAGTTATAACTCCCAAAGGTTGTGAATATTGCCCAACTCGTACAACAACAAAATGTTAATACAATTGTTTTGGGCGCTAAGAAATGTTCAATTTTTGCGATATATTTTTTAACAAAAAAACCTAACGCCGTTTGTTTTGTGAGCATAGAGTCAAAACAAGCTGTGTCACTTATCACTATCAGGTGACTCCATTTTGGAATTTAAATTCTTTTGACTAGCTTTCTTTATGAAAAACGTAAATAAATTCTCCATTGACACTGTCTAACACCTTTTCGATATCGATGGGCAACAAACTGTTTGATGATGATCCGCAAGGTGTTAATGTGATCCATATACAGAAATATCCAATACAGAATCCTGCTTATCAAGCGTTAAGTACGCATCCCCTTTTTTTAACTCTTCGTAAAAACTCTATGTTTCTCAAGCTTATGGATAAGTGTTGATGCAGTGGCTTGTTTGATGGGGCTGTTCGTAAGAGCTCTACGGGAATATCATCAAGTTCAATCGCTTTGTTCCTCCTCAGTGCTTTGTTGGCTTATGATTTCTTCTTTACTTCAATACTTCATATCAAGGAGATTGTAACTTCGGACGATTTTTCACTTCACTGAGGAAAATACGATTTAGAATTTAAGAAAGTGCTGTTTTCAACTTTTGAACTGGCCCTTATCCGAAAATAGCAGTGATCCGTTTGTGTCTTTTACCAAATGTTCCTTAGAGCTCAAAACAGTGAACATATGTGAGCTGGTAGTAATTCTTTTAACTCTTTTAAACCTACTGTCAACAAGACAACGGAACTACGTGTCAAGCAAAGTTTCCTGACTGTGTTTTATTTTGAAGAGGTGACCACAGTTGGCCACCTAGATCTGGTGATTTAATACATGTCGATTTTTTTCTTTGAGAACAAGTGAATTATTCAAGGCCTTAAACACCTCAAATCGAACCCGTAATGTTATCGATGAAATATAGCCGCAAATATGCGAATTCTCCATTAACTATTGCATATTTTCCCCAGAAAATGAAATAAACATCCATTGGTTTCTTTTTAAAATACTCGCCGTTTTTAATATCAAAATGAAACCTCTTATTGGAAAACCGTCTATATTCGTATTTGAAAAAAAGTTAAGGAAAATATTTTATACAGAAAACTTACCTCCTGCGTCGCTTGCCATTGTTTCATCGCAGACTTGTATTTTTCAAACTCGTTGCACCAATGTGAATAAATTTTCTGGTAATCATTCTTCTTCGATGGCGGTGTACACCTTAAAAAACAAAGAGAAACAAAAAAACAAAACAATTTAAATTTAAAGTTACAAAAATTTAATTTATAGCTAAAACAAATCAAAATCTTTTTTTTTAAATAAAAACGAAATAAAATAAAAATCAATATAGAAATGACAGAGGTGAAAGCTGATACAATTTTGGTATTGAACAAAAGAATGTGTAGATATATATTATTCGTCTATATAATAAAACACCTGTCCTCTTCAGCTTATATGCACATACATATTATATATGTATCAGCTAACGAGATGAAAAATGGAATTTAATTACAGCCCTAGCTCTAGCACTCTTGTACGCAACGTTAGAGCTGGCAATCAATTTAATCACCATGGTCATTCGATTTAATTGAAAAACGAGAATTGACAATTTTAAGGACCCCATCTAGGTCTAGGATTAAAATGAAAAAAAAAAAAAAAAAAAAACTAACACTGAATATCTACCTTTAACGACCTCTAATCTCTCTAAAAGTCAAGTTACAGTTAAAACAATTTACAAAAAGAAAAAAAAAACAAACTGTGACAAAATGAATGAACTTTCAAATTATCTCAATTGCCCAAGCTGGAAAACCCATAGGAAAACTGCCAAAAAAGTTTGTCTATACCCCAAAAAAATATATATGTACGAAAAATAGACAAGGATTTCACATATACACAATTTATAAAAAAGGATATCTCCATCCTAGATGTGTATGTGGATAAGAATTCAAAAAAGAAAAAAAAAAAGAAGCTCGAAAACAGGATATTCAAAAAACTCACCTGTGCGCATCGACATTCACGCTATAGCTGCAAAGGAGCGTGCCATCCAAATAACTGTCATAACGACCGCTGTCGCCCTCGTTTATCGATATCAGGACCAAGCCACCCTCTGACGTTTCAATATACTTCGATGGTGTATAAGTGATTTCGTATCTAAGCATAAAATAGAAGAAAAGAAATGAAATTAAAAATACAAAAAAAAAAAGATATTAAAACCGATGTTCGTAATATGTGTAAGTGGTGGTGCAGGGGGAAGGGGGTGAGAGCGAAATAAACAAAAATAAACATCGGATTTTAATTAGTTTTTTCGCCGACATTCAAAAAAGTTTATAGAGAGCTCTTTCGCCCACACTCACTCTCTGATGGTTTGGCATAGCAAACCAACCCCCGTTGGGGGATGATTTTTCAAATTGAAAATGGTTCATGTAAGGATATTTTTTGGGAAAACAACAAAACGAAAAAAAAAACACATTGTTTCTTATTTTATTCCGAATCAGGATGAAGGGTAAAAGTTGTTACGCCATATACACAACTTCCAATTTCACACCTCAAAAATGTTTTCCACTTTTCTATAAGGGGTTGTATATGCGAGTACCTATGTGTTTTGAATAGAAGGAAGATAGGGTGGGTGGTATATTTTGTATATTATGAAACACTCCTGCAAAAACATCGCCTTCCTTACTATTTGACTATACTATACCAAGCTACCTTCGATTCCATGGAGACAACAGATGTTTTTGAATGATATATATTTTAATTTTGGAAAAAAGGGCTGGCAAATATCTAATAACGTACTTTACTTCAAAAATTGAGTGTTTTATAGAGTTCTTGCATAGGAAGCAACTTTTACCTACCTACTTCGTGGGGGTTGTTGTATGTTTTTTTTTTATTTTTATTGGAATGACTTAAAATTGCTTATATTTTTTATCAAGAGTAATGTAGGTAAGGTACATTTTTGAATGTGTTCATTCTTTAGAATTTTGATTTGAATAACTGGTTTATTAGTCACCCAATTAGGGTGGTCTTTTGTCAAGGAATAAGTAATACATTTTTAAGGGAAATAATTATTATGAATAAAAAATGTAGGTTGGCATGGTAGTGATTAGAGAGAGGATTAATAATATTGTAGAAGGGCGAGTTTCATTTGCATTAAGCACTTTAAATCTGCAAACAAATTATACATTTAAAATATTAAGAAAAAACTTAATAAAAGTTGACTGCTATTCTTTTAACACTGTAATAAAATTGTTACATTATTTTTCTTCAAATAATGAAAACAAATAAACTATAATGCAATTTTATGACTCTTTGAAAAGTGTACTATTAAAAAATTAATAAAGTGTCATTCATTTGATGGTTTAAGTTAATATTGCTGGCAATTGACCTCTGTCAAAGTAAGCTGTCTTTTAACGTGCTAAAATATGAATTAAATGCTATAGTGGATCGTTTAACAATCAAATAACGTTTGAAAATTAATGAAAACTTACTACAAAGATTTTAGTTCTTCGTTAGCCACTTTTTTCCATTCGCGATGATTATCGTCGACATAATCGATTTAAAATTTTGAAGAAATTTGAAAAGCGTTGAATTGCTTCTTTTAGTCGAAATCATACTCAGTTGAAAATATTGAGGTTGCAAGTGCAAGTGTTACTGATGATGGTCCCAATTTTTAACTTCCCATAGGAAGTTATTGTAATCGTTTCGATTTGTCGAATTGAAAATTTTGACATTTCTCGACTTAACTTAACTTCAAATAAATTTTGTTATACAGATAATAAGGCAGAAAGATGCAGAAAAGCCTCTCAAGAAAATTGTGTGGGTGGTTTGTTTTTACCATAGCAATTTAATAAACAAAATATCTCACGAACCAAAATACTAGAGACTTGAATTAAATCTTATATATATAATATATTGTAACGGCATACCAAACAAGTATATTTTTGGGAAAAAATCGAATCAACGGTTTTTTTTTATAAATCAAAAAAACTGAAAAAAAAATATTTGTCACCTCCAATATTTTACGAACAAAAACTGATTTTATCTCCGAAATAATTTTGTGCAACGAAAAATAATGTTTTTGACATCTGGTAAAATTTTGAGAAAAATCGAATTGACAGTTTTCTTATAGAAAATAAAAACCTAAACAAAACATTACTAAGAGTTGGTAAAAATTGATTTTCGACTCAAATATCTTTTCAAAAATCAAACAAATTGGCTTCAAACTAATTTTATTTCACAGAAAATATTGTTTTTCGACATTTGGTAATTTTTTTTATAAAAATTCAACAGTTTTTTATAAAAAATTAAAATCTACAAAAAAATAGTACGCAAAAACAGTACGGTTCTCGATATCTCGTGAATAATAGAAGATATTGACTTCAAATTAATTTGATTTATCCAATTTGTATTTGTTTATAGAAGAAACACATGTTTTTAAGAAATGCTACTAAAATTGGTAAAAATTGATTTTCGAATAAAAATCTCGTTAACCAAAATAAATTTTGAAATCAAACTCATTTATATGCAAAATGGAATGGAAAATATTGTTGGTCATTTTTAATTTTTTTAAGAACAATTCAACTGACAACTTTTTAACAAAACTTAATAACCTAAAAACCTTTTAGGAAATCGATAGACGGGATGGGAAGTTATCAGTGTTTGTCGGATCCCAGCCTCTTTTTTGCGATTTCCCAACGGACGGACATTCGGAGCACCTGATCGTTTCATATATTTCTTCTTTGGCCAGTGATTGAGTAATATTACTTAGACGATACGATATTTGGTTCCAACTATGGTACAGAAGCCACTAAACATGACTCATATTTGGTTATTTCACGTTTTGTCCACCAAAATCACGTAACACAAGTAGATTTTATTAGGGAAGGCTACGCAAAAGACCGTGGTTACGTGAATAATAGCGCAACTCTAGACGCATTCAAAACCAACATTATTCAAGTTATGGAAAATATGCCACTGAAAATGTGTGGAACAGTGGTAAATAGTCGAGGAAAATTATATATTCACCCCAAATCAGCTTTACCAAATCTGATGAAAGAAAGTTGGACGAATATTGGTAACATGCATTGCTTTACAGAATTTTTGTTCTGCAAACCTTAAGCGTTTCATACAATTTCCATAATCCGTCAGTCATGGCAATTTTGTGACTAATCAGAAGAGAATTTTAAGAAAATCGAAAAAGGATTAAAAGTGTGTTTGGCCAACGCTAAATCGTAAATGATACATTTTTGGAATCAGAAGTTAAAAGTGGCACCTAAAATATTTTACTCAAAAGTTGAAATGAAAAAATCAGTCTTGAAATACATGTACAGACTTCAATATGTAGATTCAAATTGTTATTTTCTTATTAGTATCTTTGACTGTTTTCAAAAAAGTATAAGAGATTTCAAAACGATTAACTATTGGCACTTCTTCATGAAAGCAAAACTGATTAAAATAAAAAAAAGGTCTTAATTCTTGGTTGTCTACTTTTTATTTCATAAAGATTTCTAAATGGCCACAATAGAGGGAAAGTTATAATCCCTAGGAAACAACAGAAGACAGAGAATAGAGCATGTGGGATGCCGTAGATCCTTAAGTCATGTCAGATACTGACAGCATCGCTAGGCAAATCTTCAATTGATAAAAAAGTCTTTAGAATTGACAATGTGCTTCATCCATCTAATTTTATGATTAAGTTTTACAATGAGTGCGAAAGGTCGGTGGGTCAAGTTAAATCACCGAATTCTGTGAGCGACATGGTTCACTTCGAAAATATTCTGTTAAAAATTAATTTTGATGGATAACTTGACTAATGCGAACTTCTTAAAAAGACCTCTTATTCTTCCGATATTTATAAAATAGGAATCATTTTAAAGGTTGTTCAAAGCACTACACGGAAAGAAGTGTAGAGCATTTATGACAATGCTAGTATGGCCTGGAGACTCATACTAAAAAAGTATCTGTGATATTCCTACATTGTCTTGCAACAAGTCCTATAATTATGGAATTATGTACTATACTGTATGGTAACTCAATCTTTGCTTGTAACACATGGGCGCATAGTACGTTTGACGAGACAGCATTGCCTTCAGCCCCATACTGTACCGGAGATGTCGCAATGCTACTAGTTTTTCCCGCGATAATTTATGGCGTTATAATCGATACCCTTATTGGATTACTGTCAATAGTTATTACTCCAATGTAAGCATAAGGGACATAACAATAATGTATAGACTTTTCTGCTAGGAGCGTTGTACATGCCGCCAGTCAGTATGGGCCTGACTCCCATACTGGCATTGGCGTATCGGCTATAACTATTGTCGACGTTACTATTCTCAGTATGGCCAAATTAACTATATGCTTACAACTTTTTATCCAATGGAAATCTTCTAAGCCATACAGTATTGCGTTCACACCCATACTGACGTTGTTATATTCGCAATGTATTTCTTTCCG
Organism: Eupeodes luniger; assembly: GCA_951509635.1. Classification (NCBI taxonomy): domain Eukaryota; kingdom Metazoa; phylum Arthropoda; class Insecta; order Diptera; family Syrphidae; genus Eupeodes; species Eupeodes luniger. The sequence continues at coordinate 107,354,715 of OX608075.1, forward strand.
TGTACTAGCATTATCCAAAAAAAAATCTAATGTCTTTTAGATACCACAAAAAGAGTCCAACTTTGGCCAACTTTAACTTAAAAACTATCTGACTCACACACCTCAATCATTTGTATCTTTTAATATATTGTTGCCCGATCATTTTATAAACAAAATTGTTTGAGAGTTATTAAATAAAATGCAAAATATATATTTATTTAAAGATGGTGGTGTTTAGGTAGCGGTTACACTTTGAAACATCGTTTTCTAATGAATAATAATTTTTCAGACATAAAACAATAATGAAATTCCTTATCTAAAAGTATGAAATGGAAGGATTTTTTAACAAGTGTTAAGAACGTTTAATTTAAGCTCCCCATTTAAATTCAGCTATTTTTTTGAAGTAAAGCCATTTTTTTAATCAAAAACTTAAACCTAAAAATTAATGACTCTGTGTAACATCTTGTAAGTTATGAGTTTAAATATAAGACTATTCCAATTTAGAGTTTTCATTGTTTTAAGCTTCTTGAATGCTTACCCTTTTTTAGGCCATGGGTTCCAAACATACGTAGAGCATTTTTGAACAGTTATAACCTTTTATAGATTTTTTTCTGGAAATAATTCATAAACCTGGCATGGGGTCCATTTGTACCCCACTATAAAATATCTAACAAAAAAAGTATTTTTCTAGTTCAATAAGAATATATTTAGATATATACATGGTTCTACTATCAGATTGAAGATGAAGGTTATTTTTGAAGCGATGGCAACAATATATGTGTCTTTTGCAAGGAAATATATCGGCAACTACTACTTCTAGTTAGTTGTAAAATACAACCATTGGCCAACGTTGTGTTTGACGTGTGCAGGAATAAGGAGAAACCATTTGATCGAAAACTTCGGCTCCACCTTTGGTTTTGCTGTAGTCTATTATTAACACAGCTTTATTTTGAGAACCGGAAGTTGTTGTCTCACAGTTATGTTGCGTCGATACAAAAAGAACTTGTATGTTTGGCTTACAATCCTTTTTTTTTCAAAAACCGCCAAAACACTATTTTACATTTACAGCCAAAATTGCCAATTTTAATAGAATAACAAATCATAAATAGTTCACATTTGTATACGCATAAATGAACCTACTTAAGATCTTAAGAAACCAGTTCGAGAGGTAGAAAAGGAAGAACTTTAGGGCAAACCGGAAATCAGTATCGAAGGATGATCTGCGAGAAATCTTAAAAGTTATTATAAATCGCATATAGTCCAATACAAATTTTACTATTTAAGGGTTTTTTTCAAAATTTGTTTTTCAAAACTGATTTTCAAGTTTAAGCTTATAAACCATTGTTTAAAAAAAATCCCGTTTTATGAATCTTTTTAATTTCCTAATATTTTAACTAAACTATTGTAATCTGCAAATTCAAACCGTTTTCTGTGTATATTTTACTATACATGTTTTCTTTCCACAATTCTAATTTTTATTACCGATATCATTCACAATTATTTAATGTTATTGCTTATAGTTTCTTCCAAATTGTGCTTAAATTTTTAATTTAAGGTGATTTATAAATTCTTCTAAATTGAAACTGTCAGATAACCAAAATTTCTGAAGACTCTATTTTAAATACCAGAATTAAATAAAAACTACATTTTCGAAAAACTGAATTTCTGTTATTAGTTTTTTCGAGTTGCTTATTTTCGAACTGCTTTTTTATCAGGAATAGTCTTAATTTTTGTTCCGCAACATTTTCTTAAAAATCCAAAAGAATGTTAACCTTTTTTCTGCACACATTAAATATCAATCTTCAGTTTATGTGTTTATGTAATTCTTGTTTCGGAGGTCGTTTACCCCATATTTTTGAATACAATGGATAATATCTGCGAAAGTAAAACTTTTCCCAACTTTTGCACTTTTCATTAAATTTATATCTTTGCGATTAAATGGTCTCAAAAAGCACTCTTATTGTATTGTTACATTTGAAAAGTTAAAAATCTGATTGTTCTCCGGTTTCGAAGAAGAAAAAATAAGAAACAATGTGACATTCGATTTCTGGTAAAAATAAAACAAAACTTAAAAAAAAAATGTCCAACAATTTTCTTTTGAAAACCCACCAAAACATCAAATCAACAGAATGAAAAGCTCTTTCGTGTATTATTTGTATCTATGTTTATAGTATAGGTATATATAGAATATCAGTTTTCACTTACCTTCCCTTTTCCGTTGAATGATGATACCATCGTATCGCTTTCTGTCGCAGAACTTCCGGCAAACGAACAAAACACGACAAATGCAATGTTTGTCCATACGAGGCTGTTATCCTTTTCTTCAGGACACTCGTATCGCAAATGCCTGATGTTTCATTGCCCACGTCCTGCAGCAGGAAAAATAGAAAGAAAGAAGAAGAACAAAAACAAGAAACGTTATAGAGATTGAAAACGTTTAGTGAACATTTAGCGGTCCTGACAAATCGACAGAGACCAGATAAAGCATCAGAAAGGACCACCTCTCTCTCGTGATACCTATATTTTTGTCTATAGGTAAGTGTATTTATCTTAGTCTTTGAATTTTTGTTTTTGTTTTTGTATTTTCATTTAAACGCACCTGAAGCAATCCTAACTGATATGGACGACAAGCACCCACATCCTTGTCCCAGCCGCAATACGGATCTGTGATGCAACGGAAGCAACTGTCATACCGTCGATTGCACATTGCCAAGTCGATTTGTTTCACACTGTGCGCTGTCGCTATATAAAGAGAGCCGGTCTTTTGGCTTAGATCCATCTCTCTAATGGGCTCATTTTTCGCTATCTCCAGGATATCGAGCAAATTGGAATGGCGTTGTCCGTACTTAATGAATTGCACGATTTTATAAATGCTACCCGTATTTGTGCCAGCGAAATATACCAGATATTCTTGATTCAGTTTTTCTATTCGAATCCTTTAAGAAATTAAAAATGAAATAGAAAAAAGGATTGTTTGTTATGAAAAACGCTTATTTGACGTGTGCAATATCAGTTTAAAGTTTCTAGAGTCCTACCGACGACACAAGACGACTACGTTATCCTTAAGGATTTTTCTTTTTTCTTCCATTTGTTTTTTTTTTCTTTATTAATTTCTATTTTCTAGAGTACAAGGATGATGGAGGAAGAAAAAAAAAACACTTAAGCGATAGTACATAGTCCTGCTGTGAGGATACATGTGCCAAGACTTATAACTTACTTGTCGACCACCAATTTGGTAAGGATAATATCACGTTTGAAAAAGACTGGATTGGCAAACTCATGATCCACAGCTTTATCCATTAGCGGATGTTTTCGTATAAAGTTCAACACCGAGTCCGGAAGGGCTGAAGTGTCGTTGATACATGTGCCAGGACGTGGATCAGGAACTTTTGAGTTCAACACAGGCAACCATGCGGAATTAGATGTGGCTTGCTCTTTGAATTTTCCTGCAAAATATAAAAAGATGTTTGTTATTTTGTTGTAATTTTATTTTATTTTATTTTATTTTTTTTGGTTTGGTTTAAAATTTAAAATTAATTTATTCGAAATGTATGTTGGTTGGTATGGTTTGGTTTGGCAAAGGTCTTGATGGGAGGAGATGCAACGAGAAGATAATATATTTATGGTTTCATTTATTAGATGAGGTTTGTGGTAGATTCGGTGAGTTGTGTTTTTTGAAAGATGTAAAGTTTGTTTTAAGTTTGAGAGATTTATGATGGGAAAAATGCTCAAGCGATTTATTTCTTTTGGCATGAGTTCTGAGCGGTTGATTTTATGTGTTTAGAAATGACTTTTCAGGACTTCGCCAAGTTATATACATATACTCCATCAAGATCGAGGGGGCGTTTTAAAATACAAGGCTGCACATGAGTGAAGAAAAAACAAAGAACATATAAAGTTGGTCAATCCATCGGGGAGCGAAGCAACCTTATTACAACTATTAAGTTGGTGTTTTAAAATAAACATACTGACATATGTATGGAATCGGGGCCTAGAGGATTTCAAAAATACTACGAAATGGACGAAAGAAACTGCAATGACAAACTGTACGTAATTTATATTAAATTAGGTAAGGACCAGTCAACTCTATGGGTCACTTTGCTTCCACGAGTAAAAGGAAATCAGCTCAAAAAGTTATTTCTAGAATATTGGACATTAGTGGTAGATAGATCAGTGCGCCTATAACCTTGGGTAACTCAACTGAATAATATTGGTTTTTAATCGGAATGGGTTTCGAAAATTATACTGATCTACAAATGTTGACCTAAGGTAAGTTTTTCTTACGGAAAGTATCTTCTTTATTTTATTTCAAGTCCCTAACACCTTTTTCGTTGTTTGCGATATCCTGATGGAAGGACTTACCACGATCAACGCTAAAAGCCCCGAAATTATTAGGAAAGAAGTCCAAGTGAGAATGTAAACATTTTATTTTTAAGGATATATTGCAACCTAGTTTTGAAATGATGTTAACATACTTTCGAACATTTCAGCATAGTTGTCACATATTTTCCAAGAAGTTTTTTACGGCATGGCGAAAATCGTTCCACGCTCTTTTTTTGCATCACCTTCTAGAACCGGGTCAAAGTTATCATATCCTTATATTAATTTTTTATCTGAAGACCAACGAATATGTCTTGACTTTATCGTCACTTTATCTTGGACATTTTTGTTAAAAGTATTGAAAAGCAGGCCCATCCTTGTTTATTGCTTTTACAAAATTTTTTATCAGTCCTAATTTTATATGCAGTGGCGGAAGTAAAATCTTTTATGGTTTCGATAGCTTGAAGGCTTTCAGGACCATTTATTTATTTGTACAACTAGCTGTTGCCCGCAGCTTTGCTTGAGTGATAAAAGAAAATCAAAACTTCACATAGAGTTATTCGAGGGCTTGTGACACCTAAAGTTTTTTTCACGGGTAATGGCTCTTGCGAGGAATTGACAAATTCTCCAAGAGTAATTCTTTCCATGAAAAGCGCTTTCTCAATCAAGCCGTTCGGATTCGGCATATAAACTGTAGGTTCCCTCCATTCCTGCAATTACTCGCACACAGGAATGGTTGAGAGTTGTAAGTCACTAGGTCCGGGTTCTTTACGGACTGTTGCGCCACCTTATTTATTTTTTTTATTTAGTTGTTAAGCTTTCCACAATCACAATAAACAAAAAGTAACCAAAAGTAACGCTGTCTATTGTTAAAATGATGAAGCACGGCTTTTCTAAATTCACCCCACTTTTTTTAGTGTTTGCCACTGTACCTAACAGATTGTCGTTAAATTAATTAAATTAAAGCCTTTCGCATTGGAATTGTAAATCTGTAGGAATTATTGGGAATCGAGGAAATATAACATTGTCATCTTTTCGAACACCTTCGGTTAAGATAGAAGCACTAATAATGTTTCAATAAAGTAGTGTGATACGAAGTCTTGTACAGTTACTTAATTAGGAGATATCTTAATTTTGTATAGGAATAAATAACATGCCTTATTTCAAGTCAGTTAAGAAACTTTACTGGGTATAAAGTGATCTGTTCTGAGTTCATTGCAGTGTCTTTTGGAAAATACTCCCCCATATATCCATCTGCTACTTTATCAAATATGTTTGAGTTTATTTTCAAATCAACACCCGTTTCTTGGTGCTAGAAACACTATTTGATAGAAAAATTGATCATCATGTATGTATGTTATTCTGTAAATCAGATTAAAAACTAACAATATTCAGAATAACTATGCACTAAACTACAAAAATCTTCCGTAAGAGTCACATAGCCCTCGACATCGGTATTAAACCACCAATTTCCTATTTTTAATATTGTTTCCATATAGTTTCGTGCGTCAATGTCATTATAAGAAACACCTAATGATAGGCAACGCTGTTAAGTCCAAAAGCATTAAGCACCTAAGGATATGCTTAGTGTTCTAAAAAAGAATACATATATTGAGTATCTAGTCAAAAGTTTTACCAGCGTACCTGCTCGAATGAGCTTTCAATGAGATATTTTAAAGCTATAAAAATTAGTTCAAGACCCTTTCTAGTCTTTTAACTACCTCCACACAAAAAATCATGAAATAATATAGCTCCTTCGCGACGTGAAGGACGGTCAAACAAACAAACAAACAATCAAACAAGCAAACAAACAAACTGACGTTCCCATTTATAATATTAGTACACATTTGAAACTTATTCTATAATTTTGTTTTAATGGCGACTTGAAGTTAATTTTCAGACGTACATAAATTGAAAGTAACTAAAATCTTATAGTGGGAGGTTGAGATCGAGGCTGAAGCTTCAAACCTGAATGCCTGATTTTTTATAGTTTGAAGTTTTGGATTACGAAAGTTGTTCCAGAAGAAATTTTGATAGATTTGTGTATAGAAAAAATCCTCTGAAAATTCTCTAAAATACAATTCTAGGAACAATACGAAATTTGTCTGGCAACCTTTCATAGAGTCTTGTTTTTCTTTTCCTTAAATTAATGGTAATTTTCCATTAAGTACCCCAAATAATAGCCCCCCGGCTTTTAAATACTGCACACAAATTGTTTGGGTAGGTGAGAGGTGAATATTTTGAAATAAGATTCTTTAAATGGAAAATGAGATTTATACGATCACCCAACATAGTCCTCACTGCAAATATTAGTTTAAACAAGGGGATAGCATAATGTTGTAATGCGTAATTTTTGGATTGCAATAATTATACCAAGAGATTTTAAAACTGCACAGTTCCTGGCATACTTCTGAACATTTCTGACTACTTTTTTTTTTCTTTTAAAGGAGAAAATATTTAATGTATTAATTTCGAAGAGCCCAAGTTTTTGTTGTTTAATTAAAATACTAGTTAAGTACCACTAGTTTGAAGTAAGTTTTAAAGTATTTTTTAGGAAAAAGATAGAGTCAACTTCAAAAACTGAAAATATGTGAATCTTGCAACTCTACAAAAATCCCTTATCTTATTTTGTTTCCTTGTTTCTCCTCCATAGTAATTTTATGAACGTACACTTAGACGTATGAGTAACATTTGTTCTTAGTATCATGCATAATTTAGGTTTTATTGTATTGTCTTTGTTTTTCGTTGTTGTTGTAACTATTTATAAATATTTATTTATATCTAATGATAAAAGATATGATTTTTAAAAATATCGAGTTTCAGTTCTCCGAGAAAATAATAAAAAGTCCTTCCTTCAACCAAAATTGTCTCTAAGTCACAACTCTCTTAACATCAAATCATAAGTACAAATTGAGCAATTGTATAAGTTATATTTGAACATACATCTTTCTACCATCTGTATAGATTGAAAAGTAACATCTGACGCATCAAAAATAGTACCACAAAGTATCTTGAAATCAATTTAACCCGAACACCGAACGCCGCCGCTGCTGACAACGACGAACAATACCTTCCAAACTACAACCAAACTAAATTATCTCAAGCAACAATAGAGGTACCTACGAACACCCGTGAATCTTACTCATAGCACCTCCCTACCCCCTCTCTCCATCTATAACCTATATTATAGTATAAGATGAATGAATAAAGCAATATTTTTCCATAAAGAAGAAAAATAAGATTTTGCAAAAGCAACAACAAAAAAATAAAATCCCAGACAGAAAAATGAAAATTCAGCTTTCAAGTCAGTGCTCCGTTATAAATGTACCTACCTTAGTAGGAATAAAATACACAAAATGTAGCCATCATACGTCTCTAACAATATCCGTATTTCAGAGAAAGAAGAAAAAAATAAGATTTTGTTTCTTTTTTCCATTTCCGGAAAATATACGAACATAAAACGTTTCGTTCGCTACGCTAGGACACGGAATATTACATACACTACATATAACTACGACGAGTGTGGCATACAACACTATTGCTGTGGCAGTAAAATGCGTGCAAGTATTACAAATGAATGTCATCCATCCAACTCAAACCCCATAACTCCAACTCCCACATCACCCAAAACACCCAAAACACCAAATACCTAGGACGAGAGAAAAAAAAAGGACACGAATCACCTTCTGAGGTGTGAAATCCTTGATATTCCATGCTGCACACATAACATATCCGGCTGCTGCTGCTTCTGCTGCTGTTATTGCCAGGTGTCATTCACTACACACACGGCATATAGTCACAGTAGTACCGCAATGAACAAAAAGTGTAGGTATAAGTATTACACGTAGGTATGTACCTACACCTACATACATACATATGTATATATAGGAAAAACGTTCGTCCTGGCACAATCCCAGGGGATAATTTTTCGAGTAGTGAAGAGGAAGCGTGCAAAAAAGTGCAAAAACCGCGTAAAAGTGTCACTTGAATTTCTGCTTCCGCAGTGCTTCATCAGATTCACACAGCCATTCACCCACCCCAATCCAATCCCCAACTCTCCATTTGTCCTTTGAATAAACTAGTTTTTTTTTTTTTTTTGTCAAGGATATGCCGATACTGCTATGATGGGGTTGTATGAGAAAGGATACCTTCCATTCGGTTACATCTTGCTTCAGTGATGTGTCAAACTACTTCACGAATCAACCAAATGCAATGCAGAAAAAAAGGACATTGCCAATGCACGACGACGAACGGTGGCAGTGGCGGTGGCGTTGGCAAGGACGAGAATGAGATTGAACACAAAAAGGTGCAACGGAAATTCAACGAGTTTTCAAGTTGTTGGCTGTATTCCTACACTCGGTTAAGGATGTTCATATACGGCAAAGCAAGGCAGAGAAAAAGCCAAACTGTCGTCTCGCAGGATGATGTCGAATTTGTCTAGAAAAACTATTCAGATGCATATCATTTTCACACTATCACGACAACAAGGATAATACGAGGATGTGGGGACGCGACGGAACACGACGCTATGAGAAGCAGCCGAGAGTTCTTCAACTCATATGAGTATGTGGAAAAGGATATTAGACGGAGGAATAAGGAAGATATAAGCTCAAGTCAGCAATATGTGGTCTCTCAATAGAAATTGGCAAATATACACACCCGCACACACACTCATAAAATCTTACAATTGGAATAGAATCTTCTTCTAACTTTTTCTTTTTGTCTGTTCTCCCAAACCACACCGGCACTCTGCACTCACCTTCAAATGCTGAATTGATATCCTTAATATCGTAGCTACAAATTGCTGATCCCAAGATACCGTGTGTATTCGTTGTAAAGGTAGCATAAAACTTCGTATCATCATGCTGCATTTTGTAGACGGATTGAATTTCATTGAAATAGAATGGGAATTCACTTGAGATGCTGCAGTTGATTCGAGCCTTCAAATAAGTTGCCCAATTTTGACTGATCATGTATTTGCCACCACGATCATTCTTACAAACTCGAGCGATTCGTGAGTAGATTGCTTTGCCGCAGTTGATGTATTCGACGGCGTGTTCCCGAAAGAAGAAATACACATATTCGCCAACATCGAATGCCCCCACAAAGTTCGGTTCTGTGAAGAGAGAAAAATGTATTTTATTATTTATTTCGATACTAAAAACGAAAAAGTTTTAAAATTTGTTTTTAAATAATGGTTTACGAAATGAATCTCCCAAGTGTAAAAATGTATACTTAAAAAGACACGATAAGATAAATAAACAAATATAAGATTGAATTAAGATGTTTTCACTGTGACGGGAGTGACACAATCATTACAAACCTTTTTCAATACATTCAAAATCACTTGAAAGGCCTTCATTGATCTTAAAAATTCAAACCTAAGTAGAAAACCTTAAAACATGTGTCAAATAGTAACCAACACTCGATTTCACTGGTGCTACTTTTGGTATTCTAATGTCTTAAATTATGTAAAACTATTAAAAACTTTTCTTGAAAGTTGTTACGATTGTGACAAAAAATTGTTACGTAAGTGACAAATAATTGCAATTAAAGCAAAAAATTAATACATTAATATGGTTATGTAAATGGTGGTTAAATTTTAAGGGCCGATGTTGAATGTAAACCACACTTAAACGTCAAGTTTTTTTTTGCATTTCATTTGACATTTATCAATTTCAGACTAATTCAATACGAACCATTGACGTGGTACAAAAAACCTTTTTCACCACCCATTTTTCGAGAACTCGAAGTGATATTAACGTAACAACATCAACATACAAAAAATTACTCTCAACAAAAATCCAGAGAGGATTTTGATATTGGTGTAATTTTTAAAAATTTGTATTGTAATTTTTTCTTACAAAAATACTATTAAAAATGTTGATAAATTGATTTTCGACTCAAATATTTTGAAGTCAAATAAAGGAATGAACTTCAAACTAGTTTGTCTTATAGAAAATATTGTTGTTGAAATTTCGATTAAATTAAAAAAAAAATATCAAAAAACCACTTTGAAGGTCCTTAAATAATAATTCCGTTTTTTTTTCAAAAAAAAAATACTATTTAAAATTTCACCAATTTGGAAGTTATCAAAATGGGTTGCATCCCAGCCTGCTTTTCCATTAAAACTGTTTCCTTTGGGAGTCTAGATACTTTAGTTGAATTTTAACTATTAACTATTTTGTAAACCCATTCAATTGACTGATTTTTTCTTTCAATTAAATTTACAAAATCAAATAAAATTCAATAAATAAAATGTTCTTCAAACTTGTTAACTTCCAATTACTACTCAATATCCTGCAAATCCTGTAAGCCCAATATTGAAGTAATAAAAAAAAATTAGATTACATTCACTTCACTTGAAAAAGAAAATCAAAAAACAAATATTTTTTCTTCATAACTAGGTCAGCTAAATATTTCATTTAATAATAACCAAAAAAAAAGAAAAACCAAGTGAATATAGAAATAAATCAATAAACAAAAACCTTGATATAATTTGCAAACAACCCTCACAACGATGTTGATGATGATGATGATATTGTCGATAAAAAAATATGAGATATTTTCAAAAAACAAAAAATGAAATATATATTTGTATCCAGAATCCTTCCATTTCATATCCGTTTTTCGAAAATTATTTCCGGTCCAAAAACATCAACGACAACGATGATATAATGTATAACATTTAACTTTTGCTTTTTTTTTGTTGTATTTATTGTATCCTTATTCTGAGTTGAATATATATGTAGTTTGTATGTGCAAACATAGGTAAGCAACTGGCCACATAATGTGATATAAAATAATATTAATACACGAAAAATAAAAAGAAAAAACAACACAACCAATCCAAAAGTCCCATCATTTTCATTTCAATTAATCTCGTCCTTCCAACGCCCCAAACAAGAAAAACTTATTCTTTCGTCCTTTTTGATCTGAGCTCTGATGATGGACATTTGGTTGGCTTTCAAAAATACATACATACATTATGTACATACATATATATAAACGTATATAGATGTGCAAGTGAGTGAATGTGTGTGTTTTTTGTTGATATTTCTGTTCGGGTATTTTATTAAATTGCTTCCGATTGCTTCTCCCCGACTACACTCTATATAGCTTTCCAATTTTTTTTTATTTTTTGTTTAATCTTTTTTCCTTGAAACATCCAACGTTTAATAAAATAACAATATCCAAAAAGTGAAAAATAAATAACTTAAATAAAATATGAAAAGAAATTTATATTTTTAACCACATAACCGAACACGAACAAAAGAACAATAAAAGAAGTAAAAAAAACCAAATATAAAGACTCCATGAGCTTTTCATGTGAAATTGCGTTATGATCTCGTTTATTGTCACTCTCCAGGATAATCTAGGATGTGAGGGAATATTATTATTTGACAAGACGAACCAGAGAACCAAAAATATATACATAGAAATTGTCACAAAAATCATTTTCCAGTCAGTGAATGAATTCAAAAATTAAATCCTTGAATATTATTTGAATAAAGTATACCTACAGCAATGGTAAGGATAGAGAGCAAGGACACTCGCCTTTTTGCAATCTTTTAATCCTTATCCATCGTACATTCATTCATCAACCATCATATATGTATATATAAAAAAGGATGAAGAGGAGGAGGAGAAAAAAAACTTACTGTCAAGCCATTTCGAGTCATATTTGAGTGTCCTTTTGAAATTATGCTCCTTTCGGCCAGAAGTCAAGTTATACAGATCCGATCTAAATATCACTGAGTCTGCTTTTGTGAATTCTGCATTTGTCCCCGAATACTAAAATTGACAAGATAACCAAATTGAACACATTCCTTTATACATACAAATGTATAGATTGAATTGAATTTATAAATTTTTTTCTATACATATACAAAAAAAAGGACATGAGAGAGGAAGGAAAAAAACGATGAATATTGACATCGCGTCAATATCCTTTGATTGGTAATTTAATTTGATGTCCTTTTACGGAATTTCAATTCGTCCATCCATCGGCTACGGTCGTCGCGTCGTTCGTCGCCTGGTCCTCATGTCAACCAAATGATTCGTCCACGTGTTAAAATATTTTCAAGTTATATGAAGAAAAAATCATCCTTCTCTCTCAATTTTGTTGTTGTTTTTGTTTTGTTTGTAATTTTTCGTTAGGTAGACTTACCAAAGCTGGCAAATCATGAGGATTGCCTTTTTCCACATAAACGGCAGTTGAATTGTCCAATGGATCGTAGGGACATTTGCCAATGCCCAAACCAATTCCTGGCACGTATTCAGATCTGGGTAAATGTGTTAAGTTCGCCTAAAGAAATAGAAGACGAAAACAAAAAATACAACAAGAAAAAGAAGAAGTTAGAAAAAAAACTATATCTTAACACCAATACACACAAAGAAAAAATATTAAGAAAAATAGTAACTTACATATATCACATAGTCCTTTGGATTGTGAGCATTTGTACCACAAATGTATAAACGATTACCCGAGTCCATCTGCTGAATCACACGTATATGATTTTGACATTCGAAATTCTGTCAAAAAGGATAACGTTCATATACAATACACACACACAAACAATCGAGAGTAAGTAAGACATAAGAAAAGGAAGAGAAAATAATATAAAGACGTGTTAAGGACGAAAGTTGCTACTTCTTGTTGTTGTTGTTTTGATAGAAAAGTCACTCTATATCTTTTCTAGATTAAATTATTGTCTTCAAGACATAAATAGAGATTTATATTTTATCATCATCAGTTTTATCAGGCCCTTACTTACCTCTCGTTTGCCTCTTGACACACAACTAAGAATATCTGATCCAGTTGGCTTCAGGATGATAACGTCTTTCTATAAATATAGAAGATGAAAATAATGCAAACAAAAATGACAAATTGGAATTAGTAAAATGTAAATGTAGATTATTTATAAGGATGTATGTATGTGTATTATGTGATGTTAGTTTGTGTTGTTGTTGATGATGATAAATAATATATAAGTCGAATTGAAATATGGATAAATTTTGTTTATGCAGACGAATTTTGGGAATATTGTAGCTTTGAGATACCTTAGTTTTTTTTTTTTTTTTTTTGATTGACATATTATTTATTTTATTACGCTACATAATGTTAATTGGTTGATTCATAAGGAAGAGTAAGCATATTTTGGGTTTGCTATTTGGGGCCTATTTCACAGATCGTACAACATACACATAATAAATGGTGGATATGAATAAATAAACGTCAATGTCAATATTAAAAGCATCAATAAAACTGTGTTAAGAATAAAATTGCTATTTTTAAAATTAATGGATACATTTTCGTATGAAAAATTTGCATATTTTCCTTCAATTTGAAAACTAGATTGATTTCAAGGTTTTTTCAATTTTTGGTATAGTTTAATTATTGTTCGTCATTTTTTCGATATGCCAAACTTTTTTTAGATAATTTTAAATACTTCTAATGCAGATATACTTAAAAGTGCATTGAATTAAGGGGGGAGAGGGGATGGCGTGCAATTTTATACAAAAGTTAGTTATGCGAAAAATATAGGTGAAAAAACATGAGTTTCTTTATTTCTCGTCCATCTCTGGAATTAGGCATTCCACAAACGACATTACACCTTTTTTTGCCCAAGGAATTTGTTCTTAAGTTTTTAAAGTTCAGCTAGGACAAGAATTCAATCCAGTTGATTACCAGCAACGTCTTATCTTAGCTGATTGGGTTCTTTGAATTCATTTTTAGAATCTGGAAAGCGTAGCCTATGTTTAAAATCTGAATTGTCAAATTTTGGGATCCTTAAACAATTGTTAAAAACCCTCTCCATCCTAAACGTGTTATTGTTTAATACGATTTTTGAGATGGGGATGTTATTATGAACCTTGTTTAAATACTCGAAAACGAGGCTTTTGCAAATGTTACGGTAAATGGATCGTGGTACCGAGCTTTCATTAATGTTTTTCATGGCCAAAATTTGATGATATTAATGTAGAACATGTTGATTTTCAATAAGCTGTTGTGAACTAATGTCCAAAAACACAAGAAAAGTTTCCGGGCAGTTTTGTTCCTCCAAGAGGTCATCAATATGATCTTGTGATTTAAAAAATGTATACTTTTGTGTGCCATATAAAAGATAAGGTCTATGGCAATAATTCGAAATTATTATTATTAATTTTCTTGAAAAGGTTATGATGATGCTACAACCGTGTTGCAGCCATTGAACTCATGGGTTCTTTGATTGTTATAAGTGTATTTTTATTTTACAATGGATTTAACATCCTTTAACTTCTTTTGAAAAATACCGAAACCTTTAACTTAAATGTTTACACTGGTCGACAAGATTTTGTACTTAACAATCAAATTGCACTTCTTTGACTGGTTTTTATGGCTATAATTCAAAAACTACTCCAAAAACACGGTATCAATATTTTGTTTGAATATTTATTAAATTTCATTAGATTTTCGAAAAATCTTCATAAGATATAAATTTGAACCTTAAGGAGATGCCAAACCATGTATGCTTAAACGCTTTTTGGAAGCAAAAATTAAAACAATAAAAAAAAGAAATTTTTTAACGAATTTGTCATATAAACAAGGCTATCACAATAAGTTTTTGAAATATATTGAACAAATGAAAGAGGCTGGGACGCGACCCACACTGATAACTTCCCATCCCGTCTGTCGATTTATCTTGCTTAAAAAGTTGTAGATTTTCGTGTTGGGTTAAAAAAGTAGTTAGTTGAATTATTCTTAAAAATTTTAAAATTACCAACAATACTTTTCATATAAAGAAATAGTTTAGTTTGAAAATCTAGTTTTGTTAAATAGATTTTTAGTCGAAAACAAATTTTTAACAATTTAAGTAGCATTTCTTAAATTTTTACAAATTGGATGAATGAAATTAATTTGAGAGATCAAGAACCAAACATCAATTTTTACCAAATTTGCTTACTATTTTTTGTAGGTTTTATTTTTTTATGAAAAAACGGACTGTTGGATTTTTATAAAAAAAAACTACTGAATATCGAAAACAATATTTTCTGTGAAATAAAAAGAGTTTGAAGACAATATTTTTAATTTTTGAAAAGCTATATACATAAGTCGCAAGTAAATTTTTACCAAGTTTTAGTATTGCTTTTTGGTTAGGTTTTATATATTATATAAAATTTAATTCAAGGCTCTAGCGTTTTTGGTTCGTAAGATATTTAGGGTTAACCAAAATGTTCACCTTTTTTTTAAACTGCTATGGTAAAAAAACCACCCACGCAATTTTCTTGAGAGCCCTTTCTGCATCTTTCTGCCTTATTATCTGTATAACAAAATGTATTTGAAGTCGATATCTCTTCTGGTTTTTGAGCTTTGGACGACGAAAAAAACGTCGCGAACGTACGTACACATGCACGCACAGACATCTTTCTAAAAATATTTTATTTCGACTCTAGGGACCATGAAACGTCGAGAAATGTCACAATTTTCAATTTGACAAATCGGACCCATTACAATAACTTCCTATATGGGAAGTTAATAATGAGTCTTATTATCAGTTTCGTCCGACCGTCATTCCACATGAAAACAATCCTCTTTCTCTTTTTTCCCTTATTATGAGTTTCAAACGAGCAAAACTCATGTTCGAAAGATTCCATATTATAAGCATTCAATTAGGGCGAAATACAACTCATTTAACAGCTCAAAATTTTTTCGATGAAATTGTTTATTATTAACATACATTAAATCATTTCATATTTGAATTATTTTTAAATCAATTAACTCTCAGCAAAGATATGATTGAAAATGAAAATGCAAGGAAACCTTGACATTGCGGCAAATTTAACAACTGGTAGAATTTTAGTGTATTGTACTTTTAAGGGTAATGTCTATATTAAACGTAAAACCTATACAGCTTTTATGATCTTTTAATTATTTATAATAAGACATTGAATAAAGCTGAAAATGTACAATAGTTTAGGTAACATAACAGCAGTCAAACGGACTGGAGTGATCTCTTCTTTTTCCTCAAACCTCAAAGTCATCATGCATAATTCCTCTTTTCATTTCAATATCGTTACTATTAATGCTTTCAGTTTCATTTAAATAAATCAATTGGAAAAGGAACGTAGAACGGCATTCAGAGGCCATACATTTAATAGGAAATTTCAAGACCTCGTTCATGTTGTACTTTTTAATGTTTAAGAAAAACCGAGATTGGAACAATTATTGAAAGCTATTTTCTGAACAAACCAATTTTTCGAAAATTCAATTCTAAATTTAAATTGCAATCTGATTCGGGCGAAACACCTCATAGCTTTTTGAAATCCGGGGGAACAAAAATATTACGGGTGAACGATTTGTCGGGCGAAACTCATAATAAAATGTTGACAACGTGTATTTTTAAAATTTGATCAGATTTTTCATAACCATGAAAGCATTAAATCAAAATTTCATACATAGCCAAATGAAGGATCAGAATTTCCAGAAACTTATAGTACGATACTTAAATGATTTACACTGTATTTAGAAGACCAAGACTTGAAATTCACAAACTTATATATCATACAATGTATTATTAAAAACAGTGTTGTGTTTTACCTTAGCTTTAAAAATAATGTTTTTGATTTTGTGAATCGTTTTTCAGGAAACAAATTTTAAAACTGATGTAAGAGAAAAAATATAAGGCAAGATTCGTTATCAGGATAACTTAATCCATACAAAAAAGTATTGTTTTGTTTGCGGTAGAGATAAAAATCAAAGTTATTATTTCAAAACTTAAGATGTAAGAAATTTTAATTTCCTAACATTTAAGGAATTCAATGAACATTTAACATTTAAGTTACTTAAATAAAATTATATACAAAATTCTTGTTAAATGGAAATCTGCTAAAAAAAATTGAAAAAAAAAGCAATTCCCATCTATAAAATGCTCTTTTTCAAATCTAAAAGTGCTCTTAATCTTAAAATATTTATTTTATCGACAACAAGCGCAATCAAATACGTTTTCTACCTAAACAAGAAAAACAAAATTTAAGGACAAATACTTGAATCTCCCCAAAGAAGCCATCAAAGGCCAAGTGGAGTGAAAAACCGTTTAGCATTTTAAGAAGGAGTTTAAATTAAAATAAAGAGAAGAAAAAAAGAATAAGAAAAAAAGAAGAATTAAATAAAAAACAAACAAACACTAAGCCAAAAGTAGAAGAAAATAGAAGAAATATCATGAATTCCTGCAGGATATTGATTTTTTTTCCTTATTCTTGAAATGATTTCTTTCTGCACTATATAATTTCTTATAGAGTGCATCTTGAGTTTGTTCTTTTTATAGACTACTTGTGTTCTTTTTTAAAATATATTATGTAGACCCATATATAAGAAGAATTGTGAAAAAATAGCAAAATAAAAGAAATGATGTCCATCACCATGGGAAAAAGATTCCATCAGGACACACTTTTCGTTTAGTGCAAATGACTTAGGACACGTCTCTCTCACACAATTGTCTTATATTGACGGAAAGAAAATCATCGCCACTATGGGTCCTTCTATGTTATGTTTGTGTGTGTGTATATGAAAGAATTGTATAGGTACCTATTTAAAGACATCATCAGAGTTAGGAAGAAAGAAACTTCATGTCTGAAGTCGTCCTTGTTGTTGAATTGCTGCAATTCCGTTCGCATTTTTATTTATTTGTTGTATTGTTTCTCTCGTTATTTTTTATAATTTTATTTCTTGTCCTGATGGAAGGTTGTGTCTTTATTTTCTTGAATGTCCTTTAGTGTTTTTTTTTGTCTCTGTGTACGTATTTCTTAATACTTCTTGGCGTTTCTTATAGAATCGGGAAGTTGTACCACAAGAAAAACTACCATCAGTCGCGAGCCTTATACTCGCTCGGGCTCGTAATCCATTTCGCTTCTAACATCTTTCTTCCTTCCCATCCCGAAGTTGATCCTTAAGAGAAAGAGCAATGGGAATTTTATATTAAAGTGCACAAGGCACAAGTGCGGCGGATGGACGACAAGCTACGAGCGACGAGCTACGAGCAACGGCCATTGTGAATGGAGCAAGTAATTGCATTTTGTGCGGCAAGTGCAGTGCAAATAATTGCAGGTCAGTAGTGGAAAACACTTTGTGCTTAATATTTTTTTTTTTCTTCTTATTTCTTCAATTGAAAAACATCAAGACATTTCAAGATAAACTGTGTATACCTAAGTCTTTGGTAGAGGTTTACTTTATAACTATACTTATAGGAAAAAGATCTAAGGACATTATTTAAGCCAAAACAAATTGTATGATTTTAATCGACGACAACGGAGTAGAAAATAGAGGTTAGTGGTCTTGTCTTTTGAGAGCTTAAGGTAAGCAGAAACACAGAAAGACCTCATTTCCAGTTAAAAAGAAAAACAGGTCAAAAGATTTTCGTCAGAAATTATTGTATTGCGAATCTGATGATGAACAACTGAAACCATCTGTTCTTCTTCTTATCAAGAATTTCCCAGAATTAACTATTTTTTGATTGACTTATGGAATGTTACATAAGTTAAGGTTTGTATTGAATCAACTGTACAAAGAAATGCAAATTCTTCTATCAAATTTCAATAGTAATAAATCGAAAAGGAACTATTTCTGTGATGGAAGCATAATGAATAGGTGCAGGCATTCAAACAGAATATTTAAAACCATACACAGATTTAAACCCGGTAGTCCTGACATGAATATTTACTTTAAAAAGGAATGGACGGAAGACAAATCAAGTATTAGTCTTTATGGATGGTTCCAATAATCCCCTTTAAAGAACAATCAAGCCTCTTGCCTATTTAAATACCTTTCAAGTAAAGGTACTTGCAGTTTTGGAAGAAGCTAAAGATCTTTTTTTCCACAATTTCCCAAACAAGAACATTTTTATCGATAGCTAAGTACCTCCACCATTTTCACAAAGTCAAAACTGGTAAGATAGTGCCAAAGGGAACTACTTTTTCTCAGAGAATCCAACATGGTCATTATTGGTAAGGTAACGGGACATAATGACATTGACGGGAATAAAAAAACATTTCTTGAAATTCCAAGCAGCAGATGATTGGCCTTTTAAGTTTTCAGAATTTTGGCGAATATATTCAAGGAAAAATCTTTATTGATAGGTATCCTAATAAAGGTTGATTACATTTTAAGGGTCGTTGTTGATTTTGAACAAAACACAAAGTGTTAAGGAAATTTTGTAATTTATTTTTATTATGAAAATATTGGTGTGTCAAATGAAATGCAAAAAACAACTTGACGTTTAGGTGTGGTTCAAATTCAACATCGACCCTTAAAATTTAACCACACTTTATATAACAACTTATTTGGTACCCACATGAACAGGATCGCTATTAGGTCTTATGATTTGTATAGAGGGTATGAACACAAGAAGACAGAAGAAGACACTTTTCACTTCCGCTGCTAACACCAATCCCTATCTGAAAAAATGATAACACTATTAACATGTTAAACAACCTATGCGTCGCAAAGTGGTCCTTTCTATCAGAGAGATGAAGTTATACAATAAGTCTAGAACCACTTAACCGATTTATATTGTTTTTTTTTCGGTTTAGCAATTGATTTTTGTGTGCAAAATATGCTATGAAGATAGGTATTTTAAAATAATGCTGTATCGTTCAGTGTTAGTGATGACCGTGAATTTGTGATTCTGCAACGTTCGCACTATTTTGGGCTCTGTTACTCCATTCCGTGGGAAATTTTGAGAAAGGATTTAATTCTAAAACCTTTCAAAATAGAGCTGGTGCAAGTATTGAAGCCGAACGACCTACAGCAAAGCCCAATTTTTGGTGAATGGACTTTTGAAAATGTTTTTCAAAATGGATACGTAAACAAGAAATCTGCAGTATTTCGAGTCAAAAGCGGAAGCATTGGACCGTATTTCTTCAAAGATGACAGTCAATCTCATCTAATTTCTGCAAAAAAAGATTGTTATCATCGCACTGTCAAGCCATGCCACATGTCACACAACAAGCATAACAATAAATCAATTAAGAGTCAAGTTCGGTGAACAATTTATTTTTCAAATTTGGGATCGGTGAATGAGTCACTTAACGATTTTTCTTCTCAAGACTGGCGATAGGTCTTTTCACCCAAAACCATTACACCCAAATCATAAAATATTATAAAGCTCAAAAAGAGAAACGTGGAAAAAAATTTGACTAAGAAAACGTCACAAAGTTCAAATAAAATGTCGTATCACCAAATCAGCTTTCAATGTTGTAACGCCAAAATTTAGAAATGTCATAACGCCCAAACAAAATAAAATTGTTCATTTTGGTGAAAATTTTGTTGCTGTATTGTAATTTTTGTATTTTGGGTTGATGTACCTACTTTGAGACGCTTTAAACAGATGAGGTAAGCATGGGGGCACGGTTCCCCTGTAACACCCTTTCTTGGGCTCACTTTATAATTTGGGGTTGGAATGAAATATCTAATACACATAACCTCGAATCTACCCCAAATCCTGTAGTGAGCCCAAGCAGAGGGGGCTGTAGAGGGGTTTTAGAGGAACCGATGACACATTTCACTGTTTATAAGCAATACTGCTGGGTGAGAATTGGCCTTATTTTGCTTTCTGAAAGTAAAATAAAGCCAAAAATATTTGTTACGCTTTTTTTGACGTTCGAGTTTTTACATACGTTTAAAAATCAAAATGTCAAAATGTGCAAAGGAAACAAATATTTTGTTAGAATGCCCACATGTAAAGACACATAACATCTTTTGGGCGATATTTCAATGAATAATCTGGGCGTTATGATGTTTTAAAATTGATTTGTGCAAAATATAACATTGATTTTGGTGTTTGAAGTGACATTTATAATATCTTATTTTATTGGAAAATAAGACCGAAGGCTTTTCATTATTTGGAATTTTATGAAACGCCAAAAAGTTTTAGCTCCAAAAGGTTCGGTTATATTACCCAAATCGTACAACAACAAGATGTCAATACAATTGTTTTGGGCGCTCTGACATTTTTAACTTGGGCGATACTGTAGATATTTGACTAAAAAACCTAACGCCCTTTTTTCTCATTTCTTATTTATTATAATATTTTGTAAGCACCCATTGTTTTAAAACATTGTGCTTTAAACTTTACGATGACTGTGGAAGACCCAGTTAACTCATAAAATTTTTGAATTTATAAAGCGTCATGTATTCAAATGGTATGTACAAAAAATTAGCCTTGGAAAGATCCTAAAAATATTCATAGCTTTCCAAATGACTGTCCGGATATACATATGGTCAATAAATTAAGCAACTGTGAGACGTCTTGTCTTGCCACTGAGAGACATTCTGAAATACTTCAAAAGATCAGGATGGTTCAATTAGGCACGCCAACTTAAATGTACACACATTTTTTTCCTATTTTGCTTAGGAGCAATAATTCCAATAAAATCAGAATGAGTTGATTTTCGGCACTTACTGACCGTAAGACCTAACCCATTAGATTTTGTTGATTGCGCCTTTTTTTTTAATAATTTGAAACGAAGCCCACGAAACCAGACAAATGTTTTTCATGTTTTGGTCCAACAAAGACAAGCCTAGTAAAAGTCTCGTCGATTTAACCAGCCTAACAGTGAAGTTCCGCTTCAAGGCATTTCACAAGAAAATCATTAAGGTACCTATTATTAAAAATGATGCCACTTATTCGGTTAAGTGAAATAAAACAATAAAAAGAAAAAAAAACCATAATAACCACATCCCAGTCAATTATTAAAAATTCATAAATGAAAGCCAATTCATCTTTTAAGCTTTGGAATTCGAAATACAAAAAAGCTTATAAACTCCCCATAATCGCAGCTACTTTACTACAATTCAGCTCAGCTCAGCTTGGATTGACTTTACTCGTATATATGTGTTTCCCTCAAGACACATTGGGTGTCGACAGAAGCAAAGAAATTAATGGCACTAATAAACTTCTCTTCACTGCAAACCCCTCCACCACCATCCCCAGCCGCAATTTTATGTGCACAAATTATAGCCATTCGATCGTACTCGTAGTCAGCGGCGGCATAGGCAGCGTCGCTCGTCGGTCGGTCGTACATCATTCGAAGAAGAAGAAACAGAACGAAAACCCTGCCTATATTTTTGATATTTTTTCCGTTCCATGAAATAAACGAAAATCAATTGACTGCACGATAAAGAATCCATTGAATTTATATCGCACCACCACCACTGCCGCCAGAAAAGAAAACTCTCTTCTCGCAACTCAACTTCCAAAGTCGATATACGCGACCAAACAAAATCTATTAATTATCAAAGAAAGAAAAAAAGGAAACATAAATTCGTGACTTGTTCTTATCCGCTCCATTGAGCATTTGCATCATCAAACGATTGCCCAAAATCGTGCTTCTGTCAGCACCCAACCAATTCCATTGCCATTCCTTTGCCACAGCGCAGCGGTGGCGGCGGGTACAGACTACGACGACATCATACAACAGAGTGGCATAGTGGTCCCAGAAATTTTGTCGTTTGGAGACGATGACTCCTTCCTGCTTCCATCGCATGAAAAACACACACATATCCCGCCCGGAAAGCAACAGAGAAATCGAATTAAATAAACAAATTCAAATCGTGAGCGAACTGCTGAATCAAGCTGGCAAGTGCTTCTGGCTGTGTATTTTGTATATGATGGGATATGGCTTGGCTTGGCTTGGCTATATGGAAAGGAAGGTATAGAGCTCAAATTCTCAAAGCCACTTGAGGAACTATGCTATGCGGAGCTATATGGAGACGCTTTAGCTAAGCTTTGTTACATACCCTGCCACCAGATTCAATAAACATTTTATCACGATTTAAATAAAACAACTTGTACATGGGGTTTTGCGCTGCGCTGCAAATGTTCAGCTTTTCGCTATAAGCTATAAGCGCTCCCAATCCTTGAGCCTGTTCTGCTATAACGTAATCGATTGGGAATTCCTTCACACGTTTAAACAGAGGATGAGGCATGAGGCATGATGAGAGGATGTCTCTAACCTTACTCTAGGCAAAAACGCGACATTGTATTAAAAATTGTACGACAATCTCTCTGCCTTTCTTCCTCTCTCTCTTCCTTTTCCCTCTCTTTATGGCTAATGTATATGGATGGATGCGATTTTCGTCCTTACTTTTTTTTGGTATATGTGTGTGTTATTTTTCTTGTTTTGTTTGTTTCTTCAGGCGGCAAATAGAATAAATTTTCATTGGGGAGCAATGACAAAAACTCTTAAACACTTTGGTGTTTCCAAATTTTTGCTTTTTTTTGGTATTTTATTCGACACAGCCAAAAAACCATCGCCACCATTATTGTTCGCTTTTTCATAGATTTTCATCCCCTCCCCTACCCTATTCTCGTTGCAATGAATCGAAATAATTTTTATTCGCAGCACGTGATTGGTGAAATGAGAACGTGCGGTAAAGAATTTTTCTTAATTTTTTGACAATATTAGGCAGAGTCAAAGTCAGTCTCCTGTGGATGATGTTAAAGGCTGTGACTGTGAGGACTAAAATAAAAAAAAATTAAATATATTTCTTGGAAAATGAATCAAAATTCAATTATCGAATGGAGCTTTTTTTTTCTTTGAAACGTAAATTTATTTAAGGGACAATAAAGGATGATTGAATACCAGAAGGCCATAGAGACATACCTACACATGGATTACTTGAGTTACTGCCTTCGATGAATTTCTTTATTAATTTTAACTTGCTACAGCATATGTTTTTAATGGCTGTTACAAATGAATAATTTATATTTAGGTCAAATAGTCTAACACCAAACATTCAGAAACTTACATACATTTCAAGACTGAATTTCATTTCAGGATAATAATTCAAAAAACCAAACGAATATCTCCAAATACTTAAACCTTCTACAAACTTGGAAGTGGCAGTTTTTTTTTACTGCAATGATGGTGTATATATGTTAGGTAGGTCTAAATAATCGGAGGAGTTATTGAGTTATTGAAGACCCAAACAACCCAATTATATAAAACTCATGAATCCTAAAAATTTAAAATCCCCAAAGACTAGAGTTTAACAGTCCAAAAATCTAAAAAATGTTATGAATTTGTTGTAAAAATATCAATTTTGTAATTCTTAATTGATTTTTATTGTTGACTTAGTAAATAATATTTCCGTTAAATAGTCCAAGGCCCAAAATTATCAAATAAAAAATATTACACAACTCTCAAACAAGTATTACATACATACATTAGGTGGCGCAACAGTCCATGAAGAACCAGGGCCTAGTGACTTACAACTCTCAACCATTCCTGTGTGCGAGTACTGTTGTCAGGGATGGAGGGGACATACAGTTTATATGCCGAATCCGAACAGCTAATTTGAGAAAGCACTTTTCATGACAAGAATTACTCTTGGAGGATTTGTCAATTCCTCGCAAGAGCAGTACCCGTGAAAAAAACTTCGGATGGCAGAGGCAGGGATCGAACCCAAGACCTCTGGCATGACAGTCCAACGTACTTACAATCACGCTACGGGTACTACCTCAAAAAAGTATTGCGTATCCATTTTTGAAAAATTGAATCAAAATAAACACACACCTTAAAACTTTTCAAAGAACTTAAACTAAAGTCTACCAAATCTCAAAATTCCTGAACTCAAATCTCAATCTTAAAAGAAATCAAAATCCTGGGACACACATGCCAAAAGTCTATAACAGAAAACATTTGTTAAAATTAAAAAACGAAATGTAATTAATGTCGTGTATTTGCTGTTGTATAGATTTTCTGAAAGCCTGGAAGTCAAAAATCTAAAAATTAAAGATCACGAAAGATGATAATTAGACAATCCAAACATTCAGAAAAACAAATTCTCAAATTCATAAAATTCTAAGATTTTGAAAATCCTAAATTTCGAAAATTATAAATTCTATAATTTTGGAACTTTGGTTATTTGATTGAGTACTTTATATACGAATGGAAGCAAATAAATAATCATTTGTATTTAAGTCAAATAGTGTAAGACCAAGTTGAACGAAATTCCAAATCTTTAGACATTTTTCGAAAATCAAAAGACTGAAATTCCAAAACCAACATAATCAACCCATGGAAATTCTGATATTCTAAAACTAATGCGTAAGTCTATTAAGAGGAAGAACATTTCAAAATATCAAATTTGTCATTAAAATTTTTCAAAAACATATTTTTAAGAACGAAACACCACAAAAACTTAAATTGTTAAAGTCAAAGCTGCCATTTTTGTTGATTTCATTATGTTGGAATCCCAAATTTGTAGCCCAAAATTACAAAATTTGAACTAACAATCTTTAATCCCTAAACCAATATCCCAAAAAAATTCAATTGACTTACATGTGCAGTCACATGATTGCATTGAAAAAAAAGGAGGTGGATTTATTTCCAAAGTCATAAAATTCAACAACCTTAAAGTCATAAATCCCACAAATTCAAAACCCCTAAAACCAGTATTCCGCAATCCAAAAATTTAGAAAATGCGAAATCACACAACTCCAAAATTTGTAAAATTATGACTTTCTAAAACCAAAAAAAGCACATAAATTTTAATTTTTTGGAACTTTGGTTATTTGACTAAGTACTCAAGGTACCCGTATCATTTTTTGTATTTTAAAGAAGTTTAGGGCAGCAGTTTTTGTATGAATGTAAAAAAAAGAATTTATATTATCGGAACTGAAACAATTAAACTGTGAATCTTCCAAAGCCTTACAAATCTAAATTAAACGAAATTTTAAAGCTTAAGATATTTTTTAAAAGTCCATACATTCCAAGTAAAAACGTTGAAGCCCAAGCTGCAATTTTTCATTGCATTTATGTTGAATATTTTTTGAATATAAAATCCTTTTAATAAAACTACAAAATTTAATCAAAAATCCCAATATCCCAAAAAAATGCAAGCATAGCCTATACATAAATAGCTTGTGAATGTGTAAGCAAATATTGAAAAAAGAGAAGTTGTATGAATTTCAAAAGCCCAAAATCCAATGAAATTTTACACCCTTAAATCGTAAATCGAAATATCAAGAAAATCAGAAATATCAGAATCGAAAAGCTCCAAAATCTTGAAAGTTCTAAATTTCTAAGACGAAAACAATAGTTCCATACATTTTTTCTCCAAACTTTATGAAATTTAATTATTTGCGTAACTATTGTAGGTACCATCGTTTATACATTTTTTTTTTAACTTTAAGTAGTAATAGCATATTTTTGAAATGATTGTAAAGCACTGAGATGAAAATCACTTCAATCGAAAATCTTTAAAGTAATTCAAATTAACACCAAACCTTAAAATCCCAAAACTGTTGAGATTTATCAAAAATCCCAAAACAAATCAGCCAATATACAGAACTCATACCTTAAGTTTATAACAATAGGACTAAAACCCATAACAAAAGTAACTAGAAACCAAAATGCTCAAAATAAGATCTGACATTTTTCTGAATATAACTCCAAGTCAGAATTCTCAAAAACAAAATCCTTAATCGAATAACCCAAAAATAATATACCAAAACATATTTCGGGCATGGGATGATATCAATCAGTATGACGTGATCTTAAGCTTTTATTGCAAAAGAGTTGGTTCAAAACCCCAGAGTCTAGAGAATCCAATAACAAAAAGCCAAAATAAAAAAATACCAATATCCCAAAATCCTTAAAATTCTAAATTTCATAGAACTTTGTATCCACAACAATTAAAAATCCTCTAATTCTAAATTCCAAAAACCAGAAAAAAATTATTTTAAATATGATGATTGATAAAATTTTTGATTTTGCATTCTTCTTTTTTAAGGGTTTTCTGAATTTTGTGTTTTCGGCATTTTGGGTTTACTAGTATTTGGATTCCCTTGATTTTGGGTTTTCTGTTTATAAAGTTTTGAGTTTTCGGGATTTTGCGAGTTTTAAGACTTTTGGGTTCAATGGATTTCAGAATTTTGGGTTTTCGTTATATTGCGGGTTTTCTGAAAATCCCACCCATGGAAAAACGAATTTTTGAAAAGCATGTCTTTTTTTTGCTAAACTCTCACGTTAACAAAAATATGCATTCTACTTGGATCTAAGTCTAATAGTCTATTTGTATAGATGGAAAAAAATATGTGTCGATCAATAAAAATGTAAACACACTACAGTGTACCTACGGTATGTGCATTCCATATACGAATATGTATAAAGTTTGAAAAACAAATCCAGATTTAAATTGCTGCCAGCTATCAATTTAAATTCAAAATCAAAGAAAACATGAAAAACCCATTTCAACATATCCCACACTCAATTCTTCAAGTCACAATATTTTTTAACTCTTAACTTTTTAAGAAACAAAAAAAAAGAAATAAAAAACAACAACAACATAAGTGAGCTCACCCTAAAAACATACAAACTTGATCCTTAAAATGTTTGTTGACCATTGCATTTTCAATCTATATGGCACCATTATATACGAGTACCTACCTACCTATGTTGTATACCTTTTTGAAGATATTTTAAGATAACTACGAGCACATAACTATAGCTACCTTTAGACCATCAAACATGAGTAAAGTATTAGATGTTGATAAAATCTTCACTTCACTTTGGGTTTAAAGGGGAGAGGAAAATTCTTAAAAAGTACCAACAAACATTTTACAATCATATATGGACGAGGTGTTTGCACCTGTTAAAAAGTTCTTCCTTCTTTTTTTTTTTTGTTGGTCTCGAAAATACAAAACTACCCCCACCCCCATAGAAATACATTTCATTTTCAACATAAAATAAAATTCTCGAGACGATCGAAGGATAAAAATAGAAGACCTGGAAAGTAGAGTATAGAGATAGAGACCAAAGAAAGGAACCAAACCAATTCAGGATCTATTTCTTCGAATTTTCCAAACTTGAATTGATTTCTAGTCTTGGGGGACTCGATATAGAGATACACAGACTGAGACTGAGTGCAAGAGAAGACAGCTAGAAAGATGAATTGAGTGTGTATTAAGTATGCTATATGTCCTCTAACTGTTTATGGGCATAGGGATATAGCTAGACAACTTATATAATATTATATAATTTTCTAGTCTCGTTCTAAGAAGCACCACCAAGAAAAGCATGTGAAACTTTTCAAATATCCGTTTCCATAAGTATACGAGGACGAGTTGAAGCAAAAAGAAAAGAAAAAGAAAAAGGAAAAGGAAAGAGTTCATTTAAACTCGCCTTCTTCTTATCCTTTAACTTAAGAGATGCTCATGCACTCAGTGCTGTGTTCAGCTCAGCTCAATTCAGCTCAGTCCATATGCGATGTCCTGGAGGTTTGTATATTCTATATAATAGATCCTAGTGGACATATAACATTTATCCTTGCACACGCAAACACACAAAAACATCACCAAAAAACACCCAAACACCCAAACAACAAATACCTATATAAACTCGTATAAACTCTGATGGAGAAGAAAGCCCGCATATGTTTGCAATTCGAGTTAAAGTTTGTTTTTCTTTTGGCAGGAGCAGAAGAGAGATGTCCTTCGGTTCGGTTCGGTTGGGTTGGAAAGTTTTTCTTTCTCAGGATATATTTTGTCTTCTTTTGGACTTGGACACTTTTCTTTCGATTTGTTTTATTTTCATTTCTTTTTCTGCTTTTTTTTTTTTAGTGATGTTGAGCTTTCTTTTATAGGACGATATACGATTTTTGTGGGAGGAAGAGAGTTGTTAAATCCGTATGTGTGAGTTAGGGAATAGGATATTATTGGAGGGTAGGGAGTTTTAGAGGCGAAGAGGATTGGATAGTTGTATATTACTTCTTGTGTGACTTTTATTTGCTTAAAGTTCACATGAAAACCGGTGGACAGGCAAAAGCTTGTCAAGATAGAAAACGTGTGGTAGTTGGGGGTGGAAAGGACGAAGGACGAAGGACGAAGGACGAAGAATGAAAACGAGGAACAAGGCGAGGATTTTCTTCGTTTTCAATTTGGTTTTGTACGACAACAATCCCAAAGGCCAACACAAAGTGGTTAAGTTTGGTTTGGGAGTTTGAGTTCGAGCTGGGGTGGGAGGGGGGATGGTATGTTTTTTTTTCTTGCGATTTGCGGGGCAAAAATAAGATTCCATTAGAGGATACTTATGGGAATGATTGGATGAGGATGATGGCAAATCGTATAGGTATAGTCGAAACAACCATCTAGCTGAGGGGTGACCAAACCATAATGTGGTGTAATGAAATAATGGCTAAGAGCTATAAAATGGGCTCTGGTGATAGTGATATTTTCTTAATGAGACTTGCCATCAGAGAATTCTTGCTTCATATTGCACAGCTATATATAAATGTGTATAGATGAGATGAAGAAAAAGTGAGGAAAGTTTATAATGATGGTTGGCGAGATATTTGTATAGGTAAGTAAAATATATGGGTTTTTAAATTGACACCATATATCCAATCGACTTATATATGTTTTTTAAAAGGAATTTTAAAATTAATAAACAATGAAAAGACCAATGAAAGTTTGAAAGTTTTTTTTTTTTTTTTGTTGTTGTCTGATGTGTTGTTAAGAAGTTTTTTTTCTTACTTACCTCACATATCGATTGGCTGATATTTTGGAGATTCAGTCGAAAGACTCGATCCCTGTTGAAGAAAGTAAAACATGCATAGATAAAGTACATTTACAATGTGAAGAAAGGATTATAGATTATATTATTTAGTTTTATTTGAGCTTAGTTTTGCTTAATTTGAAGTATAATTTGAATTGTAGAATTTAAAAAAAGTACTCATACGCCCTGCAATCTTATAAGCAAAACTCAAATGATAGAATTTCGTATATAAGGAACCATTTGATTTACTTTCTTGTTGGCTTATAGGTTAAACAAAAGACTTAAATTTCTAAGCCTGTGACTTTTTTAGACTAAAATGGACCTCATATAATATATATTCACATTGACATAGGCCATAAAAGATTTAAAAGGTTTAGATATATGTTTAAATCTCACAATATATGTGGTATTAACTTGGGTTTTAAATAATGAATTTTACACCCACATTGTGGATTCTTGTCCGTGCAATTGACAATGAAAATAACAATATTTCTATGAGGACCTATATACAGGGTGCGCCAGAGAAACTTACTTATTTGAAAAAATTACCGCGAGCTGAGTTGGGTGGGTAGAGAGGCAAGAGGGGGCGCATCTGGAGGAGGAAGTTCCCAAGTTTGTTTTTCCCTCCAGTCAGTTGCCATCATGCTCTGGTCTAGAGAGCAGCGGGTATTCGCAGTTGAGAGCTTCTTTTCTAACGGTCGCTCACTTGTTGCTACGCAACGTGCCTTCCGCGCTCGCTTAGGAACATGATCGAGGAATTTTTTCTTCCAAGACTCGAAGAAATGAACGTTAGGAACGTGTGGTTTCAGCAAAATGGAGCCACAGCACACACAGCACGAGACTCAATGAATTTGTTGCGACAACATTTCCCCGACCGCCTCATCTCTCTCATCAGAGGCGATTTCCAATGGCCGGCACGCTCTCCAGATTTGACTCCATGCGATTTCTTCTTATGGGGTTATTTGAAATCCCTGGTTTATGTCGATCGACCACGGACCATAGCACACCTCAAGAACAACATTCGCGACGCCATTGCCAACATACCGATTGATATGCTGCGAAGAGTGGATACGAATTTCAAAAATGGACTTCATCAGTGCATGCGCAATGGGGGTCGTCATTTATCCGATGTCATTTTTAAGACTGCATAAAAAAAAAATTGGTATATTGTATTCTCAAATAAAAAAAAAATTTAAAACAATAACTGAAGTACTTTTTTTTTATTGACCTTTCAAATAAGTACGTTTCTCTGGCGCACCCTGTACAAAATTGTTAAATGACATTCAAAACCAAACTATATTTATATATTTTTGTGAGAGGCAAAATAATATGCTGTGTCTTGCAGGCTAGTTAAAGAAACCATTTAACCAAAAATGGTATTGTTATTTTCTTCGGAAGTTTGGTAACGAATTTCACTTTATTCGTAGTTTGAATTTAACAGTTTGACTATTTGCTTCCTAGTGAAACATCCGATTCAAATTTTTTTTAAACTGCCAATTTAATTTGGTGGGCTTATGTGGATTTCAAAATTTGTTTTGTATTTTGATACAATTAGAAATAACAAGTTTGAAGTTTTTCTTAACAATTTTCAATGATTTCAAAATATAATTGAAAAAGTGCGATTAAAGCTACCATCAGTTCTATAGTAGTTTCATTTTGGTATTAAAAAAACGATTTTTTTTTTGAAAGAATTAATAAGCGATTACAAAATGCTCAAAGAGTTCTGTATACAAAATTTAAATAGTCCATTGAAAACTAGGGCAAAAAGAAGTACCCGAGTAAAAATCATTAGATGGAAAAGGCAATTATTGAACCCAAGACCTCTGGCATGATATTCCTACGTACTAACCATCACACCACTGCACGGGTACTACCTTAAGGATTTTGTATACCTTTAACATGCCAGAGACACAGCACCAACATTAGAAGAAGTGCAAAAACAAGACATGAGAGAACGTTGCTAAGCATTCCACATTCGTGTAGTACGGCTAAAGAAATAAATCTCTGTACATTTTTTGGGCTCGTGCGTAAATTAATGGGTATTCTTAGAGTAAAATTAAACTATATATTACTCTGTTAAGAAAAAATGGCAAAAAAACTAGGCGTACGACGATGTTCGAGTAAGGTATTTATTTAAATGATGTTACTCTGTAACCAATTATTTTAAAAGCTCTTTAGTCATTTTGGCATTCATGTTTGATCAAGACTGCCTTCCTCAGGGGAACTTTATTACACATGAAATATAAAACACATAGTACAATATTGTGGACAACAAGAATAAGAAAAAACTTACAATTTAACAATTAAATTTTAAAAAACAGTGTAAAAAAACACTTCTAATTAAGAAGTTCAGTCTATAACTTCAAAAAAAAACAAAGAGAAACCTCTTATGAGGAAACAAGTGAGCAGTATACAGATGATATACTCTGTGTGTCTTGTTTGCGATTCATATTGTTTTTGTTGTTCAAAATATTGTACTATGTGTTTTATATTTCATGTGTAATAAAGTTCCCCTGAGGAAGGCAGCAACCCCTGCCGAAACGTCGGGAAAAGCTAATGTAACAACCTTGTTTCATTGCAACGATCAAAGTGACCAAAAAAGCCGAAGGAAAAACCTAATTTTTCCAATACACATAAGTATATATTCATTGGTCAATACATTATCTTTTAATTTTTGAAATATAACATGGTCAGAAAACTTTTCTTACAAAATTGCGATTGTTAATTTTGTACACTTTCAATGTGTTGTTAAAGAGAGTAGTGTTTCTTTTAAAAGAATGATAGCTTTGAAAGTGAGAGCTTCTCAAATATCGAGTGAGCTATTTTAAATGAAACCATATATAATATCAAAAAGATAACTGTTATCGGTTAAGGTTTAAATGCTTAGGTCAAGCTTCACCAAGCTCATACAAAAATACTCTATTTCAAAGGACTAAATTTAGTATTTTTGGTATCAATATTTTTATAGAAAAAATGGGTAAAAATTAAACAAAGGACTTAAAAACCCAAAGTTTTAAATATTCAGCTCAAAATTTCATATATTCAAAATGTGGCGCAACAGTCCGTAGAGAATGCCACCAGTACAAACCATCACGCCACGTGTATTTGCAAAATTGCTATTGTGAATTTTAACAAATTCAGGGCGTCGTCGGTCGTTAAAGCGAATATAGTTTAATTCAAAAGATGAGAGCTTCAAATGTAACAGTTCCAAAGGTAACATATTCTTAAATAGAGAGCTATTCAAAAGGAAACCTTTTATACTATGTTAGTTCTTGTGCTAATAGCTTAGGTCAAACTTTTCAAAGAATGGTTAAATTAAATTAAGGACTTTAAGACTGAAAAATTCAAATATTGAGATAAAATGTTCAAAATGTTAGCTCCTTTTTTTTAAAGAACTACGAATTGTTGTTCTCTTACTTTTGGTAAAAAGAAAGCTAAAAACTTCAACTTATAATGACATAAAATGTAATTGCAGTGCATTAAAAGTCAGGTGGGGCGGCCATAAAATCGAAAAGAAAAAAGACAAACAAGACGCTTCTATACAAAGTTCGTAGTTAAAAAGTATGAACAAATAATGCATTAAGCAAATACAAACACTAAATTCAAGATCTTGGGGAGGGGCAAGCGACTCCTTTGCCTATGTTTTTGAATGTTAATAGCCTCAAGTAAAGTTGATAGACATATTTTAATGTTAATTTAATTAATGGACTTTAATTTACCAAAAAAAAAGCGCTAAGACAAATAAGAAACTAAGATATTAATTGAATAAAAAAAAAGTTGAGCCTACGAAATTTACTTTTTAAGACATTTAGCCGTTAATATAATAGTTTCTCGTATTTTTTTTATAGCAGGTCTTTTACCCTCTCTACAGGAGCTTTGAGATATTTGTGATACTCCAGGACTAATCTTAATTTAAGATGTTCAAATCTGTTGGGGTCATAACCTTGAGTATATCGACATTCCTTTTTAAATAAATGAAGTCTACATCTGAACTTTTATTATTCTGACATTGTCAAATCAGATAAAAATTGTAACAAATGACAAAGTTTTAATTAGACGAAATCATTTCTAAATTCTAATCACCGGCTATTTGTCTATAATCAATTCCTATATCATCCGACTTCTGATCGGAAACAAATTCTAAAAATCCCTTCCTAATCCACTTCTTCAAAAAAATTACAAACAAAAAAATCCCTATTCTTAAAAACCCACTTCAAACCGTCTCGTCTAGTCGAAATGAAATTTTGTTCTTCCTTAAAATCAAATATAAAAGGTTATGCATGGTGCTTTGTAAATTATATTACACAGTCGTTAATCACTTCCCAACAACAAAAACAAAAGTACAAAAATCTCTCTAAAAACTTATTGAGCATGTTCAACTGTCATTTTTCAAAAAGTCAAATCTGTCAAAAAAGACGACGCACGACGAGACTTTTGAAGTTTACCAATAACAAGTAATCGTTGGTGTTTTTTACTTTTCATTGACAGTGGATTTTCCTCCATCAGATCACAGACAGTGGGGTGAGGGGGACTAGAAGGCGGAAAGACGGAAAGACTGGAATCAGAATATAAGGAAAACTTTAACTCAGCCTAATGACATCTTCTAGCCAAATGATTGAAAAATGAAAATCATTTTTCATTAAACTTTGTTCCCCCTCATCTTTTATTTTTACTTATATACTTTTTTTTATTTAAGTTAATAGTACTTTCGTAGCAGATTAATCACCCACCTGCTAGCGATGAGGAACAATTCAAAACACTCCACCAAATACCTAAATTATACCATCCTCATCCTCTTATTTCTCTCACAATAAATCATTTCTCTTCCTGGAGACATACATAGCCAGAGCCAGAGCCACAGCCGTGTAGAAGCCAGCTTCCTTTATATTCCATTTTAAGATGACAAACCAGAAAAAAAAACTAAATAAATGAACCAACAAGGAACACCACCAAATGTACCAACGAAAACGACAACGACGGCTTCAGCTGTCAAATTTTGAAAAATGAACCGAAAATGTTTTCGAAATTACAATAATTGTAAGCGAAAGCTAAAGCCTCCCGTTATATTTGAATCAATCATTTTCGTTCCTTTAAAAGTGAGTATAACATGAGAAGGAGCAAAGTGGGGGGAGGTTGATGAAAAAGAAGCCCCTGGAACCTTTATAAAAAGTCAGTCAGTGCGGTCTCGAGAGTCGAAAGTCGATTCATAACTTTCCAACTCGTTGGCTAATTATAATGCCTCCTTCCATCCTATCCTCCCCCTTCTTACTCATCGCCTACATTGTCAGAAAACAGGACGCAGGAGATGAGATGAGTTCGAAGAAGGATGTGGTTTCATGTTCCCAGTTCCAGTCTTGCAGACTAGTGAGTAGTGTATGTTTACTAATGTGCAGTGAGTGAGGAGGTTTAAAAATTCATTTATGAAACCGAGATAAAAATATATAAATATGGAAGCACAGGACAACCAGGACCAACGACGAGCTACAAGCGACTCCACAGCGCCACCGCACCGCCCTTTGACGATGAAGAGACCAAGAGGCACATTCTTAAATTGCCATCATTAATCTTCATTCGTGATGCTCTTTAGCTCAGAGTAACTTCCTCCACACTAATTCATAATTACGAGGAGCAACATTTCAAGTTGGCGGACATTATGTATTGTTCTGTAAGTTATTCTTTTTTCATCTTTGTTTTATTGTTGAAAAACCGTTTCCGCAAACAAAAAGGATAGAGATTCTCCACCATCGCCATCATCATCACCATCATCAGGACGACGACGACTATACGACGACAATCCTGTATATGAAATGAGTCTGCACACAGAGCCCCAGCATTTATTGGTATAGTACAACAAAAGGAAGGTCATACTATAGTGTTATAGAGAAGGAGAAGGATATGGTAGGTGGAGGCGAATGAACGGCCGACCGAGGACAACGAGACGTGGAGGTCCTGCGACGACCGACCGACGATGGTATGGTATAGTAGTTATATTAAATGAATACGCATAACCAAAGCATTCTCCTTTTTGTTTGTAATATTCTCAGAATTCTCATAGAGACTGAGGTCCTCTTAATGACGATAATTATGATTTGTTCTTAAAGGGTGTTAAGTCGAGTTAAGTAGTACTTACATAGCACCAACGAACAAAGCATTGTTGGCCTCATCAAAGTGGAAAGTCTTGTAGTAGAGTAGGCCGCAACTGAAGTCTCTCACATGATCTGCAAAAGAAAGAAGAAAAATATATATAATATAATATGATTAGTGTTTTATGTTCATTGCTTGGTTGGTTTGTAGATATAAAAGGGTTTATTTAAGAGTCGTTTAATTATATTATTCCGCAAATAAAATTTCAAAACCTAGGTAGGTTAGGCTAACGACGATGATGACGACGACGAAGACGATGCTACGCAGAATTACAAAATTATTAACAACAAAGAGTAAACGGATTCTTTTGAAGTTTACAGGGGGTAGTGTAGATTTGTCAACCTTTCAAAAGATTTATAAGGCTTTCTTTTTTTTGGTTCTGAAGGACTTCTAAAGATTGGATACAATTCCTATAAAGGTTATAAAAGAAAGAATTCGGGACATACAAAACTTAACCATTTGAAATACTTTTTTTTAAGAAATAAAGGTGTTAAATTCTGGTAATGCATCATCGAACTTCTCGTTTTTCAAGGCCGGTATTTGAATGAAAAAATATTGCGAAATAAAGAAAAAGATGTCATAAATAGGGCTTTATTTAAATAGGATTCATTTATTGTTATTTATTCTTAGAAAAGTATTTTTATATTACATAAATATTATTTTTTTTTCAAGAATGTCCTTGAAAATATAAACCCACCGTTTTCAACATATCTCTAGTGGAATATTGTTTCCCTAGTATTTTTAACCTGCAACATATTGAAACTAAATGGCAAGTATTGAATTCGTATACAATTTTAAACTCGAGATTTTAATTAAAACTGACATTACGATGGTCGAAAAGTAGAAAAATGTGGACCTAAACCAACTTGGAAATCAAGGCTTTAAGCAGATACACGTTAAGGCTTTTTTCACTCTTGTAAGACCAAGAAGTCACAATACATTTTTTTTGTTTTAAACCGGAAGTTAAAATTTTAGTCAGATTTTGTTTCTTTCAGTAAAAATATTCATTTTTGTATTGCTCCAGAAGGGTAGCATCCATAGAACCGTTATTTTCTTTTTAAATTTTCTCAGCAACTAATCAAGTGATTAAAATCTTTCTGAACAAGCCCTAGATCATATTTGATCCTTACTTTTTTAGATTTTTAAAGGATATAAAATTTACTTTCTTCAAAATATCCCAAAAAGAGGGGAACATTTTTCAATGGAAATTCAAATGAGAAAGGTATATTTAACTCTATAGCACAAATATTTTTTAAGAAGTTTAATATTGTATAGGTATATTCAAAATTAATTTAAAGAAATTTCGAAATAAAGATGTAATGCTTTTTTGGGAAATTAAATGGCATTTTAATTTTTTGAAGACAAACTTATTTTGAAGCTATGTTTTTAAATCTTATAATACAAATATATTTTTTTAAATTGAATCTTCAAAGATACATGAGCAAGTTCGTGGGGGACAGTCATCATTTTATTTTATCATTAATATCGCTCCAAAATAAAAACACTGACTTAAATAAAAATTTTAACAAAATTCCAAATTTCCCTCGAAAATTTTAAGCCAATACTAATTATTGAAATTAAGCTTTCTTTATCATTTGAACGAACAAAAAGAAACATTCCAAGGTAATTCTTTATTAATTTACTTCGTAAGAACCTCAACTGAAATTTCAAACAACAATGTTAACTATAAGTCTATTAAAGAACCCTTTGAAACAAAATTTCTAACAAAATCGATGTATTGAGGAGAAATATTAAATTGAAAAACTTTGAATCGAGGGAGCGGGTCGAAATGTTGTATTTTAAAATACTGTATGGTCAAAATTCTGTATGGTACTGTACGATACTGTATGGTCATAATAATGTAT